>CAWUFW010003604.1:1200000-1771494 GCA_963921515.1 Calotriton arnoldi | reverse complement strand
GGTGCTGGCAGGTTGCGGTGCGGCGACGGAGCCGGATTCAGGAGCTGGCGTCGATCAGTCCGGACAGCGGTGCGGAGTCGGGTGGTGCGTCGCAAAGCGTGCGAGCGGTGCCCAACTCCGGTGTGGTCACAGGACTCGAACTCAGCAGCAGTGACCGTGTCGGTCGGACCAGTTCGATTCGGCGTAGCGAGCGTTGCAGGACGCGTTGTCCCTCGATGCGGTGCAGGCAGCGGCTCGTTGACGGAGTCGGTGAGACCAGGGCCGTGCGTTGCAGGGCGAGACGGTGCTTCGATCGCGGTGCTTACAGGACACCGAGTCGGTCGTGAGAGTCGGTCACAGCTCCCTACCTCTGCAGCCACTGAAACAGAGTTTCCAGCAGCAATTCACAAAGGGGTGAAGTCCAATGGTCCTGGGACTTCGGTCAGGGGGCAAGCTCTCTTCCAAGCCCTTGGAGATCCTTCACAAGTTGATGAAAGTCACAGCAAAGCAAAAGTTCCTTTCTCCTTTCTTTGGCAGTCAGACAAACCACTGCAGGCCAATCCCCCAAGCAGCACTTCAGGCTTAGGGATAGTCTCTCCTCAGTTTCTTCTTGGTTCCGCTCCTCAGCAAAGGTTTCTTCTTGTTCCCAAAAGTGATCTAAAATTCCTGGGTTTGGGCCCCAGTACTTATACTCCTTTTCTCTTTGTTCTCTGAAGGCAGAGAGGCCTTTGCTTAGCTTAAACCAGTTCTGTGCAGCTTTGGAGCACTCTGTGTACATGTCTCCTTTTCCTTTCAGAATGTGGGGCAGGGTACTCAGACGCCCGGCAGGAGGTGGAGCCAGCATTGTGGAAGGCAGGCACAGCCCTATTCAGACCCAGCTGCAACTCCTCCCTCCACTCTGGATGCAGATCTCTCTATTCAGCCCTGTGCTGCCTCACCCTGTCTCCTGTAGCCACCCCAGCCCCTGTCACGCACAAACCAGACACACAATACACAAGCTGGCAGAGGCAGGCTGGATAGTTAGGCAAGAAAATACCCAGTTTCTAAAAGTGGTATTTTCAACCACAGAATGTTAAAACCAACTTCACTAAAAGATGTATTTTATCATTCTGAGTTCAGGCATACTAAACTCGAATTTCTACCTAGTTCCCTGAGTCAGTTTAGGATTATAAGATGTTATAATCAAACTGCCCATTCTGGCCTATGGGCAACAGGTAGCCTTGCAATAGTGAAAAACGAAAATGGCTGTAATTCACTATTAGGACATGCCACACACACCAGGCATGTCCCACCTTATCCTTACAATGCACCCTGCCCGTAGGCCTACCATAGGGGTGTCTGATATGAAGAAAAGGGAAGGTTTGGGGACTGGTAGTTGGGTGCACTTACCAAGTCGACATAGCAGTCACAGATTGCACACAGGCTCTGCAATGGCAGGCCTGAGACACACTTTACAAGCTGCTTCTGTGGGTGGCACAACCAGTGCTGCAAGCCCACCAGCAGCATTTGATTCACAAGCCCTGGGCACACTCAGTGCACTGTACTAGGGTCTGACAGCAATTCAAATAAGCCAAACATGGAGTCACTAATTCATAACACAATTTACAGTAGGGAGCACTTGCACTCTGGCACTGATTAGCAGTGGCAAAGTGCCCATGAGCATCTAGTCCAGCAAAAACATATCGACAACAGTGGAGGCATTATGAAAAAATGGAAGGGAGACCCACGCCAAGGATGCCAGGTCTAACAAAAACGAATTTCGTTCAGCACACGCAGGTCCCCATCAACGAAATCAGCCCCCAGCTCGGCAGCATGCCAAAACGCCCGGTAGCCAGTCCGGCCCTGATTTCCAGGGTAGATTTTGATTGACAAACTCAGGAAGGCTTTCTCTTATACTTATCGTCAGGGAAGGCCCAGGCTCCTCAATTAGTTACCCAAATCAGAGGTTAGAGGGGGTGGGAGATAGACCCTACAAACACAGGATTGTACTGCAGGTCAATCATCGGGTTCCCACTTTATTGGTTTTGATAGAAGCTGTAACCCGCTGGATGCTGTCAGGATGGCAGTGAGTAGGACTGGTGGATTTGAAAGTGTGAGTGAGAATTTGCTACAGATTTCTGTAGGACCTAGGCCCATATTTATGACATTAGTGGTGCTGGGCAGCGCAGCACGTTTCTGTGCTGCCCTACATCACAGGGAAAGGGTAGGAATGCACTGTATTTATCCAATACAGCGCATTCCTATCCTTTTCCCTTGCGCTGGCGCCATTTTGGCTGCCTTGTGCCAGCGCAGGCACCCTTGCACCATGGTGCAAGGGTGCCTGTGTTGTAGGCTGGATTGTTTTTGTACAGGAAGGGGCACCTTCCTGCACAAAAACAATCTTGAGAGGCTTTTTCATCTTTCTATGTGTGCTGCAGAATGAACATATTTCTCCTTGTTACCCCCCCCTGAGGAGGCATATCTTTTTGGCACATTCCCAGGTTTGCAAGGTCTTGTAAATCTGGGAATGGGTAAAAAAAACATGGGATTTGCTTGGGAACAAGCATGGAATGCCTACCCAGGGCAGAGTAACGCAACGCAGCAAATTGCACTCGTTGCATTACTCTATATTTTTGGAGCCACTCAAAGCCACATAAAGTGGCTTTGTGTGGCTTCAAAAATATGACTTAAGGTTTGCGTCGCTCTGGTTTGCGTGGTGCAAGAGCTACGCAAACCAGGTCATAAATAGGGCCTTTTGTATCTCAGTAATGAGCTAGCTATAGATTACTGTTAGAGGAAAACAGAGTTTACGTAAAATTGGAATACTGCTGTCTATTCAGATGTTTAGCCCTAGACAAAAGAAAGTATCTCTCACAAATGTGTTTGGCTTATGATCAAAGAACGTGGAGTAGGAGCTGACTGCAGAACTATGGCTCTTGGATTATTGTATTAGAGCTCTGCAAAATGAAGAGTAGAATAGCAGTTATGGGAATAGGAGAAGAGTCCTAACAACATCAATGAGGAGAAAGATACTAGTACTGAAGGTTCAGACTGCACAAAGCAGGTCACAAACGGCGAATATTATACAGACAGTTTTTATTTAAATGATGAAGCATGGAAAATGCTGATGGTTTATTCATCGACACTTAGACATAGAACCACCAGGGGTTTTTGGTTTCAGAGTAGTCAATCTGAAGACACTGCATCTGCAGGTAACTTCATGTTTGATTACTGTACATGAATCCTGTCAGTGATTATATATTCATAGGCAGCATATAGGTGCAGGCCGTAAACATCCTTTGACAAGTTACCTAAGCAAGACATTTTTACTGATGATCAAATATAAACTTTATTTCAGTTTGTTGAGATACTACATGGTGGGTTTGAGGTGACAAGCTGAAATGTCACAGAATCTCTCACATGGGACATCTGCATTATGTGTACATATGGTATTGGACTTCAATAAATGCCAGAATTCTTTCCACACGTGACTAGATTGGACAGCATTTCTGAACACGGTCGAGGCGCAAATCTTTTGAGGTAATGTGTGATCCCTCTGGTATCCTGCACAGAAAGAACATAGCGTATTCCCACACTAGAAGTCAGAGTGCAGGCACTATGCATTAACTTGAGAGCTAAAGTTTATCATCCAGTTAGACTTCACAGCAAAGCAGTTTTAAATTGATGTACTGCTATCATGAGTTAGCCTTACAAGAGAGTGAGACAACTGTTCAGTGGCGGCTTGTAGATAACAGTGGTGGGGATGGGGGGGTTAGAAAGAAGAAAAAAGACTTACCTGCTTGTCGCTGCAGCCTCTTCTTCCTCCTCGATGTTCTGCTGGCTCCCCGCAGCACCCAAGCTCTCCTAAGCCAATCACGATGCTGCTGTCACAATGACAGCAGCCTTGTGATTAGTCTGAGCACCGTAGTTCGGCACCCAGATGGGGACTGACAGACTGTGTATGTTCTCCACCCAGGATGTGCATTATAGCCCGGTAGGACAAGCTTGCAAAGTGCGCATGACTGTTTGGCCGGCCCAAGACGGCCGGCCAAACTGTTATGCACACTTCACGCAGCAGCAACCGCTCCTCCTCCCTCGACATCACAGGAGGCCGGCCTGCCCCGCACTAACCTGGCTGAAAGATACTAAAAATAAAATTATAATAACTTCTGTTATTATCATTTTCTTTTTACACTACTCCGAGAGTAGTGGGGCGATACTCCTCCACCTTAGCGGAGGAGCCACCATTACACCTGCTTCATAAAAGAGGTTACTTCAAAGAGGGGGGCAGTGTTAGTCTTGGAGACTACTGCCATGAGTAAGCGCTATATTTATTGCTTATGGACGAGGTGCAATAAAAAGCAGACGCCTGCTGCACTTCAAATAAAAGTATGGGACCAAAGACAATGACAGCATCTTGTCTCATTGTTCTTCACATGTCTTTTCACTTAGGGGGACCAGAGTTTCAAAACCAAAAACCCTGGACACGCCATAGACATATAAATAGGACGATAATGACAGCACTCACAAACATTTAAATTTTTGCTTCTATAGCTATTGATACCAGTATAATGCAGTAATTACAACAGAAAATATACCCCTTAAATAAGGATGGTATAAGCTAAACTTTAATCTTAATCAATCAGGTACTACTGGGCCACAGCAGTGGGGGCTGGAGTTGTTTGCCTCTGATGTCCAGGGGTCTGTCTTATTGTGGATCTGCAAACAGTGCCCTGTATAACCTTTTCAGCCCTTGACTCTCAGTGGTAGCATCAGCGAGCAGGCACAGGTTTCTCATGGAGGTTATTATGGGGCTACAACAGGCTCAAAACTCAACAGACACCCAACAGTGTAATAACTTGACTGTCCAGCCCAGTACTTATCTTTGTAAAAAGAAAAACACGTTAATACACAGTAAAACTTAATACTACACACCAAACAAAAGTACCAGGCACCTATAGTCTCTTGGTGAGGATGCCCCTCTTCATCCCCTTCCACCTTCCCTTAATTTGAATGTATCCCAGTGTCGGCTTCAGCACCGGTTTCAGCACTCCTCACCCAGATCGATAGGCATTAACATCACTCAGTTTCTCAGTGTTCATCTTACCCATATTCAGTGCTCATGGTAGCCTTACGTCAGCCTCTTGCCCCTCAGTGCTGGCTTTCCCATGGCCTGGGAAACAAGTCCCAGATGCAGGCATGTGGTGCAACAGCTTCCCTACTCTGTGCACACATGGGTCGCAGAGGTGCAAGTAGGCAGTAGTTGTATCCAGCTATCCTCAGATGGTAACCCTCTTCCTGGCACTCATTGTCAGCAGTGGATGGGTCCACTGGTTGTGTCATGGCCTCCCCTTGGACTGTGTGAGAAGGTGCAGCCAGTGGCTTGGTCCTCCCTGGTCTTCTCTAGTCCTCCCTGGTCGAGGCAGTGATGCAGGCTACTTCTGGATGCAGGCGTGGGGATGTCAAATGGACGCACTTCTGCTCAGCACCTTAGCGGACACTCAGTCACATGGTCAGTCTCTGGCAAATGGCTTGAGGCAGCAACTCCTTCCACACAGTACATTCCACATAGGCACATGACTGGCAATTGCAATTTAGAGAGCTGCTATACAAGCCAGTTTGGGAGCACCTGGGGCACATGCCATGGGTTTGCTCAAGTCTTTTCTTTAGCAGCCAGACCACTCGGACACACTATGAAACAAATGCTCGGAGTGCAGTCGCAAAGTCTCCAGCAGCATGCTTGGTGAGTGCTGCAACTTGGTGCCAGTCTTTTCTTCAGCAGTTCAGACCACTTGGGTATGCTATGAAGAAGCTGCCACAGCTGCAACAGCACAGTTAATGTGGTGATTTGCTCGGGAAATCTTCAGGAGTTCCACGAATGCTTCACTACAACTGCTATGACCAGCTCTGAGCGTAGGAGCAATGGACCCACAGCACTGTGGTCACTGCTCTTGCCTGTGTCATTAGTCCACTGCTGCAGGGTTGGCTAATACCTTCCCTCCTCCTCGGGTTGGATCCTTTAGGCATTCCAAGACAGAAAACTGTTCTTCTTTCAGGTCAGAATCAAGGTGATCCCTTCTCACCTCTGGGGAACTGGCTGTCAGCCAGACACTCGCCCTGGTTGCACAGCAGCCTTCTGAGTATAATTTAAAGAGAACCCCCTGCTTAGTCAAATACAACATGGAACTTAAACAACAAGTTGGTCAACAGCTCCCACTCTTATGCAGGTACAGCAGACAATAAATAATTTGCGAAAGCATAAGTGCCGAGGCCCAAAAGTTTGCCAAGAATCCCGCGGCCATCGCTATCGAAAGTCTGGGCCAAATACCAAGGCTGCATATTAGTGATTCCACCTCATGCCTCTTCATAACACCATCAGGCACTCCCTGCTCCTTGTAGCGTAGGGAGTGTAGCGTGAAAGGGGGCCTCATTTACAAGGCGGCGTTAAGACACATTAAGTGGCTTAACGCCGCCTTGGAAATAAGGCAAGCCTTTATCGCCACAGGAACGTCATTAATAGTGTCATTCCTGTGGCGATAGGGGCTTGTAAATATGCCCCCAAATTCTCAAAGGAAAGTTCTAGTTTGCCTGTGACGATCTGGTGTTCGTGGTCCAGAGAAGATAGTGATGGTCTCAAGTATGCGGTTAGAATGAGATTAGAGCAATGTTTTCCCAAACCTACAGAACTGAGATTCTTAACTGAGATTAACCCTTGCGCTGCCATTAACTCCGCATTAGTGTGGGTAAAGGCGAACATGGGACTGCTGATGTTACTACTACTTCCATGTGAGTCAAAGGAGGGACCCCTGAGATTCGAGAGGGTGAAAGTGGACTTGATAAAAAAAAGCCCTTAGAACATAGGTCCTGCGAAGGCAATGGTGTCAGTTGAGATCTATACACGCATCATGCATGACTGACTGCTTTTAGGTCTCGCCTATGCAGCGCGCATGTGTTGCATAGGAAAAAGACCTCTTGTAATCGATTCCGTTTTGCAGTGAAAACGTGCACGCGTTGCATTGCTTTTAATGGCAACGCGTGCACGTTTAGCGATTCCCTTGCGGGAGCGAGCTTTAAAACCATCTGGTTTTAATTAACAGATGGTTCCTGCTCGCTCCCACAAGGGAATCAGGCGCAGGCCCCCTCCTCTCTCCCCCCCCCCTGCTGCCTCCTCCTCTCCTCGTCAGCGCGAGGCGCGCGCGCTTGTTGGAGTTTGTGGTAAAGGTTATTTAAGCATTTAAACGTGAATATTAAACGACACACTTAATTGCAGTGGTGAGGTTGCAACTGCAAATATATTTAGCATCCTGCTCGTTCGTTTTTATTTGCACGCATTTGGTGTTCCTTGTTTTAGACGGTGGTTTTCAGTGAAACGTGTTTAGAGAACGGCGGGTCTGACCTATGCAACAGATGAAATTTTTTTGTGTTCGAGTGCAAAACCAGTGTTTTTACTGATGTGCCCGCTTTGATGTTAGATTTTTTTAAAAGAAATACTTTTTCACAGATCTCAGAACGTAGACCGACAATACCGTTTTTCATAAACTGTTAGGCACTTATTGGTACTCTTATCCTAAGCGGACTCCCCCTGGAGAAGCCTCGGAGTGTTGAATGCGCCCAGAGCCTGCTGCGTCTCACAGATGCGCGTGACGGTGCGTGACGAAATTTGAGCCCCCCCCTACAAAATACATGCCCCCCACCACGCTCCGGATCCAGTCCTCAGCTCTCATGCCAGGGACCTGCCAGTGGCGGCGGGGGCCCCAGGAGCTCGACCCCCCCCGCACTGGGTGGGCTTTTGTTAAGACCTGACACGCGAGTCGCCCCCCCCCCCGACCCCCCTGACCCCCCTCTCCCACTTGCAGGGGCCACAGGCTGCCGCTTCAGTAATGTTTCGCGTGTCAGGGGCTGGCAAGCAAATACTCCATGGCCACAGGATTCCACCCCGTCCTATTTTAAGAGCAGCACTCTCTCCTACATTGCACTGTACCTAGAGAACGAGAACCAGCGCAAAGTCGCCGAATGCTATAAGTTCTATCACACACAGGCACTGTGTAAAGATGGACTACTGCACGCTAGCAGTTACAACAGCCAGCCATGAAACACGCATTTCATTCATAGCTTGTAATGGATCTTAACGGAGTAGGAAATAGGTAGAGGTGGAAGCGGGTTGAAACCCTATTTTTCACTTTTGAATAATGCCGTGCTCTAGTTGCTGTCCTTATCTTTGACGGTCGCTCATCCCCCCGCCCCCGTGTGTGGCCTTCTTCTTACTGGAAGGTGTGGGTTGCTGGTGCTGTCCATTTACGTCAAGCTTTTTTTCATGTTTGGGGGGTGTTTTAAAAAAAATAACTTTATTGGCATATAGGGATATTACATAGACAGTGCATATCATAAGGATTACATCTATAAGCTTACCACGTCACCACGATCACCATGCCGTCCTTCACTCCCTCTCTCCTCTCACTTTAACCCATAGCACGGCCTGTCCGTCCATCTTTAAGTCTTCATCTGCACAGCGTTCTCCTTTTACCTCTCGCATCTTTCCGTATTTCTGCTTCCTTTAATTCTTTTTCCCCTCTCCTCTCTTCCTATCTTTTCTCTCCCGGTCGCCCCACTTTTGCTGCATATATATACTCTTTCTCCCTATGCCTCCTCTTTCTGTATCTGTCACCTCTTCCTCATTTTTTGCTCGCTTGTACACCCTCCTTTCGTCCTAACTCGTTCTCCCCTCTCACCCTCTTTCCCCCTTTCTTGTCTGCTCTCTTCTGTTCCTGCCTCCCGCTCGTTTCCTATCTCCCTTACAGCATCTCACTGCTTTTCATTCTTGTCTTCTCTCTTCCTCCCTCTCCTCTTCCTTGCCTATTTGCTTTCTTTCTCCATGTCTGCTATCTTCTTGTCCCATTCTCTTCGCCTTCTGTTATTTCCCTCTCTTTGCTTTCTTTGTACAATCTCCTCTTCCCATGCCTCTCGTTTCTCTCCCAGACTTTCTACTCTCAGTTTCTCATCCCTCCAGCCTCTCTTCATCCATCTCACATCTTTTCACCCTCTCTTCAAGTTTTTCTCTTCTCTTCATATCTCCTTTCTTTCTCCCTCTGCACTCTCCCACCTCCTGTTGTCCTTCTTCTCTCCCCATCTATTCGTCTCACTCGTCTCTACCTCCTTCTCTGCATTTTCTTCTTCTACTTCCGAGTCTCTCTCCTTTACACCCCTCATCTCTCTTTTTTCTCTCCTCTCATCCTGCCTCTCTCCTTTCTCTCTATGTCTCTCCTCTCATCCCTCCTCTCTCATCTCACTCTCCTCTCATCCCATCTCTCCTCTCCTCTTTTTCTCCTTCTGCGCCTTCTCCTTCTCCCCTCTTACCTCACCTCTCTCCTCTGTCTCTCCTAGTCCTGCATCTCAATCTCCCTCTCGCCTCCCCTTTCCTCTCCTCTCCTCCCCTCTCCTCATTTTATCTGTCATTTTTTCAATTTGCTCTCCTCTGTGTTTGTTTGTCTATCCCCCTATTTAGCCACCACTGCCCCCTCTTCTTCTACCAACCACCCACTCGTTTCCTCTACCCATAACAGACACACTCCTTTCTTCCACTTTTCTTGATACTACTACTTTTATCTTCCACACTCTACTTCACCAGCCTCACTTCTTCTCCCCTTATGCGCAAGCTCTGTCTATCCCTCCCTCTCCCCTATTACTTTCCATCCATCCACTGTCACTCCCTATATCCATTATATCTGCGACCCTTTCTTCTCCTCCTTCCCTAGAAATTTCTCACCAGTTCTCACCCTTGTCTACCACTGATTGCCTCTATTCATCTTCCTTAAATTTGTTACTTTTCTCTTCTCATTTCTCTCTCTCAATAGCTCACTCTTTCTTCTCTCTCCCCTGTAAATTGCTGTTTTTTTCAGTTTTTTGTTACTATCACCTCTTTCCACCTCGTATCACTGTCTCATACTCGTTTTCCTCTCTCTCTTTATTTATTTATTTAATGCGATTTTATATAGCGCGAACATTACCCGAAGGTGTCAGAGCGCTTTACAAAAGAATCAGTTGCGTTACATAAGGACTTTGGATTACATGAGTTACATAAGAGATACAAACAGAATTTTTTGCAAATGTACAAGGTGTAAAGTCACTCAAGGAAGAGATATAAACAGGAAAAAATTGCACATGAACAAGTTGTAAAGTCACTCAAGGAAGAGATACAAACAGATAAACTCTAAAATCACATAGGAATGGTAGTAAGTACAAAGGTCTACTACATATACTAGTGGTTAGAGTGGTCTATACCTATTCCCTCTTCAAAACAGTCTCCTTTCCCATCACCGCCTTTTCACGTTTCTCCTTGCTTTTCCTCACAATCCCGCCATTTCTTTTCGCATTTTCTCTCCTCCATTGCCTTTCCTTTCTAACATTTCATCCCGCATTTTCCTTCTTCCATCCCAAACACACTTTTCTTTCTTAACACATTTTCCATTCCTTCGCTTCCCAGTCACAGCCTTTCTCCCTCTCTCACTCCATATCTTTTCTCTATCACCACTTCTGTCACATTCTTTCCTCCTGTCTACCCTAGTCATTGCCACATTCCATTCCTTTTTTCCACACTCTGTATTCAACTCTCAGTTGCTCTGCTCACACATATTCGCCCCCTGGCGGTGCCACCTCCTCTCCCCATTCTCTCATTTTTTTCTTAATTAGCCAGTCAGTGCCCAATATTTTACTTTTGCACTTCCCTGTTTTTAAAGTCCTCTCCTTCATTCATCCCTCACTTCCACAGCACTTCCACCCAGTATCCTACTCTTTTTCTCTTTTTCTCCTTTATCCCCTCAATTCCAGTGACCCCAAAATGGCGGAGGCGTGAAAGATCCATAGTATTTTTTTATCACAAAAGGCCCCGCACGGTTGAACATCAGACATTGTGACTGGGTAAAACAAGCATTGGCATAGCCAATAGGTCTCGCCTTGGGGACCTTATAAGTGTTTTGTTATCCAGCACAATATCCTTGGTGCAACTACATCAACTGTTGCATGGCTAAACACTTATAAGGTCCCAAAGGCGAGACCTATTGGCTATGCCAATGCTTGTTTACTATTTCACCGGGCTAAAGTGCGGGCGCACATTTGCAGCAATTGCTTTTGTCCATACTGTTAGAGACCCTGACTCTCAGAAATCACAAATTTCATATTGGTTTAAGGGCTCCTATCTCCCTCCAAGCAATATAAAATTCATGTCTTGTTTGAAAACCGTTCATGTCTCATAAGGAAGTCATACAGACTTGAAGAGCACTGTGAATGAAACTGTGAGAAGCAAGCAGACTTCAACGTTTAGTACTTTGCAAACTGTGCTATGAAATCCTCTCTAACAGTAGCAGAACAAAAACAAGTCTGATTATAAACACTCTAACAACAGCCATGATTCACAGGAAGCGAAGCATCAAATGAGTCATGATGACACTGTTCAACAAGGGTAATAAGTAGCATATTCCACTCAGCAGATCTGCGCATTTATGCCTTGTGTTTTTTTCCACGTGAAGCACTTATAAACAAAGGTATAGTACCATATCTAGAGCACAAGGAGTTAAATCCGTGCTGTGAGATAGACACATAGTTGTTTTCTCCTGTTTACTCATTCAAGAATGTAATATGTGAGACAATAAGTAGTGTTTTCAATTCATTGGTAATCATATGGAATTTGATATTTGCACTGTACCTATAAATGTGTGAATGTACATTGATTAGTACACTTGTTCCAAATAAAACGCGTTAATAGACCACATTCATTTTACTAGCACGGTGTGAATATATATGTATACACACTAATATACAATATTGATTTTTATATTTGGGCAGTAGACTGAAATAAGACACGAGTAAGTTACTAACTACTAGCTATAAAGCAGAACATCATATCACAACTCATTCTGAATAAACTTTATGACTATATTGATCTCATGTGCTCCGCTAGTATGAATAAATGATGATTCTGGTTAATTAGTAAAGACGAAAACGAAACGGGTTTTTATTCAGTCAGCTGCATACAGACTACATCAGTGTGCTTGACTTAAAATAAAATCCAAAAGAAATGTCTATTTGTTTTAACGAGTACCGTTGAATGACATGCTTATGGTTAACGTGGAAACAGGAAATATTTTTATTTTGCTGCATTAATGAATATATAAACACCAAGTTAGACTGTTTAGATGATGTGTTTGCATTTTGAAGCAAAACTTAACTGTGAGGATAATACGGAGTATTAATATGGCAAGTCTGTCTTACCAGAATTTGAATGATAGACATATGTTTTCTATTTCTTCAATGTGGTGGGTCACAGTTGGAGATATCCTCTGTTTCTATGGCACTAGTTTGTGTGAGCACTGGTTGGATGAAGATCTTTAACCCCTTCCATGTGGAGGATGGAACGGTTCCGTCCTCCGCCACGGTGAGCGTGTGCGGAGGATGGAACAGTTCAGTCATCTGCACATGTCAAGGAAATCGATTTCCTTTTTTATTTTTCAACCTCGAGAGCAGGGGAAGCGCTTCCCCTGCCCTCCGAGTCAGCTTTTTAGCTCTCGCCTAGGCAGCGCGCATGCGCTGCTCTAGGAGATGACCTTTAGAAATCGGTCTGTTCCTTTTCAAGCACACTCGTGCTTGTGCTGGCATTCACCTTGCGGGAGCGAGCAGCGGCGCGCGTGCTAATTGAAAACATATGGCTCTCACGCCGCCGCTGCTCGCTCCCGCAAGGCGGATGCCATCACAAGCACGAGTGCTTCAAAACAGCTGCTGCTTGTTTGAGTTTGTTCGTTATTTATTTAAATGTTTGTCTTCGCCGGCGCACACGCCCCTTGAGCTGCGTGCGGAGCTCAGCGTTTCAAGAGAACAAGCGCTGGCTTTCAGATTTATGAATGACCCATCTGCCTGCAAGCAAGGCCTCTGCATCTTTGCTGTCTGCCTCCACGTGCAAACCCAATCGCCTCGAATCTCTGGCGTGGTTTATCTGATGATGTCTTAATCCCTCTGATACGCTCTCGCTGTAATGAACACTTCAGGGAGCTGTCTTTCCATTCATTACGGCGCAGACTCTGTTCCCCGTCCCTCTTAGATCCGGCCCGCCTGCCGCTGCCCCTCAGTGATCTTCCTGCTTGCACGCGTTTGTTTTTTTCTCACTATGTTTAACACCAAGCTAGGACATGCGGGTTTTTTTGTGCTGGAGGGCACGGCGAGGGACCTTTCCTATCTTAAAGTAATAGGCGCCAGAAACCGAAATGAGCAGGTGTATATGGCGCGGCGCAGGCTCTTGACTGGAGGAGAACCCGCGGCGAAAGAAAGATACATCACAGGAAACATCTTGACGAGGGCGCAGAGCTCACCCTTTCTTCTCTGTCCCGGCATGAACCCTTCTCAAAACTTACTGCACTTTTCCATTTCCTGTTCATGACAATGCTAAATGCTATATGCTAAATAAGTGAGGCGTAACGTGCAGCTAAGCAATGCTTCCAGTATGGTAATTCCAAAACTTCTCAGCAACAAAAGGGTTATTCTGAAATACGTTTCCCCCGGTTCCTGTTAGTAATGGTGCATCGTGGAAACATAAACCGGGAATGAAATAATATTACAGTCTTAACATATTCAAAGCCAGTGACAATGTAGACACGTAAAGAAGATGGGTTGCTGCTTCTCTTACAGAGTACCAGGCGCCGAACCTAACACAGCTAATTATACAGCTCACCAAAGACTCCGCTCGCTAAAATCCATCCAGCAGTAATCCGATCTATTTTCCAACAATTTCCCAACATTCCCTGCCTTCGAGGCCATGTGATCACACGGAAACCATAGAGATCATTTGCAGCAGAGAAACAATGTGAGTAAATAGCCCTCGCCCAGGTGGTCTCTATGGTCCGTGAGCCCTGCTGTGTTCTGAAGCCACCTCCGATGCCTGCCTCTCCTGCGCGTTATGGTAACAGCGGCTGCAGGATCCGCGCACAGCACTGCTGGCTCCAGCCGCAGCATCCGCGGTGAGCTGGCGCTCCGAGATGCGCTGAGGTAAGGCAGGAGTTTCCGCTCTTTTATCTCTTACTGTTTGTTATACCACCAGGAAACTTCATGGAGACACGTGATCTTTCATGTTAGATAATTTAGGGCAATGCATTCTCTTTTTTTCATTTTTATGGAGGCATTTGCGGCTGAAACTGATTTTGCTCGGGTGAAATGCTTTGGGCTGTTTTTATTTGCTAGCACGGCATTACTTTGCTAGCCGTAGATTTAATGCATTCATTTTCTCCGTTCCATCTTTCGTGCTTCTATGAGTCTTTTTTTTTATAATTACAAGGTGTACACAAACTCGTACAGTATGTGTTATTTAAGGGGATGCTGTAGGACAGGTATGCAGGTTTGAGTCCCGGCGTCACCTCAACATCCTAGGATTCTGGGCAAATCACTTAACCTCCTCCCCATGCCAAGTTAAAAAAAAAAATGAATCCGACTGTTGCTTATATAAAGCGCTCCAATCCCTTGGGCCGAGTTCGCGCTATATAAAACTGCAGCACTTAACCTCCTTAATAAAGTTTTGTTGCGAGGTTGAATAATCCTTTTGCAGCACATAAGAACATTCTTCTTAAAATAGAGTTTTGAAGTTCTTCTCTTTTGAGCGCCTGGAGCCAAACTTTTATTGACCGGTTTCCATCGGAACTGAAGCCCACAACACACACTGAGTGGAGCAGAGGCCCCCACATCCTGGCATACTCTGCTGCTTTTTATTAGTCGATTTTGAATGATACGTTATAGTTTCCATGTGTGTCAGCCCAGCTTGAGCTCTCCCTCGCTCCTCACTCTGACTCACAACTAGCACTCTCTCTCCTCCTGCAGGCGCCGAGGCTCTCACTCCTACTTGCCAGGAGGAATGTAACCTCCTCACTCTCCCTCTCCTCAGCGACCCTCCCTCCTTGGTTCACCCTGGATGCAGCCTTCGACCTCTCCCCTACCCCCCTCCACCCCTCCACCCCTGCTCTGAGAAGAGCGTTGTGGGCCCTCGCGACCCACCTCTTGTGGGCCCAACTCTGACCTCCCTCATTCCTAATACCACTTTTCCCCACTTCTAGTGCTTTTCTCTCCTAGCCCTCTCCCATATTCCCAGAAGTTTGCGCAACTTACATCAGTTGTTGGGGCGTAGCTGCCAATTTTCCCAGGTCCACCGTGAAATGCTGGTCTAGGCCAAACTTTTTTCTTCGAATTCTGCGACTTGTAGGCCCAGTTAAGGTGTTGAACTGAAGTATACAGAGCAAGCATTGGCATAGCCAATAGGTCTTACCTTGGGACCTTATAAGTGTTTGGCCATGCAACAGTTGATGTTGTTGCACCAAGGATATTGTGCTGGATAACTAAACACTTATAAGGTCCCAAAAGCGAGACCTATTGGCTATGCCAATGCTTGTTTAGTTTTTTTAGCATAATGATGATCAGTGCCCATGGCGCTGACGTCATTACATTGAAAGTGAAACTGAAATTAGCCGATTGGCTCATTGGAAAAAAAGTGTCGGTTTTCGGTGGAAAAATGCACTATATCCATGTTGCGTTTTGGGCCGTTTCCTGTCGCGGGCACTGGGTTTACCTACACAAGTGAGGTACCATTTTTATCAGGAGACTTGAGGGAATGCCAGGTGGAAGGAAGTTTGTAACTTGCTGCAGATTCCAGAACTTTCCTGCACAGAAATGTGAGAAAAATGTGTTTTTTTAGCCAAAGTTTGAGGTTTGCAAGGGATTCTGGGTAATAAAACATGGTGAAAGCCACACAAGCAAGCCCACCCTGGATAGCCCTACATGTCCCTAGGTGCCGGCTGAGCTAGGGTCCAAAATCTAGGGAAACACTGAATAGTGGAACAAGTGTTATTACCAATTGTCTTTCACTGCATTTACTCCTTCCAAATGTAAAACAGTGTGTAAGGAAGAAGTCATTTCGAGAAATGCCCTATAATTCACATTCTAGTATGGGTACCCACAAATTCAGAGATGTGCAAATAACCACTGCTTCTAATCTTCTCGACCTAACTGTAAAGTACTTGACCCGTAAACGGGTCTCAAATTGTGTAATCAGTGTTAACTCGCCAGAACGGGTGAGTAGGCCCTAAATATATCTCGGCCTGACAAAATCTGACTCGCCATAGTGAGTGGGTGAGTAGATTTTTCGAGGAGTGCTTCCATACAGCTGCACTGCGAAGGGCCCGGGATGGGGGTAGGGGGCGTCCATCGGGCCGGGTAGGCTTCTCCTGTTTGGCTGGGTTCAGAAGCTCTGACTAGGCTCCCCTGCGGGCCCTGGGGTGGGTGCCCCCATCCTGGGTTCTGACTTCCGGCCCGTCTCGTGGCCAAGCCCCCGTGATGGAGTCCTGGGGGCCCGGGGAGGCCTCGCCTCTGTGGCTGGGTTCAAAAGCTTCAACCAGGACCTGGGGCTGGCGTCCCCACCCTGGGCTCTTTCCTCCATCCAGCTGAACCACGAAGGGCCCAGGACGGGGGGTCCATCAGGCCTAGGGAGGCTTCCCCTGCTTGGCCAAGTTCAGAAGCTCTGACTGGGCCCCCGGAGGGTTCTCGGGTGGGAGCCCCTGTCCTGGGTTCCATCCCCCATCTGGCCGTACCACGAAGGACCAGGGATGGGGGTCCAAAGGGACCAGGGAGGCTTCCCTTTCGTGACCGGTTGCAGGAGCTCTGACCGGGGCCCCAGCAGGCCGTGGGGTGGTGGCCACCATCCTGGGCTCCATCCTCGGGCTCGCTGCATGGCAAAGCACCCGGAACGGGGTCCCACAGGCCTGGGGAGGCTTCCCCTTCGTGGCCAGGTCCAGGAGCTCCGACGGAGTCCCAGGTCCCTGCCAGGTGCGGGGTGAGCACTCCCGCCCTGGGCTTCATTCTCCAGCCTGCCGCACAGCCAAGGACCTGGGATGGGGGTCGTTCCGGCCGGGGATGCTTCCCCTCCTTGGCCGGTTTCAGAAGCTCTGGTCGGGGCCCCAAAAAGGCTCAGGGTTGGGACCCCTTATCCTGGGCTCCGTCCTCTTGCTCGCTGCATAGCATAGCACCCAGGACGGTGTCCCGCGGGCTGGGAGAGGCCTCCCCTGCGTGGCCGTGTGCAGGAACTCCTACTGGGCCCTGTGGCCCCACCGGGACCCAGGGAAGGCACTCCCATCCTGAGCTCCATCTTTTGGCCTGCTGCCCCGCCAAGGGCCTGGGACGGGGATCCATAGGGCCTGGGGAGGCTTCCCCTGTGTGGCCGGGTTTAGGAGCTGTGACTGGGGTCCTGGCAGGACCCTGGGGTGGGGGCCCCCCATCCTGAGCATGGCATAGCACCCGGGACGGGGTCCACCAGGCCCAGCGAGGCCTCCCCTGTGCAGCCGGGTGAAAGAGCTCTGACTGGACCCTGCCGGGACCTGGGGTGGGCACTCCCGTCCTGGGCTCCGTCCTTTGGCCTCCTGCACTACCAAGGGCCATGGAAGGCGGCCCATCAGGCCCAGGGAGGCATCCCTTACTTCACCGGCATGTTAAGGTGCCTGCCAGCCCTGTGTCGGAGCTCCCTTCAGGCCCCCTGCAGGAAAGTGCCTCTTTTGGACATGGTTAGTCTCCACTTTTTGCCTGGAAAGTGATGTACTTTCAATTGGAAGTGCACAGGGCCCCCTTCCAGCCAGGTCCCCTGTGCCAGAGCTCCTTCCCTAAACTGTATCTTTTGCTTCCCAATTGGCACTACTTCAGTACTGCTTGTAAGTCCCTAGTAAATGGTACCTCTGGTATCTAGGGCATTGGCACCAAGGGTAGAAGCACAAATTGTGCCACCCTAGGGTCCCCTCACCAAGGCCCTGTACTCTACCATTGCAGACTGCGTGCCTTTGTGCAGACCAAACTGAAGAGTCAACATGGCACACGTCCCTGCATGCCATGCCCACAGACACTGCATAGGATATTGGTAAGACACCCCTCTAGCAGGCCTTAGCCCTAAGGCAGGGTACACTATATCTCCAGTGAGGGCATATCTGCCTGAGCAGATAAGCTCCTGCAATATCCATATTGATTCCTGGATATTGTAAGTGACCAGGAAAGCCATAGTACGTACATGGCTGGGCACTCGTCATTACGAGTTCCCCAGCTCCATGATGGCTTCACTGAAGTATGGAATGTTTGGTACCAAAACCTGCACTGATTCCAGTGTCAGATTTATTAAAACTTGCACACAGAGGACCCCTTAGAGTGGTCACCGACTGGCCTAAGCCAGACTGCTACCACCAGTGTTCTAACCTCATGGGGTGAGTGCCTTCATGCTCAGAGGTCGAGAACAATGTCTGTCCTGGGTAGAGGTGTTCACATCTACCCCCTGGTCAGGAAGAGCCCTCTGTGGTGGGGAGCTTCATTGAGTGTGTACCTCGTTTATTGCCACTGTGTGTACAACAAATGCTTAGCTCTGTCTCTGATAAGCCTAACTGCCCACCCATACTACCACAATTAGAAAGCATTAGTATTATCTACTTTAGCATCTGTACAGACTCTTGAGATCCACTGGACTCTTTACACACTATACCTCATTTTGGTATAGTAGAAAAAGAGTCAGCTTCCTCAATTCACCCACTAATAGGGAATGTGAGCTGGGTTTAGACCGTCATGAGACAGGTTAGTTTAACCCTACTGATAATGTGTTGTTGCAATAGTAATCCTTCTCAGTACGAGAGGAACCGCAGGATCAGATATTTGGTGTATGTGCTTGGCTGAGGAGCCAATGGGGCATAGCACCATCTGGACGTGGAGGGGTTCGCTGGCCCATGGGAGGCCGCCTCCAGCATGTGCCACCCAGCACGGGAGCCTCCCCCCCTGTGTCGCCGGGTGTATGGACAGGGGCACGATCCCTTGCAGGTCAGCAGGGCGACCAGATGGTCAGAGCGGGATCCCTACACCGCAAGAGTCGCCGGGAGGCAAGTAGACCTGGGAAGGAGCCTCCCCAACGCAGGTCTCAGAGTCCACGGCCACTCTTGTCATCTACGGCCTGCCATGGGACTGAGGCCTGGGCCTGGGTCCTGCGCTTTGTGGTCTCTGGGTCGTCCCGGGCTATTTGGTCAATGGGTCGTCTGGAGCCCTCTGGTCAATGGGCTGGGCGACCAGATGGTCTGGCAGGCTCGCTGACCAGATGGCCGGCCAGCCGGCAGGGCTAACGCCAACTTTTATCCCCCAACTGGAATCCTGTAAGCCCCTACTTCGTAGGAGCTTATTAGTTGAGAAAAATGGGCTTCCCGGGCAGGCCTGTGAAAAGAGGGTGTGGGGTCAGCTGGGCTTAACCCTCCTTGGCTCCCCAGGCCTGGGCTCCACGAAGGCACCCACTCAAGGCAGCAACGTGAGCTCACGGTATGGTGGTGACACTCACTACCCAGGGCAGGGTGGCTGCAGACCGCGGAGGACTATCTTGCTCCCCAACTGGGTTTGGGGTAAAGAGCGGAGACCAGCCCTGCATGAAGGCCCAGCCCTCGGGCGCCGAGCTGGAACACAAACCTGGGAGAGCTCTGAGAAACCCTCAGCAGATGCCTGGGCCAGGTCTTGAAGGGCATCGAATGTCGATGATGTCCTGCGCTACCCAAGAGGTACAGTCGACAGGCCCGGTGCAAGGCTTACTGTTCTCCTAAGAGTGGGCCTGACAATGGGGAAGCGGAAGGCCCGGGAAGCCCTCTCCACCCTTCTCCGGCAAGTAGGGAAGCAGTGGTCGCACCCTCGGTCAGAGCTCCAGTGAGTCCCTGGTTCCATGTGCTGGCCCTCCATGCCGCCAAGCGCGTGGCGGGGGAAATGGGCTCCGCGGTCATGAACAGGGCAGCCTGTGCCCGGGGACGGTCCAGACCGGACTCTGGTCGATCGGGCGTAGTTGGGCCTTGTAGGAAACCCACCTCTCTATATAGTGCGCCACAATGTGATACACTGTACAGAGAGGTCAAGAGACCCTTATTGGTTTACAGAGGCAAAAGTAGATAATACTAACGGTCTATTTTGTGGTAGTGTGGGCAAGCAGTTAGGCTTATCAGATGGTAGTGTTAAGCATTTGTTGTACTCACAGAGGCAACAAATAGAGCACACACTAAAAATTAAGTTGAGTCCTATTTGTAGAAAAATAGCAAGTCTTTTTATATATATTTTGAACCAAGAACTTTAGTTAAAGGTCAGCATATAATATGTTTCAGCAATAAGCAAGGTAAGTACAAGCAATATACAGTTGTGCGCAATTAATCACAATGTTATCTTATGGAGAAAAACATAGAATGCAATAAATCACAGTACAGTAGGACTAAGGGGGGATGTATGATGTAACAACGCGATCATTTAGATCGCGGTACATTACATCGCTGTTTTTACAACGCAAGTCGTTACCACGACTTGCGCTGTAGGGCGCTGGACTTTGGAATAGTATGATTTACTATTCCAACTCCAGCCTACGTACAGTAGGGAAGGTGTTGGAATAGTAAATCACACTATTCCTTAGTCTAGAGCGCCCTCCAGTGCAAGTCGTGGTAACGACTTGCGTTGTAAAAGCAGATATCTAAATGTACTGCGGTGTTTTGACCGCGTTGTTAAGGTCGTTTCCCCTAAGGGGTTCACCTTCTAGAATTTGAATGTTAGGGAGACAGGATCCAAAGTTCTACCAACAGTTTCTCGGGAGTGTCCCAGATTTGGCCGGGAGCAGGGTGCTGGTAGAGTAAGTAGCTGGCACGCTACGAAGAAGGGGGGCCACTTAAAAACAGGCTGCACAGGGGGACTTGTAGGAAAGTCTGAGGGCTCTCAAAAGAGTATAGAGGTCGCAAGGGCCTTGGGACCATGGGAGCAGAAAGGTTTCAGAGATTCCCCGGCCTGTGGGACTGGGTGCAGAGCGAACAGATGATCCAAGCTCTGGTGCACAAAGTGCACCTCGCAGTCAGAGGAAAACACCTCAGAGGGGCTGGTGCAGGACGGATGGGACACTCAGCGAATGGGTCTCTGGTGTGCTGATGTCCCTCCATGGGTGCTTGGTTCTCCAGCAGTTGGAGTCCAGCTTGGACTCCTGTAGTCGGTCTTGGGTTGCAGGGAGTCCGGTGCCCCGGTTTTGGTGCTGCTTGGCTCTGGAAGATCCTGGTGCCTCCATTCGTAGTGAGGAGGCAATGTTGATCCTTCAGGGCTGCTGTACCTACTCCTGGGCAGTTGCAGCATCAGCGGGGCCGGGGAGCTGCAATTCGAGAGTTCTGACTCTGCGGTTTCGGTGCTTGCAGTGAAGGAGAGTAGCTCCTCTACTCCAAAGGAGTTCTTAGGCAGTTTGACAAAGAGCTGGAGGGCCCCTGGGGTTTGTAGAGGTCTTTCAGCGGCAGGACAAGACAGTGTTCTGCGATTGCTAAATCTTTGGGCTGCAGGCAGGGTTTCACAACAAAATCTAGTCCAGGCTCTCTGTTTTCAGGGTCAGCTGCTCTTCTTTGTCCTTGGTCTTCTTTTGTCTGTCGAATCTTAAATTCAGGGGTGCCACCTAAATACTAATTTTAGGGGTGTTAAAAGGAGTGCCAGGTAGTAGCCAATGGACTACCTACCTTTAGGGTGACTACACCCTCTAAATGCTCACCCCATGTGGGAAGTGGGCATGACCCTGACCTTGATAGGTTTTTTCCCCATCTACAAGATTGTGGAAAGTGAGCTGGGGGTCCACATCGCCTGCCCTACCTTGGGGGTGGTGCAGGTTGACTGGGGACCCTCCTGCTCATCGAACTAATTTTCCCCACCTGTCTTCCCACCGTAAGTAGGGTCAGGACAGGGGAGTTGCCATCTGCTGCTAGCTGGAGAGGCGTAAGTCGTAGTTCAAAGGCAGCATCACCTTTCAAGCTTCCCGCCCTGGAAAGCTGTTCCTGTCTGGAGGAGGTGTGAAGCTCCTCTGCCCAGGACAGGCATTGTTTCTGGCCCCTGAGAGCAGAGGCTCTCACCCCATGGGTCCAGAAACATGTCTAGTGGTGGCAGGTTGATGGAGACCAGTCAGGAACACACTGGAAGCCAGTAGGGTTTAGGGAACCCTTCTAAAGGGTCCTCTGTGTGCGATTATGAATAAATCTGACACTGGAATCAGTGCACGTCTATTAAGATGGGATGTTTGGTGCCAAACATCCCATAATACAGTGAAGCCATCATAGAGCTGGAGAACTCGTAATGACAGTAACCAACCCATGTACTCTCTATGACTTCCCTGTTCACTTACAATATCCAAGAATCGACATGGATATTGCAGGGGCATATATTCTCATGCAGATATGTCCTCACAGGAGATATAGTGCACCCTCCTTTAGGGCTAAGGCCTGCTAGAGGGGTGCCTTATCTATATTCCATGCAGTGTTGGTGGACATGGCACACAGGTATGTGTGCCATATTGACTCTTCCATTTTGTCTGCACCAAGGTCCGCAGTCTGCAATGGCAGTATGCATGACCTTGGTGAGGGGGCCCTAGGGTGGCACAATTCATGCTGCTACCCTAGGGGTCCCTCTTCAGTGCCAATGCGCTAGGTACCAGGGGTACCATTTAGTAGGGACTTACAAGGGTACTGAAGTTGTGCCAATTGGGAAACAAAAGGTACAGTTTAGGAAAAGAGCTCTGGCACAGTGGACCTCGTTGGCATGCACCCTATGTGCTTCCACTCGAAATTTCATCATTTCCCAGGCAAAAAGTGGGGGCTAACCATATCCAAAAGAGGCACTTTCCTACATGACCCCCCAAACGAAAGAGGATGAGACTTACCTTCCCCTAGAGAGTCTTCATCGTCTAAGTGGAAAAACCTGGAATGGCAGGCCAGGTCTGTGTTCCACTTCAAAGTCCATTCCCCATAGGGATATGGACCACCTTAGCAGTTTGGGATTTTCACCTTTCATTTGCGTTAACCATCTGAGAGACCTGTGGTCAGTATGAACAAAGAAATGAGAGCCAAACAGGTATGTTCTCAGCTTCCTCAGGGACCAAACCACAGAAAAGGCTTCCCTCTCAATGACACTCCAACACTGTTCCCTGTGGAGTAGCCATCTACCGATGACAGACATTGGCTGGTCTTGACTTTGGTCATTTATTTGGGATAGGACCACTACTATCCCATGTTCAGAGGCATCAGTCTGCACAATGAATTCCTTGGCATAATCTGGAGCTTTCAGAGCAGGTGCAGAGCACATGTCTTCCTATAGAGTGTCAAAAGCCTTTTGACAGCTCACTGTCCAGTTCACCTTTTTGGGCATTCTTTTGGATGTCAGTTCTGTGAGAGGTGTCACAATGGTTACACAAAAGTGGGCTGCCCCTTGAATCAATTCCTATGTTTATCTACAGAGTTCTATAGAGATGCAATACCAGTGGGGGCATCTCATAAAAAGTTACGGACTGGCCTCACACACCTCCCGGTGTCATGCTTCATCATCGGCTGTCCTCGCCCTCTAAAAACTTGGTTTGATAGAGGGCTGGCATACACCTGGAGACAGGGATGCACTTCTAAATCTAAGTGATGGCCGTGGGGGAGTGATAAGTGATTTAAAAACCATTACATTAGTCCATGTGCTATGCTTTATTCAAATGGTAAATGTATGGTGGTTAAAAACTAAGTGAACGGTGATATGGGATATTATTCTCCCTTCACCGTATGAAATGCGGTCGACATGTTTCTGCTGAGGTGTCCCCGAAGGGTACGTAGCATTCTTCAGGACCTAAAAAGGGGGGGAAAGGGGGGTTATATACCCTATGTGTTCACTTCCTTTTAACTAGTGAAAAATGGAAGGAAAATCCTGCCGCTAGATCAGGGGAGGGGTTAAAAAAAAACACTATGTCGGTGGATACTTCCCTCTTGGTATAGTACCACTGAGAGTAACTCTGTAGAGAAAGGAAAAACAAAAACAAAACATACAAACCAAACCGTGTGAGTATGTAAACAAATAGTTTATAAACATCATCCATCCCGCGTCATACCTATAGCGCGCGTGGTGGTGTGAAGTGGTCTTTATGAGACACGTGGCAGGTGCAACGTGTACTCACACCGTTAAAAAGTGGTTGTAAACCAACTCTTACCCTGTATTTCTACCCTAAACGCTCCATGGGAGGGCTGAGGTGGAAGGACCTACTTAGACTTTCTGTAGGGAAAAAACACATAAAACCACTACTGGTAGTTAAGGGTTAGTCACCAGTATTCAGAAAGAACCAGGACCAAGGTTCATAGTTAAAGCAAACATAACAAGGTGAAATCCAGAACTAATGGACCACCTATTCATTCAAGTTCACACCAGCATTCCTTCAGGCATACTCTTACTGTCTAGTTTCAGTGCTTCCAGCCGTTCTTCCCGGAGGCGTCCTCTCTGTCTCCCCGCTGATGGTAAATGGTGAGATTCAGAGGGTTTTTATACTAAAGAGCTGTGACTAATTAGTGAGCTAATCAGTGTTAATTGGGCCCGTTAAGTGAGTTTCCTGTGTCCCTCTACGGGACTGCCTGACCGCCTGGTGGGAGGCGTAACTGTAAATCGCCCCACCCGATTGGTCAAAACATGCCTCCAACACTACCAAGGCCATTAAGATAGTAAACAATGGGCTTGTGAGGTTTTGTTTCCTGTGTCCCTCTTGCGTGAGCCTGACCGCCTGGTTGAGGGTGTGTATTCAATGAAGGTTTCGTTCGGCATTGGTCAAAACATGCCTCCAACACTATCAAGGCCATTTTAGATAGTTAAAAATGGGCTTGTGAGGTTTGTTTCCTGTGTCCCTCTTGCGTGAGCCTGACCGCCTGGTAGAGGGTGTGTATTCAAAAAGGTTACGTTCGGCATTGGTCAAACGGGCGCCGATACCGATGTTATGGTCCTTCCCCTTCCTGCGGGAAAACAAATGCAGTTACGAGGTCATTAGCTCCCATGTTTGTGAGGACGCCCATGTTCGTTACCGGGTCTGATCAGTCTCCCGGTATTTGAGCATGCGCTGAAGTAGTGGGAAACTCGCTACCGCGCATGCGCCTAGGTGTATTCCGTGAGACGCTTGCCCTGCTATGGCTCCTATGCTTGCGCACTGATAACTACCAGCGTGGATTACAGCAGGGGCCGCTCGAGATCCTTGTAAAGTGAGGGGATACCCCAAGAGTTCTAAACACTGTGAGAAAAATAAAGCAACATTACTCTGTTCATAATGGGATTACGGGCCAATGGTACCTCACTTGTTATATGTGTGAAGTACACACTAATGATAGTCAGTGGTGGTAATTGCTACAGCTGGTATCTATGTTTGATAACATGGGTTTACACAAACCAATGTGTTCCCCATGCCAGCTTGATCTGTTTGAATTTGCGAGCATAACAATGGGCCCACTCTTAGTGAACTACTTAAAATAAAGTAGAGGGGTAGCAGTAGAAAATAGTCCCTACTATATTAGGCCAGCTTTCTTGGAGTTTGTTGTTGACTAAAGAAGGTGTGCATGGTCAATTCTATACATTTTCTATTTCGCAAGTTGCAGCCATGGTATCTCATCATTTAAGCCTTTATCATCGCTGCGAAGCCTGTATACCCAGCGCTGTTCTCGGATATGGAGTTGTCTAGAGATATCAGTCTTTTGTTTATTCATAACCTCAAGCACCACCCATCTGAGGTCCAGGTCGTTGTGGCCTTTCTCCGTGAAATGTTTCGTCAGTTTGGTGTTGGTCTTCCTGCACCTAATCGTACTCCAGTGTTCGCTGATCCGCGTCTTCACCTTCCTGGTGGTCATCCCGACATACTTCAGGTTACATGGACAGGATAGGAGGTACACCACACCTTCTGTATTGCAGTTGCTGAAATGTTTTAACTTCCAGGGTCTCTCTGTACCTATGTCGACTTCTTTTGTTGTGGTGGTCAGCCGGCAGCACACACAGTTGCCGCATGGGTAGTGGCCTGTTGGTCTCGGTTGGCTCCACAGAGTCATCTGATTCTCAATTTGATCATTGGGAGTTTTGGAGTGTACCAAGGTGTCCCTCAAGTTCCTACTCCGTTTGTATGCGAATAGTGGGGGTTCCCACTTCTTGTTCCCGCTGTTTAAGATGGCCCATTTTTTCTTTATAATATTCTGGATTCTGTTCGACACGGGCCTGTATGTTGTAACGCAGACCAGGCGGTCTTTTTTTTCTTTATGTGTTGTCTCCAAAAGGGCATTCCGGTTATTATTCCTCACCCTTTTCCTTGCCCGTTTAACCATCTTCTTGGGGTAATGTCTCTCCAGGAGTTTTGTCTCTAGTTGTTCTGCCTGTATCTGGAATGTATCTATCTCAGAACAGTTCCTTCGAATCCTCAGGAATTGGCCTACAGGAAGGTTCTCACGGAGGGCCCTCGGGTGGTAGCTGTCATACATTAATAAACTGTTCTTGTCTGTTGGTTTAGTGTGGACTTTTGTGGATATTCCTTCTGATGTTAAGGTTATATCCAGATCCAAGAAAACAGCCTGATTTTTGTCGATGGTATGTGTGAACCTGAGGTGGGGGTCAATGCCGTCGACCCACTCCACGAAGCGTGTTGCCTCATCCTTGGTACCTCGCCAGATGACAAAAATGTCATCTATGTACCGTTTCCATGTCTTCATTCGAGGTGTGAAGGGGTTCGAGGGGTTAAAGATGTGGTCCTCCTCAAAGCGGTGTACGTACAGACACGCCATGCTCGGCGCGAAGGTGCTGCCCATGGATGTGTTGCCCACTTGATGGTACAGGGTGTCCTCAAACTCGAAGAAATTCTCCGTAAGTGCTAGTTCCGCACACTCCATGATGAAATGCGTGGGTGTCACATATGTCCAATCCTGGTCCAGTAGAATCTGTTCCACCACCTCCAGAGTACGCCTCTGGGGGATGCTCGTATAGAGCACTTCAATGTCCATGGTTATCAACATGTCTTCGCTTGCATCTATGTCCAGGTCTCGAAGATGGCAAAGTACATCTTTGGTGTCTCTAAGGTAAGATCGAGATTTCTGTACAATCGGCTTCAAGAACCAGTCGCAGAACTGGGAAAGTGGTTCCAGAGCTGACCCAATACCCGACACTATCGGTCTGCCCGGTGGGGGTGTTTTGTTTTTGTGAATTTTAGGAAGGGTATAGAACCTAGGAGTCCTTGGTTCCAAATTCACTAAAAACTCAGCCTCATGCTTGGTAATCCAGTCCTGGGTTTCTGCTTCGTTGACCATGTTCTTGATGCTGGTCATGATGCGGGGTGTTGGATCTTCCTGGTGTACCTCATAGCTCGAGGTGTCGGATAGCAGGCGTAAGCATTCCTCTTTGTACATAGTATAGTCCATCAGGACTATGGCACCCCCTTATCTGCCGGTTTGATGATTATGTCATGGTTGTTCTTCAATTGCTCCAGAGCCGTTCTCTCTCCTTTGGTCATATTCTGGAATCCCCTCATATTGTTGAAGTCGATTCTTTCCACTTCTGTGAGGACCACTTGTTCAAATGCCAGGACATTGCAGGATATGTTCTGGATCGGGGGAGAGAAAGTGGACTTCTTCCGTAGTCCAGTG
The DNA here is from genome assembly GCA_963921515.1 of Calotriton arnoldi. Classification (NCBI taxonomy): domain Eukaryota; kingdom Metazoa; phylum Chordata; class Amphibia; order Caudata; family Salamandridae; genus Calotriton; species Calotriton arnoldi. The sequence continues at coordinate 1,744,066 of CAWUFW010003604.1, read as the reverse complement.
CTGGTCCGGTCACTGTCCAGTGTTTCGTTTTCGCCAAAATAATCTTTCAGCTTGATCTTTCTGAAGAACTGAGCTATTTCAGTGTTGAGGAAGAAAGGGTCGTTATTTGGGGTGGGGACAAAACCCAAGCCTTTCGCTAGAACCGCTTCTTCTTCTATGTGGAGGCTATGCGTACTCAGGTTTACAATATTGGTTATTCCCTGGTCGTTGTTATTGTTGAGCCTCTGCCCCTGCTCCGTGTCACTGCGCCGCTGGTTGACGCTTTGTCTTCCCATTGGATCCTCGTTGTCCTCCTCGGTTTCTGTCTGCCTCTTCCTCTGCCTCGGAATAAAAAAGGCTGCTGTCCTTGGTGGGGCCCGAACCCTGGGGGGTAAAATTGCTGTAATTTTCGGGTTCGGGTGCCATAGTCCTGATGGACTATACTATGTACAAAGAGGAATGCTTACGCCTGCTATCCGACACCTCGAGCTATGAGGTACACCAGGAAGATCCAACACCCCGCATCATGACCAGCATCAAGAACATGGTCAACGAAGCAGAAACCCAGGACTGGATTACCAAGCATGAGGCTGTGTTTTTAGTGAATTTGGAACCAAGGACTCCTAGGTTCTATACCCTTCCTAAAATTCACAAAAACAAAACACCCCACCGGGCAGACCGATAGTGTCGGGTATTGGGTCAGCTCTGGAACCACTTTCCCAGTTCTGCGACTGGTTCTTGAAGCCGATTGTACAGAAATCTCGATCTTACCTTAGAGACACCAAAGATGTACTTTGCCATCTTCGAGACCTGGACATAGATGCAAGCGAAGACATGTTCATAACCATGGACATTGAAGCGCTCTATACGAGCATCCCCCAGAGGTGTACTCTGGAGGTGGTGGAACAGATTCTGCTGGACCAGGATTGGACATATGTGACACCCACGCATTTCATCATGGAGTGTGCGGAACTAGCACTTACGGAGAATTTCTTCGAGTTTGAGGACACCCTGTACCATCAAGTGGGCGGCACATCCATGGGCAGCACCTTTGCGCCAAGCATGGTGTGTCTGTACGTACACCGCTTTGAGGAGGACCACATCTTTAACCCCTCGAACCCCTTCACACCTCGAATGAAGACATGGAAACGGTACATCGATGACATTTTTGTCATCTGGCGAGGTACCAAGGATGAGGCAACACGCTTCGTGGAGTGGGTCAACGGCATTGACCCCCACCTCAGGTTCACACATACCATCGACAAAAATCAGGCTGTTTTCTTAGATCTGGATATAACCTTAACATCAGAAGGAATATCCACAAAAGTCCACACTAAACCAACAGACAAGAACAGTTTATTAATGTATGACAGCTACCACCCGAGGGCCCTCCGTGAGAACCTTCCTGTAGGCCAATTCCTGAGGATTCGAAGGAACTGTTCTGAGATAGATACATTCCAGATACAGGCAGAACAACTAGAGACAAAACTCCTGGAGAGACATTACCCCAAGAAGATGGTTAAACGGGCAAGGAAAAGGGCGAGGAATAATAACCGAGATGCCCTTTTGGAGACAACACATAAAGAAAAAAAGACCGCCTGGTCTGCGTTACAACATACACGCCCGTGTCGAACAGAATCCAGAATATTATAAAGAAAAAATGGGCCATCTTAAACAGCGGGAACAAGAAGTGGGAACCCCCACTATTCGCATACAAACGGAGTAGGAACTTGAGGGACACCTTGGTACACTCCAAAACTCCCAATGATCAAATTGAGAATCAGATGACTCTGTGGAGCCAACCGAGACCAACAGGCCACTACCCATGCGGCAACTGTGTGTGCTGCCCACTGACCACCACAACAAAAGAAGTCGACATAGGTACAGAGAGACCCTGGAAGCTAAAACATTTCAGCAACTGCAATACAGAAGGTGTGGTGTACCTCCTATCCTGTCCATGTAACCTGAAGTATGTCGGGATGACCACCAGGAAGGTGAAGACGCGGATCAGCGAACACCGGAGTACGATTAGGTGCAGGAAGACCAACACCAAACTGACGAAACATTTCACGGAGAAAGGCCACAACGACCTGGACCTCAGATGGGTGGTGCTTGAGGTTATGAATAAACAAAAGACTGATATCTCTAGACAACTCCATATCCGAGAACAGCGCTGGGTATACAGGCTTCGCAGCGATGATAAAGGCTTAAATGATGAGATACCATGGCTGCAACTTGCGAAATAGAAAATGTATAGAATTGACCATGCACACCTTCTTTAGTCAACAACCAACTCCAAGAAAGCTGGCCTAATAGAGTAGGGACTATTCTCTACTGCTACCCCTCTACTTTATTTTAAGTAGTTCACTAAGAGTGGGCCCATTGTTATGCTCGCAAATTCAAACAGATCAAGCTGGCATGGGGAACACATTGGTTTGTGTAAACCGATGTTATCAAACATAGATACCAGCTGTAGCAATTACCACCACTGACTATCATTAGTGTGTACTTCACACATATAACAAGTGAGGTACCATTGGCCCGTAATCCCATTATGAACAGAGTAATGTTGCTTTATTTTTCTCACAGTGTTTAGAACTCTTGGGGTATCCCCTCACTTTACGGGAATCTCGAGCGGCCCCTGCTGTAATCCACGCTGGTAGTTATCAGTGCGCAAGCATAGGAGCCATAGCAGGGCAAGCGTCTCACGGAATACACCTAGGCGCATGCGCGGTAGCGGGTTTCCCACTACTTCAGCGCATGCTCAAATACCGGGAGACTGATCAGACCCGGTAATGAACATGGGCGTCCTCACAAACATGGGAGCTAATGACCTCGTAACTGCATTTGTTTTCCCGCAGGAAGGGGAAGGACCATAACATCGGTATCGGCGCCGTTTGACCAATGCCGAACGTAACCTTTTTGAATACACACTCTCTACCAGGCGGTCAGGCTCACGCAAGAGGGACACAGGAAACAAACCTCACAAGCCCATTTTTAACTATCTAAAATGGCCTTGATAGTGTTGGAGGCATGTTTTGACCAATGCCGAACGAAACCTTCATTGAATACACACCCTCAACCAGGCGGTCAGGCTCACGCAAGAGGGACACAGGAAACAAACCTCACAAGCCCATTGTTTACTATCTTAATGGCCTTGGTAGTGTTGGAGGCATGTTTTGACCAATCGGGTGGGGCGATTTACAGTTACGCCTCCCACCAGGTGGTCAGGCAGTCCCGTAGAGGGACACAGGAAACTCACTTAACGGGCCCAATTAACACTGATTAGCTCACTAATTAGTCACAGCTCTTTAGTATAAAAACCCTCTGAATCTCACCATTTACCATCAGCGGGGAGACAGAGAGGACGCCTCCGGGAAGAACGGCTGGAAGCACTGAAACTAGACAGTAAGAGTATGCCTGAAGGAATGCTGGTGTGAACTTGAATGAATAGGTGGTCCATTAGTTCTGGATTTCACCTTGTTATGTTTGCTTTAACTAGGAACCTTGGTCCTGGTTCTTTCTGAATACTGGTGACTAACCCTTAACTACCAGTAGTGGTTTTATGTGTTTTTCCCTACAGAAAGTCTAAGTAGGTCCTTCCACCTCAGCCCTCCCATGGAGCGTTTAGGGTAGAAATACAGGGTAAGAGTTGGTTTACAACCACTTTTTAACGGTGTGAGTACACGTTGCACCTGCCACGTGTCTCATAAAGACCACTTCACACCACCACGCGCGCTATAGGTATGACGCGGGATGGATGATGTTTATAAACTATTTGTTTACATACTCACACGGTTTGGTTTGTATGTTTTGTTTTTGTTTTTCCTTTCTCTACAGAGTTACTCTCAGTGGTACTATACCAAGAGGGAAGTATCCACCTACATAGTGTTTTTTAACCCCTCCCCTGATCTAGCGACAGGATTTTCCTTCCATTTTTCACTAGTTAAAAGGAAGTGAACACATAGGGTATATAACCCCCTTTCCCCCTTTTTAGGTCCTGAAGAATGCTACGTACCCTTCGGGGACACCTCAGCAGAAACATGTCGACCGCATTTCATACGGTGAAGGGAGAATAATATCCCATACCACCGTTCACTTAGTTTTTAACCACCATACATTTACCATTTGAATAAAGCATAGCACATGGACTAATGTAATGGTTTTTAAATCACTTATCACTCCCCCACGGCCATCACTTAGATTTAGAAGTGCATCCCTGTCTCCAGGTGTATGCCCGCCCTCTATCAAACCAAGTTTTTAGAGGGCGAGGACAGCCGATGATGAAGCATGACACCGGGCGGTGTGTGAGGCCAGTCCGTAACTTTTATGAGATGCCCCCACTGGTAGTGCATCTCTATAGAACTCTGTAGATAAACATAGGAATTGATTCAAGGGGCAGCCCACTTTTGTGTATTCATGAGATAGTGGAGGCTGGCTCGCCCTTTGGCCCTGTGCCTCTGGTTCCCACCCTCAGCAACATTGCTGGGGTTAGTGTGTGTGGACAGGTGTCACAATGGTGCCATAATTCTTCACAAACCTCCTGTAGTACCCATTCAAGCCAAGGAAGGCCCTGACTTAAGTCTGGGTTGTTGGAGCCACCCAGTCCAGACTGATCTGGATCTTGGGCTGTAAGGGTTAAACTTGGCCTCCACCAACAAGGTGGCCCAAGTATACAACCTTCCCCGACCCTATCTGGCACTTGCCTGCCTTGATAGTGAGGCTTGCATTTCTCAGAGCCTCAAGTACTTTTCCTAGGTGGATCAGGTGATCCTGTCAGGTGGAGCTAAAGACAACAATATAATTCAGATATGCTGCACTAAAGGATTCCAATCCAGCAAGGACTTTATTCACCAACCTTTGAAAAGTGGCAAGTGCAGTTTTCAAACCAAAGGGCAGCACGGTGAACTGATAATGCCCATCTGGGGTTTAAAATGCATCTCATCCGAAAATCAGTTCATCTGCTCTAGGAATTGAGTGTGCATTGGTTTTGGTCACAGCATTGAGGCCCCTATAATCCACAGAGATCCTCATCTCTTTTTTACCACCCTGGGAAAGAGTCTTGGGAACTAAAACAACTGGGCTGGCCCAGGGGCTCTCATATGGCTCTATAACTCCCAATTCCAGCATCTTGCTTACTTTAGCTTTGATGCTCTCTTTCACATGATCAGACTGCCTTTATATTTTATTCTTGACAGGCAGGCTTTCACCAGTGTCAACATCACGGGTACACCAGCACGTCTGACCAGGGGACAAAGAGAAGAGCTCAGCAAACTGACTTAGGACTTGCCTGCAATTAGTCTGCTGGTGGGTAGTGAGGGTGTCTGACAAGAACACTCCTTCCACTGACTCCTCTTTTGGGTTGTTAGCCAGGAGGTCAGGGTCCTGATCCTCATTTGTAACCATCAGCATGGTCACATCTGGCCTGTCATAGTAGAATTTAAGGTGGTTTACATGGATGTCCCTCCTGGGGTTCTGACAAGTGCCAAGGTCCACCAGATAGGTGACCTCCACTTTTCTTTCTAGGATAGGGTAGGGTCCATACCACTTATCTTGGAGAGCTCTAGGATCCACTGGCTCCAGAACCCACACTTTCCGCCCAGGTTGGAGCTCCTGGTTGGCCTCAAGGTTTTTATTTGCTTTCTCGAAGTATTCAGCCATCCTGGAGCGGTGGCCAAGCACACAGTCAACTATATCTTGTTCAATGAGAGGTTTCTCCCAGCCCTCCTTCATAAGACACAATGGTCCCCTGAGAGGATAATCAAACAGAAGTTCAAAGGGTGAGAACCCCACTCCCTTCTGTGGCACTTCCCTGTAGGCAAAAAGCAGGCATGGAAGTAAGACATCACATCTTCTTCTGAGTTTTTCAGGGGGTCCAGCAATCATACCTTTCATGGTCTTGTCGAATCTTTTGACAAGGCCATAACACTGAGAATGGTAGAGGGTAGTGAACCTGTAGGTCACTCCACACGCCTTCCACATGTTTCAGGTAGCCAGACATGAAGTTTGTACCTCTGTCTGACACCACCTCCTTAGGGAAGCCCACCCTGGTAAAGATAACAATGAGGGCTCTAGCCACTGCAGGGGCAGTGATAATCCTAAGGGGAATAGACTCAGGATACCCAGTGGCATGATCCACTACCACCAGAATATATCTGTTCCCTCATACTGTAGGAGGTCAAGGGGACCAACAATGTCAATCCCTACCCTCTCAAAGGGAACCCCAACCACTGAAAGTGGAATTAAGGGGGCCTTTGGGTGGGCACCTGTCTTGCCACTGGCTTGGCAGGTGGCACAGGAGTTACAAACCTCCTTCACCTTCTGGTGCATCTCTGGCCTGTAGAAGCGGCTGACTAGCCTACTTCGAGTTTTAATCTGGCCAAGATGTCCAGCTAGGGGGATGTCATGGGCGAAAGTGAGGAGGAATTCCCTAAATGCCTGAGGCACTACCACTCTCCTAGTGGCACCAGGTTTGGGATCTCTGGACTCTGTGTAAAGGATCCCCTTCTCTCAATAGATCCTATGGGAACCACTGATATCACCTCCTTCCTGTGCAGCAGCTTGCTGTCACAGACTTTCAAGTATGGGACAGGTCATTTGCCCCTGGCACAGATCTTTCCTAGAAGGTCCCCCTGGGCCCAGTAGCTCAGCCTGGTAACGCTCCAACTCCTGAGGCTCAGTTCCCTCTGGGGCTGACTCTTCTTCCCCTAAGGAGAAGGGTCTGGTGTCTGATTTGAAGCTGGTTCCCCAGTCTTCCTGCCTTTTCTCTTGGAGGGCTGGGCCACTATTCCAGACTCCAGCATCTCTTTTTCACTCTGGGCTCTGCTCTGTTTTTTACGCACACCCAGTGTGGTATTCCAAGCATTTCTGCATGGATTCTCAGTTCTACCTCAGCCCAGGCTGAGGACTCTAAATCATTGCCGAGCAAACAATCAACTGGAATGGATGAAGACACTGCCACCTCTTTTTGGCAAGCAAACCCTCCCCAGTCAAAAGACACCATCGCCATGGGATGGTTTGTTGTCACATTGTCAACACTGGTGACTGGATAGGCTCTTCCAGGTAGATACTGTTCAGAGGACACCAGTTGCTTAGTCACCATGGTGACACTAGCACCAGTGCCTCTCAATGCCTCCACCCTAACTCCATTAATAACAGGATGCTGTCTGTATTTTTGCATATTAGTGGGTCAGACAGCTAAGGTGGCTACATCCACATCCCGTACTAGAGTCGCCTCAGTGAGCTCCCTGACATGGCCAGTGCTCTCCTGAGATGCCATCTGGAAATTGGCAACTGCATTTGCTGCAGGTGGACTAGAAGCATTTTTCTTGTTTTTACAGCCAGACTCTCCAGTTCGGTGCCCTGTGGTTCTACAGTCCTGGGACCAATACTTCTTGGGATCCCAGTTCTTTCCCTGGTACCCACCCTTTGGCTGTGAAGAGTATCTGGGCCCATCCTCCTGAACAGGCTTTTGGGGGCCTGAAGAAGACACTTTGTTTTTGGAGTCACACTCTTTCCCTTTGGAGTGTGTGGGGGCCTTTTTGGCCTCTTTCTTTTGTTCTCCCCCACCAGTGGTAGTTTTGGTCATCTTTCCCCAACTCTTGAGGACAAAGTGGACCTAGGTCTACCAGGAATTGATGTAACTTCTCTTGGTAACAATTATCTTAAAAGATGTTCCTTCATTTGCAAATTTTAAAACCCTTCAAAGTCTTGCACATTGGTGCCAGCTAACCAATCTCCTAGTGATTTCACTGAGTAGTCTACAAACTCTACTCAGGTCTGGCAAGCCTTCCTGAATCGGATTCTATTCTCTTCAGTGGTGAATCCAAAGGCCTCAATCAGGGTACCTTTCATGAGATCATAGGACTCAGCATTTTTCTCATTGAGTGTCAGAAGTCTATCCATGCACTTTCTTGAGAACATGTCCCACAGGATAGCAATCTACAGCTTCCTGTTGACCTGTCTGCCAAGGCAGGCCCTCTCAAAAGCAGTGAACCACTTGGTGATATCATCACCCTGAAATAATTTTGGTACAATCCCTTTGGGGATTTTAGGGTAAAAATAATCACTTTTCTCCTTATTTAATACTGTGCTGCCACCAGAGATGGGTTCTAGGCCCAACTCTTTTCTCTCTTTTTCTATAGCTTGGAGTTGTGCTTCTATAGCTGCCCTCTTGGCTAATCTTTACAGAGCCAGCTCGTCATCTGTAAGTGCTCCTCTGTCTTGGAGTGCTGTATCATCACTCTCATTGTCTGTGTTCTGAACTTCTGTAAGATCAGAGTCATCCTCTGGATGCTCTTTGTCATACTCTGGCAAAAGCTCCTGGAGCTGTGCTTTGGTATGCTTTGACCCAGTCTTGAGACCATGAGTTTTACACAAGCCTCTAAGTTGTTTCTTTGACCAGGACAGGTAAGGTGTGAGGTTGAGTTCCTCCACCTGTTCCGGGTCCTTTGGAGTGCTGTTTCTGGTACTCATTATTTTTACTAAGTTGGGAACCTTTTGAAGAGGAAAAAACCTAACAACCCTGGTTTCCTAACTACAGTAAGATTTGGATTTAAAAAAAGTTGTACTAGAAGGGACCTAACCAGGGCCCTAACAATCATATAAAAATTTGGAAAAATAGTCAATTTGAAAAATACAATTTAACTAAATGCAATTGTGACTTCTCTCGTGTGGTCACTTTATTGTCAGAGTGGTTCAACAAACGCAAAGTCGTAGACCCCACAGCTGATCCACCAATGTAGGAAACCCGCCTCTCTATAGTGCATCACAGTGGGATACACTGTACAGAGAGGTCTCAAAGACCCTGATTGGGTTACAGAGGCAAAAGTAGATGGTAGTGTGGGCAAGCAGTTAGGCTTATCAAAGGGTAGTGCTAAGCATATGTTGTACTCACAGAGGCAATAAATGGAACACACATTCAAGAATGAAGTGGAGACCCGTTTTTAATATATATTTTGAACCAAGAACTTCAGTTAAAGTTAAGCATGCAATACGTTTCAGCAATAAGCAAGGTAAGTATAAGCAACACACAGTTGTGCGTAATTACGCACTATGTTATCCTATGGAGAAAAACATAGAAAGCAGTAAATCACAGTGCCGTAGGACTAAGGGGTTCACCTTCTAGAATTCGAATGTTAGGGAGCCAGGATCTAAAGCTCTACCAGCAGTTTCTCAGCAGCATCCCGGATTCTGCCGGGAGCAGGGTGCTGGGAGAGTAAGTAGCTGGTGAGCTACGAAAAAGGAGGGGGGACCTCAAAACAGGCTGCACAGGGGGACTTGAAGGCAAGTCTGAGGGCTCTCATAAGAGTGTACAGGATTCAAGGGCCTGGGGACCACGGAAGCATAAAGGTTTCGAAGATCCCCAGCCCGGTGGGGCTGGGTGCAGAGCAAACAGGTGATTCAAGCTCTGGTGCGCAAAGTGCACCTCTCAGAAAGCGGCAAACACCTCAGAGGGGCTGGTGCAGGTTGGCTGGGACACTCAGCGAGTGGGTCTCTGGGGTGCTGATGTCTCTCGACAGGTGCTTGGTTCTCAGGCAATTGGAGTCCAGCATGGACTCTTGTAGTTGTCTTGGGTTGCAGGGCGTCCGGTGCCCCGGGGTTGGTGCTGCTCGGCTCTGGAAGATCCTGGTGCCTACATTCTTAGTGAGGAGTCAAAGTTGATCCTTCAGAGCTGCTGTACCTCCTCCTGGGCAGTTACGGCATCTTCGGGTCAAGGGAGCTGCAAGTCGTGAGCTTGGACTCTGCGGTTTCGGTGCTTGAAGTGAAGGAGAGTAGCTCATATACTTCAAGGGAGTTCTTAGGCAATTTGGCGGAGTGCTAGAGGGCCCCTGGGGTTTGTAGATGTCTCTAAGTGACAGGACGAGACAGTGTTCTGTGATTGTCGAGTCTTTGGGCTGCAGTCATGGTTTCGTGCCAAAATCCAGTCCGGGCTCTGTTCTCGGGGTCAGCTGCTCTTCTTTGTCCTTGGTCTTCTTGTGCCCTTCAAATCTGAAATTTTAGGTGTGTTAAAAGGAGTGCAAGGTAGTAGCCAATGGGCTACCTACCTTTAGGGTGACTACACTCTAAATGCTCACCCCATGTGGGGAGTGGGCATGACCCTGACCGGTTATTTTCCCCATCTACAAGATTGTGGAAAGTGACCTGGGGGGTCCACATCGCCTGCCCTAAATTGGGGCTGGTGCAGGTTGACTGGGGACCCTCTTGCTCATCGAACTAATTTTCCCACCTGTCTTCGTGCCGAAAGTAGGGTCAGGATAGGGGAGTTGCCATCTGCTGCTAGCAGGAGAGGCATGGGTCGTAGTTCAAAGGCGGTATCGCCTTTGAAGCTGCCCGTCCTGGAAAGCTGTTCCTGCCTGGAGGAAGTGTGAAGCACCTCTGCCCAGGACAGGCATTGTTTCTGGCCCCTGAGAGCGGAGGCTCACACCCCATGGGTCCAGAAAAATGTCTAGTAGTTGCATGGCTGGTGGAGACCAGTCAGGAACACACTAAACACCGGTAGGTTGTAATGAACCCTTCTAAAGGGTCCTCTTTGTGCAATTATTAATAAATCTGACAATGGAATCAGTGCAGGTTTATTAAGACAAGATGTTTGGTACCAAACATCCCATAATATAGTGAAACCATCATGGAGCTGGGGAACTCGTAATGACGAGAGTCCAGCCCATGTACTCTCTATGGCTTCCTGGTTCACTTACAATATCCAAGAATCGACATGGATATTGCAAGGCCATATCTGCTCATGCAGATATGTCCTCACAGGAGATATAGTGCACCATGCCTTAGGTCTAAGGCGTGCTAGAGAGGTGTCTTACCTATATCCCATGCAGTGTTGGTGGGTATGGCACACAGGGATGTCTGCCATGTCGACTCTTCAGTTTTGTCTGTGCCAAGGCCTGCATTCTGCAATGGCAGTGTTCATGACCTTAGTGAGGGGATCCTAGGTTGGCACAATTGCTGCTACCCTTGGGGTCCCTCTTCAGTGCCAATACCCTAGGTACCAGGGGTACCATTTATTAGGGACTTACAAGGGGTACTGAAGTTGTGCCAATTGGGAAACAAAAGATACAGTTTAGGGAAGGAGCTCTGGCACAGGGGTCCTGGTTGGCAGGGACCCTGTGCACTTCCAGTCGAAATTACACGATTTTCCAGGCAAAAAATGGGGGCTAACCATGTCCAAAAGTGGCACTTTCTTACAGGCCTATTTGGTGACTTTGGGCTGCTTGGTTGGAAATACCTGACTGTGGCCCTGGTCAGGGCTTCTGAGCCACAGAGCGGACAGGACAGGGCTCCGTGGGGCAGGGAGCCAGCAGGCCCAGGTCTGCGACCCTATCAGGGCCCTGGACTCCCATTCCCAGCCCACGGTGTCATGAAAGGGATGCTGCCTCTGTGTGGCCGGGTTCAAATGATTTTAACAGGGCCCTCGGCCCTCCGCTGGGCCATAGGGTAGGTGCCCCAGTTATGGGCTCCGCCCTCTAGCTTGCCGTGTTGCAAGGGTCCCAGGCTGGGGTACCATGGGCCCAGGAAGGCTTCCCCTGGTTGACTGGGTTCAGAAGCATGGACCAGCCCCCAGAGCAGGGCTCCGGCAGGCCCTGTGGTGGGTGCCCCCATCCTGTGGCCCGCCGTGTGTCCAATCGCCCGTTACGGGGTCCCATGGGCTCGGGGAGGCCTCCTCTGTGTGGTCGGGTTCAGAAGCTCCGGCCAGGCACTGTGGTGGGTGCTCCCGCCCTGGGCTCCGTCCTCCACAGGCCTTGAAAAATCATTAAAATGTTGCTAGACCTGCAGTCAAATAACTTGAATAAACTCCATATCTTGTGCCCATTTTGGAAATACATGGGTTTCCTTGATACCTATTTTTCACTTTTTATATTTTACCAAATGAAATGCTGTATACCCGGTACACAATGAAAAACCATTGCAAGGTGCAGCTCAGTTATTGGCTCTGGGTTCCTCTGGTTCTTGCAGAACCTACAAGCCCTATAAATCCCCGCACCCAGAAGGGGCCAGGGGACGTAACAGTATACTGCTTTCGAAAATCTTCCATAGTTAGAAGAAGTTACAGATGAAAACGTAGACACAAATGGCTGTTTTTTGTCAACTCAATTTCAATATTGTTTTATTTCAACTGTTACTTTTTATAGGAAAACCTTGAAGGACCTACACATATGACCCCTTGCTGAAATCAGAATTTTGTCTACTTTTCAGAAATGTTCAGCTTTCTGGGATCCACCATGAATTTCACACCCATTTCTACCACTAACTGGCAGGAGGTTGAAAGCACAAAAATTTGGAAAATGGGATATGTCCTAGTAAAATGCCGAAACTGTGTGGAAAATGTGATTTTCTGATTCAAGTCTGCCTGTTCCTGAAAGCAGGGAAGATGGTGATTTTACCACCACAAACCCTTCATTCATGCCATCTGCAGGAAAAAAAACAGACGCTTTATTCTGCAGCACTTTTTTCCCAGTAACCCCATAATTTAGCTGTATTTTGACTAATTTCTTAGTCCCCTCCAGGGGAATTAGCAAACCCTGGGTACCTTTAGAATCCCCAGGATGTTGGAAAAAGAGGATGCATATTTGGCATGGATACCTTATGTGGACAAAAAGTTATGGGGGCCTAAGTGTGAACTACCCCCAAAAAAAGCTTAGCACGGGGGGAAATGCCTAGCAGCGAATAGGTTAATAGAACGAAAGGCATCACCATTGTTTATAAGGCAATGTTGTTTTTTGCTAGTGAAATGAATTAAACAAACCAGCCTGCAGAGTTGTATTATTGTCAAAACCACTAGGATTACCCATCAGTGGAGGACCAAATTATGTGGAAGGGATATTTAATGTATGAGGCAACAAAAAGATATTGTTCATTATATGGCACATTCTCTGGCAGTGTTATTTTGATCCTTTGAGTTAGAAACACCATTTCTATTGAAATCTGCATATTAAACAGCAAATTTTGAGGCAAGTGTGGTAATCCATAATTATGTGGTAAGCACTGCAGCCACAGAATCACACAATTCCACTGGCTGTTATCACTGTCTAATGTTATATTAATAATCTATTAATTATATGTAAAAAAACATTTTTATTCCAATCAGTGCTCCCTGCATCTTGAAGAGAACAATTGCAACAGTCTTTCCCTTCTACAGACAGAATGTGTAATAATGCAGAGTGTGTTTTTCTAAAATCCTACATTCTTAATTACATAATGTATAAAGTATAGTCCCCTATTTAACTTACTATTTTCAATAAACATTTCCGTGTTTGAAAAACACCCATTTCGGGCTAAATAATCCCTAAAAAAATGTAATATGAAAACAACATAACAGCTAACGTGTAATAAGTTCTGGTGTTGCCATCTTGGGGATCTGGTGACGTTTACAAACCACTCAGCCTTTGTCGACATGGTTGAGAATGTCACCTGAACTCCCTGATGACAATATTGGACCATATTGGACACTTGCGCTTTCTGTATCCTCCCTCACTGTTAGATGTGAGTTAGAGGAAGGGCTGGCTAGGCATGAATGCAGAGATTGAATAATAGTATTACATATGTGTAATTATGCTAGTGAGGCCCAGATCTGAATGCATAGGTTCCTCCATTAGTGCCTTTACAATTCTTGGTCTGTGTTCATGGATGCCTGAGGGTGGATTATCTATTTGTGTAATTGTACATCTGCCCCTATCCATTTGCCCAAATTCCCTGGGTCTCCCTGAATATCTGTCATTAAATGTGTATCTCTTCGTGTTGTACCCGTGTATGTTGTGTATACATTGATGCCTGTGTATGTGTTCTCTGGGTGCATACGTGTGCTTCCATGCCTGTTGGTCTGTGGACTGGTACTGGTATGTTGATACCAGTATGCCTGTCAGTCTGTGTGCCTGCATGTCACATTGCTTGTTTGCACAACTGCCTGAATTTGTGTTGCCTTTGTCTGATTTGCTTGTATTAATGGGTGCCTGTGTGTGTGTTGGCTCTATATGTATAGGGCATACTTGTGTATGTGTAGCATGTATGTATGTGGTTTGTGTGGAGTGTGAACTCAGCCAGAAGGTTTGCATCTAATGTCTGTTGGTCTGTGTGTATGAGTACTGGTATGTTCTGTCTGCAATCAAAACTGCACGCGTAGATATAACCTCTATGCTTAGCGCCTTATGCCCGAGGGTCTTTATGCCCTTGCTGGTTTGAGTGTGCATAGAAGTTTGCAGCTGTGTTACCTCTGTAGGGTGACCAGACGTCCCGGTTTTCCCCGGACGGTCCCCGTTTTTGGAGAAGTGTCCCTGTGAGAAGTTGGCCTGGTATATGCTGTTCACTAATTAAAGTGGACACCTTGCACCAGGGCAAATCGACTCTTATGGTAGATAGGTTTAAGACAACCTTTTAAAGAAAGCTATCCTAGTGGTAGCTGTGGAGAGCAGCCTTCAGGCTAAGTCTTGAAGGAATGTAAAGCAGCTTGTTTTACCATATAATCTCTTGAATCACCAAATGAAAAGACACCACACAGGTATATATATCAAATATATATGTATTTATTTCTAAATAACTCTCTACTAATCTCTTTATGAGATTAGAAGACAAACATATGCACAAATCAACGTTTCACAATAAGTTAAGCACAAAATATGGCTGGGGCCCTAGGGGCGTACCAGACCATATACTAAAAAGGGACTTAGCAACAACGACTTGCAGGGAGACAAGGCCTAGGGCCTTCAGAAGTGCTGGGGCCTCACGAAACCACCCAAGGCAGGTAAGTAAAGGACCCACGGGGGACGCGTGCAGTGTGGATACACAGGCGCGGATCGCCGTTAACTTCAATGGGGCAAGTCGCGGTTGGAAATTAAGAGTTCTAGGAGACTTCGGGAGAACCTACAAGCAAGTCACTTACAGGGTAAGTAGTTCTAGGGCCCACACCCACAGGAGCACCGTAGTGCTGGAGTTACCTCACCCAGGGAAGCCGGGTGCATAGGTGTCCTTTGGTGTCGGGTCGCGGCGTCGTTTTCAATGGCGAACAAAGAAGACTTGCTGCTTGCGGGAGCTGAAGAAGTGTCCGGTGGAATCCAAGCCTGGATTCTGAAGAAGGATGACCTGAAAGCAGAGGGGACAGTGTTCAAAGTCACTTGGCAGTGACTCGGGGCAAGGAAGATGGATGCCCACCGTCGTCGGTTGATTCAGGTCGGTTGCGGGTGCCTTGACTCTTCAGCCACGAGGTCCAGGAGGCGTCGAACGACAACCAGGAGCTGGATTCTGTGTGTCCCACGAAGTCTGCAGCTTACTGCGGTGTCGGCAACTCGATTGGAGCCAACAAGCCTTGGCAACAGCAAGTCTCGGGGAGATGAAGAAAAGTCGATGGCACAGACCAGCAAGGTCTGAGGGACTCACCCAGCGAGGGTAAGTCAGGGCAGGCCTGGAGCAACCAGGGAGCCCTTTGGTTTCTTTAAGAAGTCTTCTGGGGACCCACGAGCCGGCTGGCAAGGGATCGCGAAGACACCTCGGGCGGAATCACTCAACAGGGGCCCACGGTCACTCGGGACGGTGTAGGCCTCTGATCTTCGGAGGGATTCCTGCTAGAGGTCAGGACCACACGTGGTCCAAAGCACAAGTTCGTGGAACGTTGTGAAGGGGTTGCACTCGACAATAGTGCACGGTACCCAGGGGTCGCGGTTCCTCGTCACTCGTGGGGTCCACTTGCCTCAGCTTCGCTGGGGACTCACGATGGCCTTGGAGAAGTCAGGAAATCCACTTCTTGGGCTGCAGGGACTTCGGACTCCGGCGGGAGCGGCGTAGTTTGCGACCGTCGTTGTCGTTTTTGGTGCCTGCCAAGCAGGGAGTCACTCCTTGACTCCAAGGGAGATTCTTCTGTCTTCCAAAGGTAGTGGAACGTCGAAGGGCCAGGATTCTTCTGTAGAGCGTCGTCCAGGGGTTATCTAACTAGCAAGTTCAAGGGTTCCCCTTCTTATACTGAAAAGAGGGGATGGACTAGCTCTATGACCCCACCTATGGGAGGGTCAAGGGAGGGGGTGGCTACACCCACTTCCCTTTGTCCAGTTTCGCGCCAGAGCAGGGGCAGGTAGCCCCTGAGCCGGTTTGAACTGGCATATGCACAGAGGAGCCTTCTGCTCCCCCAGTGCAGGACTTCAAAGCACTCTAAGAGTGCACCCACCCAGCCCCAATACACTAAACCCTGTCTGGGAGGTGGTTACACCTCCCTGTGACAGGATGCCTATTGTTGGGCTTCCTCCACTGCGAGTTTCGGTCATCAGCAGGAGGGCAGCCCAGTGTCTGTGACTGGTGGCATCCATTTTGTGATGCCAGGGCTCTTTAGGATTCTACCGCGTTTCCACAGCAGGTACATGTCTTATCCCTCTAGAAGGGTGGAATGCTACCCCCGCCGCCAAGATTGGCGGGGGGTAGTATTCCAAGATGTTTGACACCAAACACGACATGTTTTGATGCAGCCATTCCAAAGTTAGCATTTACCGCGAGGATATAATGCACTTAATAGTATATGGTTTAACCGCATCCACAAACAGCACCAGAGAATAGACTCTGAGAGCTGCAGAGGGGCCCTGCTCAGGCAGAGGCACCCCCTCACATAGAAGCCAAGCACCCTGCCCTCAGGATTGATAGGGCCTGCCTTAGGGGTGACTGATAGGTTTATATGTGTGTGCAGGAGAGATATAGGAAACCTATATCTCAGTGAGGAGTGCTAGCACCACCTCACCCAGGCTGCAGTAGCAGGCCTGTGGTGTCAGATTTAGACTGCTTCCCAGGGGTGGCATAATACATGCTGCAGCCCCTGGTAGGCCTGTGAAGTACCTATGCCCTTGGTACCTAAGGTACCATATACTAGGGACTCATAAGGCACCACAGTATCCAATCACTAGTGCACCTAGAGTGCACTCCATGTCGTTTAGAGAGAGCAGATAGACTGGGGCCCTGAATAGCAGGGTCCCAGTCCAACTAAGTCATAAACCAGCAAAACACCAGGAAAAAAGTGGGGGCAACCATATAGTCAGATTCCACCTTCCTACATAACCCCCCAAACGAAAGGAGATAAGGCTAACCTTGACCAGTTGAGCCTTTATTGATTAAGTGGTCATATAAGGAAGCACCTGCACTAGCATGGTTGCCCCCTGTCTTATGGTCCACTAAGCAATCCCTCACCCTAAGGGTATGAGAGGGTCTCCACCATGGGGAATCACTACCTCTGGTGTGCTTTGGTAAAGTACAAGGCTGGTGGGGTGTCTGAGTAGGGAAGTGAGGCCCTAGGAAGGTTGGCCTCAGCTTCCTCAGATCACTGGTCACCATGTATGCCTGTCTTTCCATGACTGAGTTGCACTTTGCTCTAAGGGTCAACCTTTGACTGCCTACAGCTGGGGGTTGGGTCCCTTTGGATGGAACACTGGAGGGACATGGCATGTTTGGAACCTTTTGGTCCCAGGTTTGCCCTTGCCTAACAGAGTCCTTCTGGGGGAGATCCCTACATAAAGGTATGGGGGATCCCTCAGTGGGTTGAGGAATTTTCATCTGGCTAGGGCTACTAGACTGGGTGCCCCTAATCTGCTGATGGGGGGTTCCTCTGGACAGGGGGCCCTGGGGGTCCACTGACCTCCCTGACCTCTGCAGCCCTGGGCTGACTGAGGCAGGGTAGAGAGGGGCAGTTTACCTGCTCCAGACTGGGTACCACCTTGGAAGGGTCCTCTGCCATCAGGGGTGGGGCCAGGCCAGGCCTGACTACCTCTGTGGCAGTTCCTTCACTAGGGGTAGGGTCAGTTCCCTGAGGAGGCTGACCCTTACCTACTGTCTGGAGGGAAGAAGACTTTTCTTCAACCCTTGTGCTCTCTTCTGGGGGAGAGTGGGCCATTCTTCCAGGCTCCATCTCTCCAAAATCTTGGGCTGGGGCTGTGGCCATCACAGCCCCACTAACCTTTACAGGGACACCCAACATCCTCAGATGGGTTTGGTGTTCAATTTCAGCCCAGGCTGAAATTTCCAGATCATTGCCCATCAGGCAATCTACAGGTAAGGTTGGGGACACTGCCACTCTTTTTGGGCCTGTGACCCCCTCCCAGCTGAGATTGACTATGGCCATGGGGTGCTCTGTTCTGACACCATCAATGTTGGTCACCTGGTATTTAAACTCAGGTAAAAGCTGGTGAGGGGGACTAGTTTCCCTGCCACCATGGTGACACTAGCCCCTGTGTCCCTAAATGCCACAGCTTTCTGACCATTAATTATTGGCTCCAGTCTGTACCTGCCCAATGCTGTGGGACCCACGGTAAAGGTGGCAAATCCTATACCACCATCAGAATCTGAGGAGTCTGTTGAGGGGTCCTGTCTAAACTAGGGCCCACCTCTGTTCCTCTTGCAAAGCACCTAACTTTTTGGGTGCACTACTCCCAACTGGAGGATTACTACTGGTAGTACCAGGAGGGGTGGTAGTAGTTGTTGGAGGAACATTTTCTTTATTGCCAATCCTGGGACAACTGGGATCAGATTTCCAGTGCCCAGGCTTTTTACAGACATGGCAATAGGGTTTCTTTTCAGGAGAGGAAGGAGTTTGGGACCCACCCCCAGAAGAGGACTTTTGGGGCCCTGTAGTGGACTTATCCTTAGATTTATCCCCACCTTTCTCTTCGGACTTGGTAGAATCTTTCTTGTGGTCACCACCCTGATTCTTAGGCCTTACCCTGGTTCTGACCCATTTGTCTGCCTTCTTTCCCAATTCTTGGGGAGAGGTCAGATCAGAGTCCACCAGGTACTGGTGTAAAAGCTGGTTTTGACAATTATTAAGGATCTGTTCTCTCATCATTAGATTATAAAATCCTTTGAAATCAGTAACCCTACTGCCAACCAGCCAACCCTCCAGAGCCTTGGATGCACAATCTACAAAGTCTGTCCAGTCCTGAGTCTGTGCCTTCTGGGTATCTCTGAACTTCAACCTGTACTGCTCAGTGGTTAAGCCAAACCCATCTATCAGTGCACTCTTCAGGACCTCATAATCATCAGCATCCTCCTCTCTAACAGTGAGGAGCTTGTCTCTTCCTTTATCTGAAAAGGAGAGCCACAAGATTGCTGCCCACTGCTTTTGGGGGACCTGCTGTACTCTACAGGCCCTCTCCATAGCAGTTATCCACTTGTGGATATCATCCCCACTCTGGTAGGGAGGAACAACCTTGCTCAGGTTCCTATGGTCAGGAATATATTCTCTGCCTCTAGGGACACTGTTGCTGCCACCAGGGGTTCTAACCCCTCTTTTCTAGAAGCTCTCTGGATCTCCAGGGCTTCCCTATCCAGTGCCAACTGCTTGGTTCTGAGGGCCACTTTGGCTTCCTCATACTGGAGCAGTTTGCACCTTCTCTCAGAGGAGGTCTCTCTTAAGGAAAAGTATGAGCTCCTCTGCTGGACAAATTCTCTGCCAGAGTGATAAGAGTGGTCAGATTCCCTGGAAGGGGATCTGTGCCTCTCCTCCTCTCTGTCAGTTCTCTTAGGGAGAATTCCTCTGTCCTTTTCAGGCCCCTTGAAGCCTGGCCCTTCAATCACAGAGTCTTGGTCATTCTGATTTTCATCATCTGACCCAGATACTATGACTGACCCACCCACTGATTCAGACCCTTTAGCTCCTAGAGCCAATCTAAGGTCATCTGCTGTCAGCAGATCTATCAGGTGTAGTGTTGAGGGACTCTGTCCTAGCCTCAGGTGTCTGTCAACACACATGGCTCTCAAGTCAGAGAAAGCCATGTCCTTATACTGAGGCTGAGTGGATCCACTGGGTCCACCCTTTAAGGACATTCTAGTGTTGTGCAGTGTTGTACTACCTACACTAGTTTGTGGCCTACTGATCCTAGCTTGAGCTGTGGAAAGGGTGTGCTGTCCCTTGGCACACAGCTCTAAGTTCAGTAGAACTTATTGATACTAAGCTTGACTTTATATGTACCTTGAGTACCTATAATGGTTTTCAGTTAGTAATTCAAATAGAGATTTTCTGGTAAAACAATGGCAAGCTGGAATCCCACACGCTGCCCACCAATGTGAGAAGTTGGCCTGGTATATGCTGTTCACTAATTAAAGTGGACACCTTGCACCAGGGCAAATCGACTCTTATGGTAGATAGGTTTAAGACAACCTTTTAAAGAAAGCTATCCTAGTGGTAGCTGTGGAGAGCAGCCTTCAGGCTAAGTCTTGAAGGAATGTAAAGCAGCTTGTTTTACCATATAATCTCTTGAATCACCAAATGAAAAGACACCACACAGGTATATATATCAAATATATATGTATTTATTTCTAAATAACTCTCTACTAATCTCTTTATGAGATTAGAAGACAAACATATGCACAAATCAACGTTTCACAATAAGTTAAGCACAAAATATGGCTGGGGCCCTAGGGGCGTACCAGACCATATACTAAAAAGGGACTTAGCAACAACGACTTGCAGGGAGACAAGGCCTAGGGCCTTCAGAAGTGCTGGGGCCTCACGAAACCACCCAAGGCAGGTAAGTAAAGGACCCACGGGGGACGCGTGCAGTGTGGATACACAGGCGCGGATCGCCGTTAACTTCAATGGGGCAAGTCGCGGTTGGAAATTAAGAGTTCTAGGAGACTTCGGGAGAACCTACAAGCAAGTCACTTACAGGGTAAGTAGTTCTAGGGCCCACACCCACAGGAGCACCGTAGTGCTGGAGTTACCTCACCCAGGGAAGCCGGGTGCATAGGTGTCCTTTGGTGTCGGGTCGCGGCGTCGTTTTCAATGGCGAACAAAGAAGACTTGCTGCTTGCGGGAGCTGAAGAAGTGTCCGGTGGAATCCAAGCCTGGATTCTGAAGAAGGATGACCTGAAAGCAGAGGGGACAGTGTTCAAAGTCACTTGGCAGTGACTCGGGGCAAGGAAGATGGATGCCCACCGTCGTCGGTTGATTCAGGTCGGTTGCGGGTGCCTTGACTCTTCAGCCACGAGGTCCAGGAGGCGTCGAACGACAACCAGGAGCTGGATTCTGTGTGTCCCACGAAGTCTGCAGCTTACTGCGGTGTCGGCAACTCGATTGGAGCCAACAAGCCTTAGCAACAGCAAGTCTCGGGGAGATGAAGAAAAGTCGATGGCACAGACCAGCAAGGTCTGAGGGACTCACCCAGCGAGGGTAAGTCAGGGCAAGCCTGGAGCAACCAGGGAGCCCTTTGGTTTCTTTAAGAAGTCTTCTGGGGACCCACGAGCCGGCTGGCAAGGGATCGCGAAGACACCTCGGGCGGAATCACTCAACAGGGGCCCACGGTCACTCGGGACGGTGTAGGCCTCTGATCTTCGGAGGGATTCCTGCTAGAGGTCAGGACCACACGTGGTCCAAAGCACAAGTTCGTGGAACGTTGTGAAGGGGTTGCACTCGACAATAGTGCATGGTACCCAGGGGTCGCGGTTCCTCGTCACTCGTGGGGTCCACTTGCCTCAGCTTCGCTGGGGACTCACGATGGCCTTGGAGAAGTCAGGAAATCCACTTCTTGGGCTGCAGGGACTTCGGACTCCGGCGGGAGCGGCGTAGTTTGCGACCGTCGTTGTCGTTTTCGGTGCCTGCCAAGCAGGGGAGTCACTCCTTGACTCCAAGGGAGATTCTTCTGTCTTCCAAAGGTAGTGGAACGTCGAAGGGCCAGGATTCTTCTGTAGAGCGTCGTCCAGGGGTTATCTAACTAGCAAGTTCAAGGGTTCCCCTTCTTATACTGAAAAGAGGGGATGGACTAGCTCTATGACCCCACCTATGGGAGGGTCAAGGGAGGGGTGGCTACACCCACTTCCCTTTGTCCAGTTTCGCGCCAGAGCAGGGGCAGGTAGCCCCTGAGCCGGTTTGAACTGGCATATGCACAGAGGAGCCTTCTGCTCCCCCAGTGCAGGACTTCAAAGCACTCTAAGAGTGCACCCACCCAGCCCCAATACACTAAACCCTGTCTGGGAGGTGGTTACACCTCCCTGTGACACAATGCCTATTGTTGGGCTTCCTCCACTGCGAGTTTCGGTCATCAGCAGGAGGGCAGCCCAGTGTCTGTGACTGGTGGCATCCATTTTGTGATGCCAGGGCTCTTTAGGATTCTACCGCGTTTCCACAGCAGGTACATGTCTTATCCCTCTAGAAGGGTGGAATGCTACCCCCGCCGCCAAGATTGGCGGGGGTAGTATTCCAAGATGTTTGACACCAAACATGACATGTTTTGATGCAGCCATTCCAAAGTTAGCATTTACCGCGAGGATATAATGCACTTAATAGTATATGGTTTAACCGCATCCACAAACAGCACCAGAGAATAGACTCTGAGAGCTGCAGAGGGGCCCTGCTCAGGCAGAGGCACCCCCTCACATAGAAGCCAAGCACCCTGCCCTCAGGATTGATAGGGCCTGCCTTAGGGGTGACTGATAGGTTTATATGTGTGTGCAGGAGAGATATAGGAAACCTATATCTCAGTGAGGAGTGCTAGCACCACCTCACCCAGGCTGCAGTAGCAGGCCTGTGGTGTCAGATTTAGACTGCTTCCCAGGGGTGGCATAATACATGCTGCAGCCCCTGGTAGGCCTGTGAAGTACCTATGCCCTTGGTACCTAAGGTACCATATACTAGGGACTCATAAGGCACCACAGTATCCAATCACTAGTGCACCTAGAGTGCACTCCATGTCGTTTAGAGAGAGCAGATAGACTGGGGCCCTGAATAGCAGGGTCCCAGTCCAACTAAGTCATAAACCAGCAAAACACCAGGAAAAAAGTGGGGGCAACCATATAGTCAGATTCCACCTTCCTACAGTCCCGGTGTCCCGACACTTTTCTCCAAGTGAATGAAATGTCCCGGTTTTTTAACAATGTCCGGGTTAAACATAGAAATGTCCCGGTTTTTTATTAGTGTTCCGGTTGAGCATGCACGCGCATGCTCTCTTTGCACTGCTTAAGGCATGTGACGTCACTTAGGTGAGCGTTGTAGCAGGAAGGGAAATCCTTTGAAGAGAGACATTTTCTATCGGGATTTCCCTTCTCTTTGTACACACAGCGCCACCTACGTCATCATTGTGCCAGCCATCAGCACAACAGCTGGTTAGAACCACCTGTGACCAGCACGACCCTGCTTTTACCGCCTGCAGCAAGATTCATCCAGCAACCAGTGTGACCCTGCTCTGCCTTAAAGCGAGCGAGGGACTACAATAGAATCCAGCAGCAGCGAAAAGGGAAACTAACCTTCGTGACGCTTCCCCAGCCCTACCAGCACCGTAGGGACCCTGCCTCCGCATCAGAGCTACCTCAGCCAGGTTCCTTCTGAAGCCACACAAGACTTGCCCTCCCAGCCTGCAAGCCCGCAACGTGAGTATTTTAATGGCCGTTTTTTATTTTGTTTCTTCATGTTATTTCTTTTTTGGCTCCCTTTCCCTTCCTTCTTCCTCTTTCCCTTTTCGTCTTCTGGCGTGTGGCGAGGGGCAACACAAGGATTTAACTTCATCATTGAATAACAGGATATGTGCTCAGTGTCTGCTTTTATTATTACTTTAAACAGTTAGGGCCATGAACAATAAAGTTTAAATTGCTGTGCAAAGTACTTAATTTTAGCCCAATTAGATTTGCATGGCACTATCAAAATGACTACCTAGGTTACTTGCCTGTTACTTGCACTTATTTGATTACGCTAAGATTTTAAATTTAATGAATTGTTGCAGGGAGGTGTTCTGCAAGTACAGTGCAGTCCTGAACCACACAAGCTGAAGTCATTCAATGCTATTCAAGCCAGTGGCTATCCCTTCTTGAGGGCGTGGCAGGCCTAGGAAGCTGGCCCCACACCCTTGCCGAGTTAGCGCTATTTTTAAAAATATAAATGTGTGTGTTTCTTACAATGGGCAGTACTGATTTGCAGCCTCAAGTCTTTCAGGAAACTATTGCACTATTTGCAATTATATCACTGACATTGCATCAGTTGAATAAAATTGCCATTTTTTTACAGGCCCTTCCTCAACGCCTTGCCACTCTCCAGCACACTGCCTCATCACACATTGCCCAGCACTATACTAGCCGATACACACTGCCTTTAACATTTCACAGTACCATTACCTCATATAATGCCAAAGCCGCCACACTGCCTTTGCCTAACTCCACACTGCAATTACCTTAAACTCCTCCGTTACCCACACATATTGTACTTGATGATTTTTTCATCCATATAATTGCTCATTCCACAAACTATTCATCCATAACTGATATTCACCCATTTGTCTATGCATCCTTGCCCTTACTCACTCACCCGTTCATCAGTAAATGTACTTGATCATCTACCTATTTTCCATCCATTAAAACAGTCTGACATTCACCCACCCAGACAGCCACGCCTCAACCGCCAAACAGTGAATACAGATTTGCTGCGTTCAAAATGGCAAACCTAATGGCATTGTCATTTCGTGTCACTTTTACAGTCACAATGTGAATGATCGTTGGAAAATATCAGCAGAGTTAGGATTAGGATGTTGTCTCGTAAAATGGTGGGAATTGTATGTAATTTTCTTTTGTGGAATAACTTGACATTTCCGAGAAATTACGCGAAATTATACTTATTTGAACAAAAATGGTATTTGGTACTGTGTTTTAGTGATAAATCTATCCTTATGTTCACTTTGGATGTGAGGACATATTTTGTGCTAAAAAATAGTGGAAAGGAAAAACAGCACCTAAATGTTCTTTCATTGACATTGTTCCTGCGTGTTTGCAGTACATTTTTGCCACAAATGACACATATTTACTTAACATGGTACAGGGGCATGGTGTTGCTTTAGCAGCTACAGTGGAGTGGGGTGAAGGGGGTATTTATGGGCCTTTTCTGTCTGCAAAGCTGCAGATAAAAGCTCATAATTATGGCTGTAAAGGCAGTAACAGCCTCAGTAAAATGACAAGAAAGAGACACTTTAAAAAATCATTAAAAAAGACAGAGACAATAAAATAGGAAAGCAAGTGGAAGTGAGGAAAAAATTAAATTGGGTAGATAGAAAATTGAAGGAAGGAAGGCTGAGAAGAAGGGTGAAAGAAAGGTAAGAATGGTGGTAAGACCAAGGATAAATGGATGTATGGAAGGTGAAAGGATAGATGGATAGGTGGTAAACGGTTGAAAAATGAATGTAAGGCAGAGCGAATGGAAATGTAAGAATGTGAAAAGATGGACGGGCAAAAGGTTCACTGATGAATAGAGTTCCGGGGCTCAGCCAAATCAAACCCCTGCTCAAATTAAGCACTGGATGTTCAGCCAGACTTAAAGCAACCAGAAATGCAAATAAATATTCGACTTCAAAGCAAACACTCATCCCTACACAGAAGCCTGCATTGAAAAAGTTATTGTTATTTGCTCCGTCTTCCTACTGACCCCTTCTGTCATCTTGCTCAAGTCTCGTGTTACATTTTTAAGAGCCTCCTAATTTGCAGGCTGTCTCACTGCAATCTCTTTGAAATCCATCAGTCTCCTAAAATGGATGCAAATTGCCAACAACTCATGGGATGCTTATGCAGAATTGAGTGATCGGGATGCATTCTTCTAAATGCGGCCAGCTTGCTGCTGTTCCCCTGTGTGCCACTCCTGTGGAGGGACGCTACCCCTGACTCTGGAGCCCCGTCGAGCTCACTGGAGACACTGGACTAAGTATTCTTCACAGAGTTGGTCCAGTTGGTAACAATTAGCATAGCCTCTCTGGTGGGACTGTGTAGTACAGGAAGGTAAGGGCGCAGGATATTGCACGCTGTGGAAGAATAACACTCTAGACATTGAACTGACGTCAATGAGTTTACTGTAGGTCAGAAACGTTTTGTGTTGGTTTGCTAAAGGGAATGCATTGGTGTAATAATGTGAGAGCTAGAGAGGATGCCAGCAGACCGTAACTTCACAGATTTGGCTCACTTAAATCAACAACTCCCCATTCAGTATGAAAGCAGAAAAACAACCTGTGGTGCAGTCTTAGTGGGAGCAGCTGAAAATGTACATGTTCTGGCCATTGGCATCTGAGAGCTGCCAGCCTTTTGCCAATGGAAATTCTTTTTTTTCTGTCATGGTTTTTGCAAAATGTTATTGTTTGGGAAGCAGCCAGGTAGATGTATAGTAATATAGATAGCGGTGAATGACGCACTATGCAAATGCAATTCCAAAATGATATGTGTCAATGTGTTCTCGGTGCCATTGTGTGGCATGTCTGGTTACATGTCCCTGTGCCATCTTATGGACTTTTGGAGCTCTGGGCAAGACATATTTTGGGGCCTCCTGTTCAGGAAATCCTTCCACCCAACTTCAGCTATTTCAAGCCTTCATGATGCCAAACAATATTGAATTACGTTAAGCTTTTTCAAAACACCCAAAAGCTCGAGCAGCATGGCGTTCCTCAGCCTAAAAGAAAGCTTCAACATGCCCTTTCCTTTTGTACTTGGATCTTCAATATTTTTCTCATGTAACACCAGTATATTAGGTGGAAATCAATTGTCTGATTTGAACAATAGTAACATCCCAAAATGCTTTTTCCAATCATAAATTGAGCTTCTAAGTTGGCAACACTTTACTGCACTGTGGTATTTGATACCAGAATCTCCAATTGGCAAGGATGATCACACAACTGGCAAAATGGTAAAAATGACTTCTTGGACATTTTTCATCTGATTTTTATCTTCAAAGTTCAAGACATTGCTGCAAGTATTTTTTAACAATGCTGATGAATGCTCCCTTCTGAAATGTTTTTAACTTATGGGCACTATTTTGTCCCTGGAGCTTCATTATGGATATTTTGAAAAGAAGAATGTGTTTGCTTCTTGCGTAAACGTAACTTTTTTTATATGAAACTTGGATACAGTTTTTTGTCAGTATGCGTCATAGTTACATGACTTTTTTTTCTTCTCCAAATTAAAACACAGAAAGGATAGCTAGCTACCTACCGGAGAGATGCCTAAGCGAAAGTGTTCCGTCAGCGAGGAGATGCAAAGATCTTTTCCCTTTCTGAGCAAGGTCGGGAACAGTAATGCCAACGTGTTCTGCAAGATCTGCAAATCTACATTCTCCATTGGCCATGGTGGAAATTCTAATTTAAAGGAGCACATACAGACAAAAAAACACAAGTTGTGGGTCGAATCATCAAGCAGCAACAGCAACATTACCACTTTTTTGGGTAAGGCAACCCCTGGACATGCTGAACCCAGTAGGGCTGCTGCTGAAGGTACATTAGCATATCATCTTGCTAAACATAACCACAGTTTTCGGTCAATGGACTGTACATCAGCATTGATTCGGAAACTGTATGATGAAAAGTTTTGCTGTGCTCGCACCAAGACTGAAGCTTTGATTACAATAGTACTGGCTCCTCTCGCAATGATTGACCTTAATTCAGACTTGAGTAGCATTGCTTGTATATCTGTGTCTATTGATGCTTCCAATAGGAAAGAAGTTAAATTGATACCAATTGTGATTAGGTATTTCAAGTATTTTGAGGGTGTTAAGGTGAAAAGTTTAGAGTTTACCTCCGTTCCTGGTGAAACATCTGCAATACTCTTTGAACAACTGTACCATGCCCTTCAAAAGTGTAATTTGCTTGAAAAAGTAGTTGGGTTTTGTGCAGATAATACTAATACAAACTTTGGGGGAAAGGTTAGAGCCGGAAAGAACAATGTTTTCTGCAAGCTTAAGGAAGCTATTCCTCATAATAAAGTACTTGGGATAGGTTGTGCAGCACACATTGTCCATAATGCAGTGCAAACCGCTGCTGATGGCCTGCCAATGGACATAGAATCTTTTGTGCTAAAATTGTACAAATATTTCCACATTTACACTGTCTGAACTGAACAACTGAAAGAATTTTGTGAGTTTGTTGATATAGATTATCAACGACTCCTAAGTACTAGCAACACTCGCTGGCTTTCCCTACTGCCTGCAGTTGACAGGGTGCTAAAACTGTTCCCAGCCTTACGTTTGTATTTTTTGTCCCAAGCAAATAGCCCAACAGCAATTGTCATGTTTTTCGAAAACCCTCTTGCTGAAATCTGGCTCTGGTTTTTGCGCAACCAACTGGCTCTTTTTAGTGTCTTTTTAGCTGTCTTTCAGTTTGGTCCTACTTTATGGATTTTTACCCTGTGTATATAATTCTTCAATCAAGAATGTCTTTAAATGTGAAAGTTTTTTTTAAATAAAGCAAACATTATTTATATTTCAGTCAACTGTTCTGAATGTAGGGGGAGCGCTTTACGGGGAGGAGTATTCTACAAACAGCAGTATCTGCTTTTGACGACTACAGTATATATATATATATATATATATATATCAAACTCGATAGCGATGCACTCGTTCACTTCCTCGCGGCAAAAACAAGAGAGCACAAACTCCTCTTCAATTGTGCGATTTTCTTTATTGTTCACAGTTAACAGTCATAATATATATATATATACTTATTTAATAAGAAAACATACTTGGAATTTCAAGGCAAGGGTAGTCACCAACTATAGCAAATGTTGAGGCAAAGTCTGTTTAAATGGAATGAATGGTTTCTGCCAATAAAAGACCTCTGATTTGTCGTCTGTAATGCTTCATCTCGGTCTGTGGAGGGAGCTGTCATTGTAGTCCTTTTTCTATGTCTATGACAGCTGTCAAATAGTCCTACTTTTATGTCGATGGTTACTGCAAACCGTAGTCCTACTTCTATGTCTATGACCTGTCCCCGTTTTTTTTGGGGAGAATCTGGTCACCCTATACCTCTGTCTGTATCTGCGTGCATTCATGTCACGCGCCTTTGTAGACATGCACCATATAAATGTTAACCCTGCAGGCTCCGTAAATAGTCGTTTAATCTGACATTACCTCCTCGGCTCCTATGGCTTGGCACCCTCTACGTTGTGAGCAGCACCCTCCTGACGGCAGCTAGAAGCATTTCTCTGGCAATCAGAAGCCATATCAGGTTTAACACAGCTCTACAGACATGCATCAGGTTACGCAAAAAACAGGTTTATTACACAATCAAAATATAAGTGAATGGAAGCGACAAGGGGCAAGCTAACTTAATAAAGCGCTTCATAAGGAGACGTGTTTATTGTATCAAATAAAGCATAACGATGCTTTATATGAAACAATAAATACCTCTCCTTATGAAGTGCAACACATTTTATTATTATAGCATTTTCTGTCTTCATGCATGATTAACAGTGACACATGAGCAACCGCTAACTTCCTGTTACATGGTGTAATTGGCACTTGACCTCTCTGTAACTCCACAAGTAGCCTCTTACAGTGGTTTACTACAAACGAAAGCCTTCACATGCAGTCCGCTTTTAATTCTTGCACTTGGACGCAAGGACACGTTCAAAGTATGTTTCAGGATCGTGCTACAATTCATTTCAGTTTGTATTCTACCTTGTCATACACAATTTGTGGTTTATTCTACCATCAAACTGCTCCGATCAACAATAAATAAACAATCACACGAAATGTAGTGCCTCATTGTCAATTACGTTTTATAGTAAAGGAATATTACAAGTTAGAGTTGCACGTGCCTGGGTGGGTGTTACAGCGCACTCTTGATGTTTCAGCAAAACGCCTGTCTGTTGCTTTCTGCCAATAAGCCTTTGATTTACGTGTTCCCTGCTGACATCTATGTAGGACCTGCCGTTTATGAGTGAACTCCCCTCATGACTGAAGCAGTGTCTCATTCTTCAGAGGCCGATAAATTGGCCGATAGCAACCCTAGTCATGTACAGCCCTCAGAAACAGCAAAACTATAATATTAGGCAAAAGAAAGATATTGTTTTATCGGTGCAGTCATCTAGTAATTATCCCAAATACACGTCAAAAGAAAGAATTATACTGCAAGACCTTGCTACGTCATAGTGCGGTAGATAGAAAACACCCCCAACTGCACGATGATAGTAGGGCGTGTCAGCATCTTGGGTATAGTTATGGCATAGAGCTTCTTCGGTAGGACATCTTTCTGGAAGGCATTTTCGGTAAAGTGGAAGCGTGCAGCGCAGGGCCCGGGCTGCAGTCCCCGGAGCCGGAGAGGAGGCTGGCCGTCTCGCAGTCGGAGTCCATCTCTGATGGGCCGGTGTATTCTTGCCTTAGAGTCTGGATACCTGCGTGAAGCTGAATCAGCTGCTTGATCAACATCTGGTCCAGATGCCGCATCTCCATCTGTTCACAGACAAACACAGAAATATTACAGAATGTAGTTATGGGTATGCTGCAACAATAGAGTCTGAGATGGTGACGGCTGGTGACATTTGTAAGTGGTGAGCCGTAACAGTAGGGGATGAGTGTTAAAGGGAAGCGAGCGAATCCAACCGTCATAATAGGGATTGGGGGGAGTTCTTCTTGAGAACATTTTGAAGACAAGAGTGGGCAAATTGAGCATTTTAAAGGAAATCTGAGAAAGCAGGATGGTTTATAAGGTAATTGTCAACGTGTAGACCTGAAATATTTAAACTAATTTCGTAATGTGATGTGTGTGACAATCTTGCTGTGTGGCACAGGGAGTGTGAAACGAAAGGCTGTAGGATGCAAGCACATTTCTCACAGAATAAAGTGTAAATAAACTGTACAAATATTTCAAAATAAGCCAGCTGTTAGGAAAGAACAAATAAAGCATTTCTTTGTAAATCAGAAGTGTTATCGAAACCCATTTCCCACACATTTTCATTTGTATGCTGTATAGTTTTAGCAGTAGTACTGCAAGATTGTCTGAGCAAAATCTGTGGCCATTTCAATGGAAATGTGCTATCAGTGAATGATAGTGTGCTACTGGGCCATCCTTTAGTCATATATTTGTGAGAGCGTGACCCAAAATGCACCACCACCAGCTTCACATTACAACCTTACCACTTTCCTGCTGAATGGATGTGGCTCATTTGTTTTGATGCTTGTACTTTGTGCTACCGCTGGATTTTCCCCAAACCCTATAATTTCAGTCACTCAGCATTGATGGCAGCACCAGCACTGTGAACATTGTTCCAGCACCACTGCAGCCTTCAATCATGCCAGACAAGATTGATAGATCTTGACCCGATGCACTTCCATGCTGGACCTGAGGTTGCTGATGGTAAGTGCTGAACTTTCCAACAGCATCCGCGGTCCCAGAATAGAAGCTGAACACCTGAGGGAGATGCACGCGGCGCAACCTAAGATGGCCGCCTGATATCGGAGCTCCGCGCTACCTCAGGCACTGCCTCAGTGAAAACGGCCGTTCCCGCACTGCCTTGCCCCTGAAATGGGTACCTGCTTGTAGTGGATCACTTGTTCCATGTGACGCCGCTGTTCTCCTTTCACCATGTTCCTGCTGGATCCTGCATTTCTCAGGTGATTCTGGAGTCTGCCTTGGGGCCGCCATTTTGTACTTTCATTTTTTGAGGAGTTCTCCTCAGAGCTTGGCTTGTTAAGATCAATGACTGTTTTTTGCAGTTTTGCTGTGTTTCTCTCACAATTTTGCCTTATTGTCTGTACTTTTCCTTTGGGAGGAGCGCTTTTTAGATGGATTTCGCTATTTCTTGAGTGCTATTTGCCAAATATTGTTATATATTTTTTTTACTTGAAATGTTTTCCTGAATTTCTCATTTTGATTCATGGACAGAAGTAAGAAGTTATTGCACTTCAATAAAAAACTTACTGCTAGCGAGCTCCTTACCAGCTCTTTTCATACTGCTCCTTCCATTAACTCTTTGCATAATTCTGAAAATATGGCTCAACCTGTCTCATCTAGACCTGTGGTTTCGCCTTTACCTGCGCCAAAAGTACACTTGCCATCCTCGCCAATAAAAGACTAAAGCAAGATCTTCCTTCTCTGCCCAAATCTATATCTCCTGTATCTTTGGACACTGTTTTGTCAGAAATACGTGTTTTGAGACCTTTTGTTGATGAAACGAATACTCAACTGCAAGCTCTGGACGATAAAGTCCATGGACTCTTGTTTATCCTTGGTAGAGCAACAGGCGGCGACATGTAGGATTCGTCTGTCAGAATTGTTTCCCTGGAGAGGGAGGTTTTGTTGCTTAAAAAATCTGCTGAGGATTTGGAAAATAGAAATCTGTGCAATAATCTCAGCTTATATAGTCTTCCAGAGGGCATTGAGGGGGATGTCCCTGTTTCTTACTTCACCACTTTCCTTCCACAGCTTCTGGACCTCCCTACGTCGACCAACTTAAATATTCAGCGTGTGCATAGATTAGGTCCGCGCCTATCGTCCTCATCTGCTCCTGCAAAACCTCGTGGAGTAATTCTTTTATTTTTGAAACTCACTGATCTATTACAAGTTTTAAATGCAGCAAAGCTCAAGAAACAACTACTTTGGTCTGGCGCAAAACTCGTACTATCTCAAGATGTTTCTACGATCACTGCTAAACGATGGAAGGAGTTCCTGGATTTTCGCCCTGCGCTTCGCACTCTCGGTGCACGCTATGGTTTATTCCATCCATGCTTGTTTAAGGTTACCTTTCAGAACAAGACTTCTTCATTTGAGGATCCCGCGGATCCCAGGAAATATATCCACTCTCACTCTGCATCCTTGATGGAGATTGCTGGTCCTTCTTCTATAACTTGACTTTAAATGTTGCCACTTGCAGTGTTTCATCTCCTTTGCTTATTTGTATATGTTGTTTCTCTTGATATTTGCTTTCTATGTAACGTTGACTTTTTTCTTCTTTACTCCCTATTTTTATTGCAGGTATCTCGGATTTCATGTGTACCCGTTTCCTATTCGTGTTATATGACATCCCGATGTGGTGCATTGTCCCGTGTTAGCTGTGCTATCATCTTGTGTCTGTTAGCACTTCTTATTCGTTCTGTTTTTTCCTGTGAAGGTACGTATTACAGTCGTCAGGTTTCTGACATGTACTGTCTTTTTTTGTTGTCCTTTTTCTTCCTTCCCTCCCTCTCTTTCCTATTCTATTCTTTCACGCGTAATCCACTTGGGGATTTCGTTGATGTTCTTCCCTTCTCTATTTCCTTTTTCTTTATTCTATTTCCTCCTTTTTATTAATGGTGATCGTGTAGTTTTATATGTATTCATGTTATTTTACATTCAGAGTTATTTCCTGGAATGTGAAAGGTTTTGTTACACCTATTAAGAGACAGAGAATCTTATCCTATTTAGCCTCTCATCAACCAGATTTGGTTCTTTTACAACAAACACATCTCAAGGAGTCAGAGGCTTTAAAGTTGGGACGAGGATGAGTAGGTTCGGTTTTTGTCTCGCCTACCTCCACCAAGAAAACGGAGTAATCATTTTATGTCATAAGAAACTAAAATGTACAGTTGTTTCTAAGGAAACTTATGCTGAGGGTAGGTGGTTGTTAGTTAAATTGATGATCAGTATCAAAGAGGAGGGAGAGGAAAAAACTATAGCCAGTTCACTTCCCCTAATAATGTATGTAGATATCAACGGGAACTAGCTACAGGATAGAAGCTCCTAGTGTATGTTTGTTTTATAGAAAACACATTTGTTTTTTAGGAAGACCCTCACCCACCAACCTAGTTGGTGGCATGCTTCAACATCGGGTCCCTCCCAAGGCATCGAGTGCACCTTGGGTGTGCTTCGACGCCTGGATGCAGCGGAGCAGGTTTTTGTGCAGTGAGTGTGCAGTGAAGGTGAGATGAATGTGAATTAAAAAGCTGTCCTGAGGGTCCCAGAATGCAAAAAGACTATTTTAATGTTTGGGCCCTTGGCAGTGATTAAAAACTGAGGAGTGGATATCAGTGGAGATTATTAATGGCTCCGATATCCTTTACGGTCAACATGTTTCAGCCAGGTTCTCAGTATTGGGCTGGCTTTCATCAGGACCTTATATGAGTGAATTTTAAAAGGTGGTCTAAAGAAAATATGCTAGAGACCATCTATGTGACGCACACACTAAGGTGTGATATGTGAAAGAAGAGGGTTTCCTCTAACGGCGCATTCCTGTTTTAGGGAGGGAAACGACAGACAGACAGACAAACAAACACATTTTTAAAAAAAGGCTTCATTTTGACACATTGCATCATGTGACTCAGGAGCGTTGTGTCCGTGCTCTATGCGGTCAAATAGCGTAGTGAGGGCGGAGGGTTGTGTTTAGTGCATGGTGTTTTTAAAGGAACGCCTTGTAGTATGCGTTACCGGGTGGTAATCAATATGCGATAAAAGTGATTCACAATTGAGAGAAACGAAGAAGGCGGTATTTCTTACTCAGAAACTTTCTGGAAAATGCCCCATGAGTTCCGTGTGGGGGCCCGACCTATTGTCACACACTGTGTGATAGGTAGAAAAAAATAAGAGATAACACAGAGATTGTTTAACTTACGGGCCCGGTAACGTGAGGACTCCGCAATCCGACGTGACTGGGAAGAAAACCCCCCCTGGTGTGCCCCACTTACTTCGTCAAGATCTGAGACCTGCTTCCGTACCTACTGCAGCCGCATCGGAACTCCGTCGATGTGTGTCCGGTGCAGGGCGGGAGCTTAAATGCCTTTAGAGCTACCCCAGCTGCGGGCGATCTACTCGGTGAATAGCGTCTGCAAGACATGACACAAAAGAAAAGCGCGGGCACGTGTTGTATTCTGCGCCTGCTAGTTGCTTCGCATAAAGTTTTATTGTGATGTGAGTGAACTCTCAAAGGTTTCTAAATATTTATAGGAGTTTCCTGATATTCTGAAGTAAATTAAAAGTATGGAGGCTGATTAAAATTTGTTATATATCGCTAAAAACTGAAAACTGAAGAAAGACTTGCCAGAGCCCGCTCGGTTAATAGCGGGAGTGCATGGTTAAAGTTGAATCTCCGAGGTCAAGATAGTTACATGGATATGTTGGGATTTATAAATTATAAGTGCTCACGTAGGAGTAGAGCGTATAGGCGCCTATTGTGTGTAATAAAGCGCTGCGACTCACTGGGGTCGCTGTGAAGTGTAAGTGGCCCTGGTATGGTGCTGTTGGTGGGAGCATGTTTGTGGGAGGTGACAATACGTCAGTGGTGTGATAGTTGCCCCTGCTCATCTGGTTATAGTGGCACGGGGAGTATTATCACGGGGAGAATTCTATGTCACAACCCCATTCATACTGGGTTAAGTTTGTACTGACAAGACTCTGATGGAGCCTATACAGACGTCCCATGCTGAGGCATGGCTGTGACCATGTTAAGTGGTCAGGAAAACAAGGCTAGTGATACTCTCAGTGATGGTTCAGGCTGTTCCACGGGATATTGTCGTTCAATCCTATCTTGTGGGTAGAAAGGCACCAGATGAGACACACAAACTGCAATTCATCTAACGTTGTCTATCTAATTGAATGTCCATGTAAACTACGTTACATAGGAATGACCAGCCGCAAAGTGAGAACACGAATTGTAGAACATCGCAGCACAATACGTTGCAAAAAGAATACTAGCAAACTGACTGACCACTTTATACAGGCAGGCCACACACCTAATGACATTAGGTGGACAGTGATAGAACAAATTGGCTGCCAAAATACCACTAACGACAGAATATTATTACAAAAAGAACAACGCTGGATATATCGCCTTTCTACCCACAAGATAGGATTGAACGACAATATCCCGTGGAACAGCCTGAACCATCACTGAGAGTATCACTAGCCTTGTTTTCCTGACCACTTAACATGGTCACAGCCATGCTTCAGCATGGGACGTCTGTATAGGCTCCATCAGAGTCTTGTCAGTACAAACTTAACCCAGTATGAATGGGGTTGTGACATAGAATTCTCCCCGTGATAATACTCCCTGTGCCAGTATAACCTGATGAGCAGGGGCAACTATCACACCACTGATGTATTGTCACCTCCCACAAACATGCTCCCACCAACAGCACCATACCAGGGCCACTTACACTTCACAGCGACCCCAGTGAGTCGCAGCGCTTTATTACACACAATAAGCGCCTATACGCTCTATTCCTACTTGAGCGCTTATAATTTATAAACCCCAACATATCCATGTAACTATCTTGACCCTCGGAGATTCAACTTTAACCATGTGCTCCCGCTATTAACCGAGCGGGCTCTGGCAAGTCTTTCTTCAGTTTTCAGTTTTTAGCGATATATAACAAATTTTAATCAGCCTCCATACTTTGAATTTACTTCAGAATATCAGGAAACTCCTATATATATTTAGAAACCTTTGAGAGTTCGCTCACATCACAATAGAACTTTATGCGAAGCAACTAGCAGGCGCAGAATACAACACGTGCCCGCGCTTTTCTTTTGTGTCATGTTTTGCAGACGCTATTCACCGAGTAGATCGCCCGCACCTGGGGTAGCTCTAAAGGTATTTAAGCTCCCTTAAGCTCCCGCCCTGCACTGGACACACATCAACTGAGTTCCGATGCGGCTGCAGTAGGTATGGAGGCGGGTCTCAGATCTTGACGAAGTAAGTGGGGCACACCAGGGGGGGTTTTCTTCCCAGTCACGTCGGTTTGCGGAGTCCTCACGTTACCGGGCCCGTAAGTTAAACAATCTCTGTGTTATCTCTTATTTTTTTCTCCCTATCACACAGTGTGTGACAATAGGTCGGGCCCCCACACGGAACTCATGGGGCAATTTCCAGAAAGTTTCTGAGTAAGAAATACCGCCTTCTTTGTTTCTCTCAATTGTGAATCACTTTTATCGCATATTGATTACCACCCGGCAACGCATACTACAAGGCGTTTCTTTAAAAACACCATGCACTAAACGCGACGCTCCGCCCTCACTACGCTATTTGACCGCATAGAGCATGGACACAACGCTCCTGAGTCACATGATGCAATGTGTCAAAATGAAGCCTTTTTTTAAAAATGTGTTTGTTTGTCTGTCTGTCTGTCGTTTCCCTCCCTAAAACAGGAATGCGCCGTTAGAGGAAACCATCTTCTTTCACATATCGCACATTAGTGTGTGCGTCACATAGATGGTCTCTAGCATATTTTCTTTAGACCACCTTTTAAAATTCACTCACATAAGGTCCTGATGAAAGCCAGCCCAATACTGAGAACCAGGCTGAAACATGTTGACCGTAAAGGATATCAGAGCCATTAATAATCTCCACTGATATCCACTCCTCAGTTTTTTAATCACTGCCAAGGGCCCAAACATTAAAATAGTCTTTTTTGCATTCTGGGACCCTCAGGACAGCTTTTTAATTCACATTCATCTCACCTTCACTGCACACTCACTGCACAAAAACCTGCTCCGCTGCATCCAGGCGTCGAAGCACACCCAAGGTGCACTCGGTGCCTTGGGTGGGACCCGATGATGAAGCATGCCACCAACTAGGTTGGTGGGTGAGGGTCTTCCTAAAAAACAAATGTGTTTTCTATAAAACAAACATACACTAGGAGCTTCTATCCTGTAGCTAGTTCCCGTTGATATCTACATACATTATTAGGGGAAGTGAACTGGCTATAGTTTTTTCCTCTCTCTCCTCTTTGATACTGATCATTATAGGCAGCGCACAGCTGTGAGAGCCCATACCCAACACACCCGCCTATCATCATGGTGGAGAACCCAGGCCTGACCTTTACTGAAGACAAAATCAGTGAAATCCTTGCTGGCCCGCCCTTACTAGCTGATGTTAACATATCGCAAACAATAGCCCAGACCACTGACTGGGAAAAGCTGACCGAACAGAAGCGCAACAGGATCCGCACTATTTTACATGGCGTGATCCTTACAGAGTATCTCTGCACCAATACCGCACCCAAGGGCCTACTAGTGACCAATGCTCCCAGGATCTTCGTGGAGGATGCCTCCTTCAGGAAGGACTGGGCACAAATCTCATGGCACTGTACCAGGGACTGGTTAGTGCTCATAATAAAAACTGCGAAGCGCCTCTCAGATGCCATGATCATTGACATACAGACAACTGAAAACCACTTCAAAACAACGATCACAATGTTAAAAGAAAAGTTGGATGAATCCAATAAGGAAATGGCAGAATACAAAGTGTACCTCACCCAGTCAAAAATTACCAAATTTTAAAAAGACCTCAAAAGGTTCTCCTACAATAAAATCTACCCGTATGCAGAAGAGAATTATGTTGCACCAAACCGACAAGAACTATGTAATGTAATGTAATGTAATGTAAGCTGGACTTGTATAGCGCACTGTCACCCAACGGGTATCCTGGCGCTGAGAGTTACCATGTAGTCATTGTACGCAAAAAACGGCCAACCCCAGGAAAGACAAATATAAAAAGGGGAGGGAAAAGCAAGGAGGGATGTCAGAGCGGGACAGTAACAATAAAATCTTTATTTTTACTCCTCCCTCGGGAACAGCCAAGTTTTCAGCTTTTTCCTGAATTGCAACAGATTCTCAGTTTGTCTGATGTCAGTTGGGAGTTCATTCCACAGCCGTGAGGCTGCAGAGCTGAAGGCTCTGCTTCCAGTCCTTGTTCTTTTAAATCTTGTAGTATTCACCAAATTTGCTGTTGATGAGCGAAGATTTCTCGAGGGGATATACCAAGTGAATTTTCTCTGCAGTGGTTTAGGTCCTAATCCATGTGCTGCCCTAAAGACGATGCACAGGGATTTGAATTGTATTCTCTGACCGATCGGCAACCAGTGGAGATCCCTCAGAGCCAGAAATGTAGAGGCCCTGTGCTGCCTGTTTAAAGCTAACTTTGCTGCTAATGTTTGGATTCTTTGCAGTTTCAATATTAATGAATTTGGTGCTCCAAGACACAGGGAATTACAGTAGTCCAACCTGCTCAGAATAACGCTCCTCACCACTTGTGCCCTAACGGAGGCTGGCAATAACGAAAGAATCTTCCGTAGAGCTCTGATCAGGGAGAAGCAGGTACCAACTATTTTGTTGACTTGTGAATCCAACTGAAGATTGTTATCCAATATTACCCCCAGATTACGCACTGTTTTAGCTGGGATTAGCGGTTTATCTGTAGGGGTAAGCCGGAAATCGATAGGAAGGGGGCGAGATATTTTATTCGTGGTGCAGTATACAACTTCTGTTTTGTCTCCATTGAATTGTAAATAGTTATTTCTAAGCCAGTTTGTAGTACTTTGCATGCACTCATGAAATTTATCCAGGGAAACTGCTTGATTCCCTCCCATCGAAAACAAAAGTTGCGTGTCATCTGCATAGTTGACTAGTTCTATTCCAAATGATTTAATGATAGGGATGAGTGGACGCAGGTATATATTAAATAAAATCGGACTTATTGCCGATCCCTGCGGAACCCCATGTTGGACGGAGCTCTTTGTGGATGCAAAAGACTATCATCTTACACTTCCGGAGACGACACTTCGCTCTCAAGCAGCTCCAGCACCGGCAGCTCTCACAAACCAAGGGGCAGGGGAAGAGCACCGAAATGGCGGCAACCATGGGGCACATACTCACACCAAGGCAACAATTACGGACCACCTGTGTTCAGCCACCCACCCCAGAATCCCTTCTGTGGATGGCCACCGATGTACCATCCTGGACAACAGGCCTACTACCAACCCAATCAAAGGCCACCGCCTTTTTTAGGGAGAGGCCAGCGATCACGAGGAAGGAGACGGAATCAACCACAGGTGCACTGGACAGACGAAGAGGGACCAGTAGGCGCCCACACACGGATCAAGACGAAGGAACCGCAACCAGGATACAGCGGAACGAGATGACCAGGAGCGACCAACAAACACCGTCACTGGTGTTCAACCTGTCCAACACCCCTCTCACACCAACTGAGGAAGATGTCCTCAACAAGCGCCTCTCGTTTGTACCTACAACCCGCCTGGACAAATTCCAGCTCCACGCGGAATTGGCAGAATTTTTTCGTAAGCTGAAGCTGAAGGCTTTTTTTGAGAAACAACCACTGACCGAATCCACACAGCTTACCAATGAAACAGGACTGCGACCTAAGTCAACTTTTCTTCCACCGCCATCAAGCATTCCGGTTGAAGTAACCACATTTGAGCAGGCGGTATACAACCAAATTGAACAACTAAACCAACCCAAGACCTTCAACAACTTTACCACCAAAGAAAGGGAAGCAGTGCGCAACCTCCAAGATAACCCCAATATTGTCATTAAACCAGCTGACAAGGGGGGAGGAATAGTCGTCCAGAACAAGATGGATTACACCAATGAGTGCAGGAGACTACTGAGCGATACTAGAAACTACAGACACCTAAGGGAAGACCCAACTAACGCACTACGGGACACCATCATCTCACTGGTTGAGACAGCAGAGGCACACAACCAGATCTCTAAGCAAGAAGCTGACTTTCTCTGCGCAAAGAAGGCAAAGACACCGTATTTCTACACGGTCCCCAAAATTCACAAGGAGGCAAAACCACCCACAGGACGCCCCATTGTGTCAGGGATTAATTCCCTTTTGGAACCCTTATCACGGTTTTGTGATTGTTTTCTTAACCCCATGGTACAGAAATCCTCAACCTACGTCAAGGACACGAAACACTTACTAAACCTGATCAAGGACATAAACTTCGACCCCACCTCTCAATTTCTGGTGGGACTGGATATTGAGAGTTTGTATACCAGCCTCCCACCGGATGACACCTTACGGGTCCTCCGAAGTATGCTAATGGAAACAACTTGGGAGTACATCACCCCAAGGAAGTTCATATTACAATGTGCAACTCTGGCATTAAAGGAGAACTACTTCGAGCTCAAAGGCGAATTCTATTTGCAGACAAACGGAACATCCATGGGCAGCGTTTTTGCCCCTAGTGTGGCCGGCCTTTATGTTTACCATTTTGAAAAAGAACATATTCTACCAGCCACCAATCCCTACAAGAACAATATTCAATTCTGGCGTCGATATATAGACAACATCCTCATGATTTGGACAGGATCCAACGACTCTCTGACCACTTTCCTTACATGGCTGAATGAACTGGATCCCTTCTTGCGCTTCACTAGCAGTGCCAGCGCCTCCAAGATTGCATTTTTGGACCTCAACATTGAGGCCAAAGAGGGGCATCTGCAGACGACCACCTATCATAAACCAATGGCTAGAAACTCTTTACTCCAATTCAGGAGTTTCCACCCTAGGCCCCTTAGAGAGAACCTTCCCTATGGCCAATTCTTGCGCATACGCCGGAACTGTAGCCTCACACAAGACTATCAGAAACAGTCCACCGACTTGGCAAAAAAAATAAAAGAACGAGGGTACCCAGAAAAGATCATCCGGACCACAAAAAAGCGGGCACGAAATCAACCGAGAGAGGCCCTCCTAGAAGACACCAGACATGAGAATACCACCACTCCCCTAACATGCGTAACTACATATAATGTAGCTTCCAACCAAGTGGCCAAAATAATCAAGAAAAACTGGCGCATACTCAACACTGGCACCCTCACATGGGACCAACCAGTCTTTGCATACAAAAAAGCAGGGAGTTTGAGAGACCGTCTTGTCTCCACTCGGCCCAAGAAACCCCGGACACCGGCTACTAACACAGTACTTAGCGCATGGGTTCTACGAGGTGTAGTGGGTCACTACCCCTGCGGAGATTGCAGCATCTGCCATCTTACCCAGCCCACCAAAACCTTGGACCTGGAGACAAGTAAAACCTGGCACCAGATGAGACACACAAACTGCAATTCATCTAACGTTGTCTATCTAATTGAATGTCCATGTAAACTACGTTACATAGGAATGACCAGCCGCAAAGTGAGAACACGAATTGTAGAACATCGCAGCACAATACGTTGCAAAAAGAATACTAGCAAACTGACTGACCACTTTATACAGGCAGGCCACACACCTAATGACATTAGGTGGACAGTGATAGAACAAATTGACTGCCAAAATACCACTAACGACAGAATATTATTACAAAAAGAACTTCGCTGGATATATCGCCTTTCTACCCACAAGATAGGATTGAACGACAATATCCCGTGGAACAGCCTGAACCATCACTGAGAGTATCACTAGCCTTGTTTTCCTGACCACTTAACATGGTCACAGCCATGCCTCAGCATGGGACGTCTGTATAGGCTCCATCAGAGTCTTGTCAGTGCAAACTTAACCCAGTATGAATGGGGTTGTGACATAGAATTCTCCCTGTGATAATACTCCCTGTGCCAGTATAACCTGATGAGCAGGGGCAACTATCACACCACTGACGTATTGTCACCTCCCACAAACATACTCCCACCAACAACACCATACCAGGGCCACTTACACTTCACAGCGACCCCAGTGAGTCGCAGCGCTTTATTACACACAATAAGCGCCTATACGCTCTATTCCTACTTGAGCGCTTATAATTTATAAACCCCAACATATCCATGTAACTATCTTGACCCTCAGAGATTCAACTTGAATCATGCGCTCCCGCTATTAACCGAGCGGGCTCTGGCAAGTCTTTCTTCAGTTTTCAGTTTTCAGTTTTTAGCGATATATAACAAATTTTAATCAGCCTCCATACTTTTAATTTACTTCAGAATATCAGGAAACTCCTATATATATTTAGGAACCTTTGAGAGTTCGCTCACATCACAATAAAACTTTATGCGAAGCAACTAGCAGGCGCAGAATACAACACGTGCCCGCGCTTTTCTTTTGTGTCATGTCTTGCAGACGCTATTCACCGAGTAGATCGCGCGCACCTGGGGTAGCTCTAAAGGTATTTAAGCTCCCGCCTTGCACCGGACACACATCGACGGAGTTCCGATGCGGCTGCAGTAGGAACGGAGGCGGGACTCAGATCTTGACGAAGTAAGTGGGGCACACCAGGGGGGGTTTTCTTCCCAGTCACGTCGGATTGTGGAGTCCTCACGTTACCGGGCCCGTAAGTTAAACAATCTCTGTGTTATCTCTTATTTTTTTCTCCCTATCACACAGTGTGTGACAATAGGTCGAGCCCCCACACGGAACTCATGGGGCATTTTCCAGAAAGTTTCTGAGTAAGAAATACCGCCTTCTTCGTTTCTCTCAATTGTGAATCACTTTTATCGCATATTGATTACCACCCGGTAACGCATACTACAAGGCGTTCCTTTAAAAACACCATGCACTAAACGCGATGCTCCGCCCTCACTACGCTATTTGACCGCATAGAGCACAGACACAACGCTCCTGAGTCACATGATGCAATGTGTCAAAA
Source organism: Calotriton arnoldi (assembly GCA_963921515.1). Taxonomy (NCBI): domain Eukaryota; kingdom Metazoa; phylum Chordata; class Amphibia; order Caudata; family Salamandridae; genus Calotriton; species Calotriton arnoldi. Next base: position 1,701,048 of record CAWUFW010003604.1, on the reverse strand, counting down.
TGAAGCCTTTTTAAAAAAATGTGTTTGTTTGTCTGTCTGTCTGTCGTTTCCCTCCCTAAAACAGGAATGCGCCGTTAGAGGAAACCATCCTCTTTCACATATCGCACCTTAGTGTGTGTGTCACATAGATGGTCTCTAGCATATTTTCTTTAGACCACCTTTTAAAATTCACTCACATAAGGTCCTGATGAAAGCCAGCCCAATACTGAGAACCTGGCTGAAACATGTTGACCGTAAAGGATATCGGAGCCATTAATAATCTCCACTGATATCCACTCCTCAATTTTTTTTAATCACGGCCAAGGGCCCAAACATTAAAATAGTCTTTTTTGCATTCTGGGACCCTCAGGACAGCTTTTTAATTCACATTCATCGCACCTTCACTGCACACTCACTGCACAAAAACCTGCTCCGCTGCATCCAGGCGTCGAAGCACACCCAAGGTGCACTCGGTGCCTTGGGTGGGACCCGATGATGAAGCATGCCACCAACTAGGTTGGTGGATGAGGGTCTTCCTAAAAACAAATGTGTTTTCTATAAAACAAACATGCACTAGGAGCTTCTATCCTGTAGCTAGTTCCCGTTGATATCTACATGTTAGTTAAATTGCTCATTAAAATATTTCTTTGACGGTATTTAATGTATATGGCCCGACCCAGCCAGACTATTCATTTTGGCCAACTATTGTGAAAAAATATACCCAATTTAGAGATGAGTTGTTTATTTTGGAGGGTGATTGTAATCAGATTATTGATCCCTTTATTGATCGTCAATCCCAAGTTCGTTTTATTCCCCATAAATATCATAAACAGTTTCTTAGTACCATATCTCAGACACATCTTGTAGATGCATGGAAGTTATGTCACCCTGATGCAGTAGACTTCTCCTTCTTTCCCCTCCTCATGGTTCCCTCACTCGATTAGACTATATCTGTCTTTCTAAATCTTTAACTCAAAACCTCATCTCTTCCTCCATTGAACCTATTGTCATTTCTGATCAAGCCCCGGTTGTTGCCGACTTTGATTTGCTCCATCCGCAGCCCAGGTACTCTCGTTGGCGTTTTAATAATTCTCTTCTACAGGATCCACTTTTTTCTGCAGCATTTGTCTCTTTTGCAGATGAATTTTTTCTGTTGAATAATGACCCAAACTTTTCTTCTCCTTTATTATGGGACACTTTTAAAGCCACAGCTCGTGGCTTTATTATAGACTACGTCACCAAAAAGAAGAAGCAGTCTCTTCAACAGCATAAATCTATATTAGCTAATATTAAATGTTTGAACACAAATTTTATACCTCTGCCTCTGATTCTATCCTATGTTATGTTATGTTAAAATATTTATAGAGCTCATGGCTGTCCCAGCAACGAGACGTCCCAGCGCAAATAGCAAGGTTGAGTAGTTCGGAGGAGGTGACTAATGATCAGAGAATAGCCAAGTCCTCACAGCCCTTCTAAAGGCCCAGTGGTTGGAGATACTTCTGGTAGGGAAAGGCAGGGAGTTCCAAATGGCAGGCGCGATCGCCTGGAATGAACGCCCTCCGGCTCTGGCTCTGCGAAACCGGGGAGCTCGGGCCAGGTGAAGGTCAGCCGAGCTTAAGGCATGGGCGGGAGCGTAAGGGAGGCAGAGATAACTCAGGACCGCTGGGCAGAGGCCCGAGAGAATCTTATGGGTAATACAAAGAACTTTAAAATGAATTATTTGCTCTATAGGCAGCCAGTGGAGCCAGCGAAGGAGGCCAGAGACAGAGCATTGCTTTGGGAGCGCGAACAAAGTGTGGGCTGCGGCATTCTGGGCGCGCTGGAGCCTTTTGATCACTGACTTAGAGCCAAGGAGCAACGCGTTACAATAGTCCAATCTAGCCAAGATAGTGGCTTGGACAATCATCTGACGGTTGTGAGAGTCATAAAGTCCTATAATGGGCTTTAGGCCCTGAAGCAAACCAAAGCAGGTGCCTGCTACTGATTTGGCATGGGCATCAAAGGAGAGGGTGCAATCCGCCCAGATTCTTGACAACAGTTTTAGGCAGGGGGATGAGGGGGGTGTGCCAAGCTCAGAAGGCCGCCAATTGATACCCCAGAGATGGAGGTCTCTCCCTAGCAGGAGGAGTTCAATTGAATACAATTGGCCACCATCCAATCAGAGATGGCGGTCAGGTCCTCCTGAAATTTCGCAGAGTCGTGACTATGATCATTGGAGAAAGAGAGCACAAGCTGCGTGTCATCAGCATATGACACCAAGGAGATGTTACGAGCTGTAGCTACCAGAGCCAAGGGCCGGATGTAGACATTGAACAAGGTAGGACTCAGTGCTGAACCCTGGGGGATGCCACAATGTTAAGGATGAATGAGGGAATGGAAAGGGGGGTTAGTGACTTGAAAGGTCCTGTCGGTCAAGAAAGAAGAAAACCAGGCAGAGGGCTTTGCCGTCGATACCGATCTCCAGCAGCCGGTGCTGCAGGATCTTGTGCGAGACCATGTCGAATGCTGCACTCAGGTCAAGCAGGATCAGTGCCAAGGTTCTACCCTCATCCAGAGAGGCTCGTAGTTGCTCAGTGACCGCCAGCAGAGCAGACTCAGTAGTGTGACGAGGCCTGAAACCGTTTTGGGAGGGGTCCAGTATTGAATAAAGTTCCAAGTACTGAGTTAGGATAGTATTGACGTGTGATTTAGTTATTTTGGCTAGAAACGGAAGCAAGGAAATGGGGTGGAAGTTTTCTGGCCTGTAGCATCTAGTGACGGTTTTTTCAACAGGGGAATTACTTTGGCATGTTTCCAGGATTCCGGGATAGATGCCGAGGATAAAGATAGATTAGTCAGTTCCAAGCATCCAGGTAGGAGAGATTCTTGGAACTTTATAAAGAGGTCGGCTTTAAGAGGATCATCTGGAGACCCCAACTTTACCTTAGAGAACAAGGCTTCAAGGACTTCGGAGGAGAAAGGAGGAAAGGATGACAGGGAGTGGATCGCAGCAGCAGTGGGAGGACCCCTGGGGGGAGGAGGGGGTAGGATCAATGCTCTCAGGACCGAAACTGCCATAGATACGCTCGACCTTACTAATGAAGTATGTGGCCAGTACTTCACATTGAGAGCTGGAGGATATGGTGCAATCCGGGGCCGGAGGGGATTCCACCATATCTTTTAGGAGAGAGAAAATCGTTTTTGTAGGGTTGCTAGTCGTGTTAATTTTATTAGCATAATAAGTGGCCTGAGCCTTCTGGACCAATTTATGGTAGGCCTTGATCGAAATTCTGTACTGTGATTTGCCTATGAGATTGTAGGAACGCCTCCAAGCTTGTTCCAGAACCTTGTAGTTCTTTCTCACCAATGTTAAAGGTTCATCGAATCAGGCATTAGCCCGCGCCTTTTTAGGGTAGGTCAGTTTGGCCGGAATAAACTTGTCCAGTGCTTGATTGACCCACCCCCTGAAGCAATTGTTGGCTGCCTCTATGTTAGTGGGCAATTCCAGTCTCTGAGTGCTAAGGGTAGCTCGGAAGGTGATGAAGTCCAGTTTGTGCCACGGACGTTTATTCAAAGGGTTGTGGTGGGGCTGTGATTTAGAGCCTGCTAGGTATATAAGAAAAGAAATGAGGGAGTGATTGGTCCATGTCATGGGTAGAGGGGCCTGAATCTCTAAGGACGGAATGTTGTAAAAAACCGGGTCGAGAAGATGGCCAGCCAGGTGCGTGGGCCCTGGAACCATTTGCGACAATTGACAGGCTGCCATGTCATCTAGAAATTTGTGGATATCAGGGTCGCCTTGAGACTCCAGGTGGAGATTCAGATTGCCTCTGATGTTAAAATTGGCTGTTTTAAGTGTCAGTGAGGTAACAGTTTTGGCTAAAGCTTCTTTAAACGTTTTAGATGGGCCAGGCGGACGATAGATAAGCAGCACATGGAAAGTAAAATTATCCGTCAGTGCAATTTTAAAAAGTGCGCTTTCCCAGTCAGGGAAGTTTTCCGGGGTGAGACTACAGGCATATGTGGCTTTATATATAACTGCAATACCCCCGCCTCTCCCCGCCGCTCTATTCAGATTGTTCATAGCATAACCGGTGAGCAGGGCCAGGGCCGGGATAGTGAATGAGTCCTGAGAGAGCCAGGTCTCTGTAAGAAATAAAATATTGGGAGACCGCTCAGATAGGAGGTCAAACACCTCTGCATGGTGCTTGGCCAGGGAGCGGCAATTTAGGCGGCAAATTTTGAATTCCTTCATGCAGGGGAGGGACACCAACAGGGGCTGACCTTAAAGTTGCACAGAGTGCAGTGCGAGAGAAAAGCGGAAGGAGACCAGTTATGTCTCCCACAAAGGGGAACCTCAAGATGCAAGGCAAGCAGGGCCTCATGCGAGTAGACCAACCTGTGTGGTGACAACTGGGCAGAGTGCTTGGATCCTGGGGGCGTCCAGGCACAGACAGGTGCAGACGGGCTTGCAGCGGCACTTCCGCGAAGCGGCGTGCATGAAGTACCTGGGGGGCACAACTGGCTCCACCCAGGCTCGTCTCGGATTGGCTAAAACTGGCCAATCAGAGCGGAGCACAGCCACGGTTAAAAAGCATAAAACAACTGTTAGAAATGGGGGTCTCTAGTTGGCAGAGGTAGGTACCTTTGTCCAAATAGGGACACTTGCTTCTAGTCAGGGCGAGGGTGATACACTTCTAAAATAACCCCTGCTCACCCCCTTGGTAGCTTGGTACAAGCAGACAGGCTTATCTCAGAGGCAGTGTGTAAAGCATTTGTGAACACATACAGTAATACAGTGAAAACACTACAAATGGACACCACACCAGTTCAGAAAAATAAGTAATCTTTATCTAAACCAAAACAAGACCAAACGACAAAAATCCACAATACAGTAATAAAAATATGACTTTCAGATGGTAGAAATAGTTCAGTTTAAAGCAAATTGCAGATGCGACACTTTTCACACAAAGTACCTGGGATGCGTCACGCAAACAAACAAAACAGGCCGCAGGGAAGGTGATGCGTCGGTTCCTTACACTCAGGGAAGGTGATGCGTCGGTTCCTTGCTCTGGGGAGGTAATGCGTCGGTTCCTTACTGCTGCGCAGGGGAGGTGATGCGTCAGTTTCTTAATGCGTGGAGAGGTGATGCGTCGGTTTCTTACTGCGTCCCCCAACGATGCGACAACCTTGGTGCCTCGATGCGATGATCTAGGACGATGCATGGATTCTTCCAGCTCCCAGCGGAAAACAGTCTCTAGAGGTCCAAAACAACAGCAGGCACCTCTTTGCAGGTCAGAACTCCCAGCAAGGAAGTTCAGGGGAGCTGGTGGTGAAGTCTTTGTGTCCCTGAGACTTCAGAACAGGAGGCAAGCTCAGTTTCAAGCCCTTGGAGATCTTCTTCAAGCAGGGGACACAGCAAACAGCAAAGTCGTTTTCTTCTTTCATTGGCAGCAAGTAGCCTCTGCAGGCCAACCTCAGACAGCAAACAGCACAGGGGCAGTATTCCTCCTCAGCTTCTCCGGCTCTTTTCCTTGGCAAAGGTTCCTCTTGATTTCCTAGAAGTGATCTAAAAGTCTGGGGTTTGGGCCCCTCTTTTTATACCCAAAATCCTTTGTTCTCTGAAGGCAGAGAGTGTCTGTACCCAGCCAAAACCAGTTCTGTGGGGCACTTTGCAAGTGCACAACAACCTCCATTGTCAGTGTGAGCCCTGGCTCCAGACACACCACAGGGGGGCGGAGCCATCATTGTGGAAGGCAGGCACAGCCCTATTCAGGTACAGGTGCTACTCCTCCCACCACTCCAAATGCAGACCAGGCCTATTCAGCCCAGCCCTGACTCATCAGGCTCTCTGGAGTCACTGCTCCTCCCCAGCCCCTGACACTCTAAAGCCAGACATACAATACACAAACCTAGCAGAGCCATACTGGATGGCTAAGCAAGAAAATACCTACTTTCTAAAAGTGGTATTTTCAAACACAGAATGTAAAAATCACCCTCACTAAAAGATGCATTGTAACATTCTGAGTTCAGGCATATCAAACTTTATTGTCCCACCTTTATTCCCAGGGGTAGTTATGTTTATAAGATGTTATAAACAAACTCCCCATTCTATCCTATGGGAGCAGGTAGCCTTGCAATAGTGAAAAACGAAATTGGCAGTATTTCACTATCAGGACATGCCACACATATCAGGGCATGTCCTACCTTTCAGATACAATGCACCCTGCCCACAGGGGTACCTTGGGCCTACCATAGGGGTGACTAACATGTAAGAAAAGGGAAGGTTAGGGACTGGCAAGTGTGTGCACTTGCCAAGTCGACATGACAGTACCAGACTGCAGACAGGCTCTGCAATGGCAGGACAGAGTTACATTTACAGGCTGCTTCTGTGGGTGGCACAATCAGTGCTGCAGCCCACTAGCAGCATTTGATTAACAGGCCCTGGGCACACACAGTGCACTTTACTAGGGACTGACTAGTAAATCAAATCAGCCAATCATGGAAACACCAATCCATAACAACAACAGCAGTGGCAAAGTGCCCGAAGCATCTAGACCAGCAAAACGGAGTCCAACCCACAGCAAAAACACAGGAGGCAAAGGCAAAAAATGCAGGGGAGACCCATGCCAATGGTGCCAGGTCTAACAACAATGTGTAAAGTAAAGCCAAAGCAACGTGCAGAGTAACTTTTTAAAGTGAATTAGAGCTGAATCATGTAGTTCCTGAATCAAGCAGTTCCGCACACTAACCCACTCGTTCCAAACAGCGCTTCCGCGCTGCGGCGTGCATGAAGTACCTGGGGGGCACAACAGGCTCCACCCAGGCTCGTCTCAGATTGGCTAAAACTGTCCAATCAGAGCGGAGCACAGCCATGGTTAAAAAGCATAAAACAATGTATAAAGTAAAGCAAAAGCAGCGTGCAGAGTAACTTTTTAAAGTGAATTACAGCTGAATCAAGCAGTTCCTGAATCAAGCAGTTCCTCACACTAACCCACTCGTTCGCTGCGGCGTGCATGAAGTATCTGGGGGGCACAACTGGCTCCACCCAGGCTCGTCTTGGATTGGCTAAATCTGGCCAATCAGAGCGGAGCACAACTGCGGTTAAAAAGCATAAAACAATGTATAAAGTAAAGCAAAAGCAGCGTGCAGAGTAACTTTTTTAAAGAGAATTACAGCTGAATCAAGCAGTTCTTCACACTAACCCACTCGTTTCAAACAGCGCGTCCGCGCTGCGGCGTGCATGAAGTACCTAGGGGGCACAATGGCTCCACCCAGGCTCGTCTTGGATTGACTAAAACTGGCCAATCAGAGCAGAGCACAGCCGCGGTTAAAAAGCATAAAACAATGTATAAAGTAAAGCAAAAGCAGCTTGCAGAGTAACTTTTTTAAAGAGAATTACAGCTGAATCAAGCAGTTCCTGAATCAAGCAGTTCCTCACACTAACCCACTCGTTCCAAAACATTCCAAAACTCGTTCCTACAAGAGCTTGTACGTGCAAAGTTGGACTTTAATAAGGTAACTACGGATAATGCTGCATCTGTCCTTCTTCGTAGTAGTGCCCGTTACTATGGTGGCCGTAATAAAGTGGGCAGCTTTTGGCTAATTATCTTAAATCCCGGAAAGATTGAGCATTAATTGATTCCGTACATTCTTCAGCAGGGCAACTTCTGTTTAAGGACCAAGATATTTTAGATGAATTTACGAAAATCTATAAAGATTTGTATACCCCAGAATATCCTCCTTCTATTTCCTATATTCAATCTTACCTCAATAACATTCCCTGTCCGCCTCGTGATCCTCTTAATTTTTCTCCGCTTGAGGCTGATATATCGCTCATGGAGTTATCTAAAGCCTCAAATCTTCTCAAAAAAGGTAAAACCCCCGGTCCGGATGGTTTTACGGAAGAATTTTATTTACATTTTTCTAATTTATTACTTCCTAAACTTTTACAGCTTTGTCAGTATTTTTCTACCTCTGGTAAAGCAGAGGGTACTTTTCAAGAAGCAACGATCTGTTTAATTCATAAGGAGGGTCGTGATCCGCAGTATTGTAAGAACTATCGGCCTATTTCTTTGGTCAATGTGGACTATAAAGTGTTTGCCAAACTATTAGCTCTACTGTTGGAACCGTTTATGCCACATCTGATTGGCAAAGAACAATGTGGCTTCGTTAAGGGTAGATTAACTTCTGATAACTCTCAGTTATTTTTTAATGTTTTAAATAAGGCGTCCTCTGTTTCTTATTCTTTAGCTGCTGTCTCCATAGATGCAGAAAAGGCATTCGAAAGGGTGGATTGGTCGTTTCTATTTAAGACCCTTATCTGGCATGGTTTCCGCCCCAACATAATTTCCCTTATCTCTTTACTCTATACTGCCCCTATGGCTTCCGTATTAGTTAACGGTCGCATATCTCAATATTTTCCTTTACAACGTGGTGTCCGTCAGGGTTGTCCCTCTCCCCTCTTCTTTTTATCTTAGCTCTTGAACCTTTTTTATCTTCCATTCGCAATAATGATTCTATCTCTGGATTTCCTTTTGCTGACCATCATCTGAAGCTATCTGCTTATGCAGATGATATTCTACTTTTCATTTCCTCTCCTGGGGTTTCAGTTCCTCCCCTACTACAAGAAATGTATGATTTTTCTCTCGTTTCTGGTTATAAGATCAATTCGGATAAAACAGAAAATCTTCCTCTAAACAAATTTTGCGTTCAGCATCCCTTCACATCTATGGGATTCTAATGGAATAGTTCTAAAATTAAATATTTAGGCATCTGGTTTAGCAATTCCATCTCAGACTCGTTCAAAATTAATATGAAAGAGGTTCTCTCTTGCATCGATAAACTTCTTTCTTCTTGGAACCCTCATTTTCTTTCCTGGTGGGGGATGTCTAGATTCCATTAAAATGATGGTTACGCCTATTTTATTGTATTTTCTCTCTATGCTTCCCATTCATATTCCGTCTACTGATTTTAAGAAAATAGACTCTCTCCTCTCCAAGTTCCTCTGGAAAAATAAAAAATCCAGAATTTCTTCGACGCATCTTTGAAAGTTGAAATCTAGTGGTGGTGTTAATTTTCCTGACTTTCAAGTTTACCATAAAGCTTTCTGTTTCAGACTAGCCTCTAAATGGCTTCTCTTGGAAACCTCCCCCTTTACACCTTTATGGCTTACTATTGAACACTCTCTAATTGCTCCTTTCTCTACAAAAGAGGTTCTTGCCTTCTCCTCCAAAAATGTCAATACCTGCGTTTCTATATTTAAACATACTTGCTCATTGTTGAAACCGCTCTGTCAACGGAAGATTGCGTCTCGAGATTCTTTTTTAAAGTACCCACTTTGGTATAATCGCCTTATTACTATTAAGAATAGACCTCTTTTTTGGAAATCCTGGCATCTGCGGGGATAATATGAGTCCATGATCTATTTGATGGTATAATTCCTTGTTCGTTCCCTCAATTTCAAGCTACTTTTCAAATGTCCTCGCTCGTTTTGGTATAAAGTTTCAATTTTAATGGCAGCAATTTTGGAAGTCTTCTATTCACTTCCTTTGACTGACTCCCCGCCTGCGGAAAATTCCCTTCTTAAAGTTCTTACTATTTCTCCTAAAGCTCCACTGATTTATAGATACATTTTGACTCCTGATCCTGACCGTGTTAAGACTAAGGTGGAGCTTGCTGGGAAGCTGATTTGGGCTGTGTTTGGAGCATCAATTTCTGGAATAAGATTTGGACTCGCTCACTTAAGCTTTCTAGATCTGCAACTGCCACTCAGTCTATGTTTTTTCTGTATCACAGTTTATATTTCACACCTATATCTATAGCTACTTTCTCCCATACAAATTATAAGAATTGTTGGTCATGTGGCTTTCCTTTAGCTGACATACTGCATCTCCTCTTACTCTGCCCAAACGTTGCCTCCTTTGGGAAAAAGGTCTGGCTCTATATCTCCCCTATATTTAATTTACATAGCCCTCTCTCTAATGTTATTCTTTTCATATGGAGCTTATCAGATGCTCTGTGTTTGATTAAACATGAATATGGTTTATTTGACCTTATGCTGGCTTTAGCCTTCCAACAAGTTGCACTTAATTGGAAAAATTCTGCTAACCTTTCGGGTCAGGCCTGGTGGAATAATGTGTGTCACTATCATCGAATGGATATTGCTTTTGCCTCCTTTTCTAAACCATTTGTAAACAGAGACTTGTTTTGGTTACCTTTAACACTTTATCTAAATAAGAGTGCAAAACCAAAAATTTATCGTACATATTCCGAGAATTTAAAACCTTCATGAGTTGTTTTAGCTTCTCTGTTCTTCTCTCACTTAACTTTTCTTTATCATTACATTATTTTTCTAGTGGTATTGCAATTTTTCCTACTGAATTTTACTATTATGCAAAAATACTCGATCTCCAGTTGTAAGAGTTTTTTACTTTTCCCTCTCCACTCCCCCCCCCTCTTTTTGATGCTACTTAAAAAAGAAAATAGCTTTCTTCTCTGTTTATTGCTTATTTCCTCATGTTCTATTTGATTATAGATGCTATGTTTATTGCTGGTTTATTGTGACATGTATTATTAATAAAGCTTATCAAACATAAAAAGAAGCTGAACATCTGAAGTTCTTTTAGATGGGACAGATTTTCGCTGCAGAATTCTCATTCAGGTTTAGCACCGCTTCCTCAACTTGCATGCAAATATAGAACGCCTTTTAAAAAATAGAACATTAGTTGATGTACCACAGGAATGAATGGCAGTGACTGTGTTTTGTATGCTGTACTATACTTGTTCCATTTGTTTGTAGCTTTCATTGATAACTTGCTTTTAACCGAATAAAGAAATTTGACTAGCCAGTCATGTGTTACTGCAATATCCAATGCCTTAGATAGTAACAAAGCATGCAACACAATCCCTGCCGTTCATTCCTGTGATACAAGAATTAACATTAGGTTTTTAGAAGGTATTCTAGTATTGCTTGCAAGCCAAAGAAGCAATGCTAAACCCGCGATCACTAGGGCTGCTGCAGTGCTGGAGGCATAACACCAGTTTATTGCCATGCCATTCTGTGCAAGCACAAGGATAGACACCAACCAGCAGTACCTGTAAGCAGCCATTTCAGCATCTTAATTCCATCTGTAAAACTTATAAGTTACACAGAGGATGGTCAGGGAATCTATGCTGCAGATCAAGCTGCACAGTACATCTGCTAAACCTCAGGTCACAAGACCAGAGTGCGTATCAAAGGCAAGGCTGGAATTTCTGTTCCCAATGTTTACAGACTACCGCCAGAGCTCATCATGATTTCCAGCACTATCCTTAATGTAGCAGTGTTTAGTTCTAACAAATGGTTTATATTTATTGCCCATATTTCGAGCAGTGGTGGCTGGCATGTACAGATAGTGGGGTGACGCTTGTCCGCCTTAACGGAGGAGCCGCCCCTGATTTTGAAAGGGCCGAATTGTCAGCCTTTGGCAAACCACTATTTAATTCTGGCTGCAAGCCATTTGTTAGGACATAAACAGGGGGACTTAAACACCAGACCTAAAAATATAGCCACTGCATTCTACACCCACTGAAACTATGAGAGAACATTTACACTAGTCAACAGTAAAACCGGGTTTAGTGATGAGAGAAGGATGTGCTGGGAGCAGCTCTCACCAACATCTAAAACACAGTTTAAAAAAGTGAAAATTCTATAAAGCTGCTGTTGGGAAGAAGAAACTGTATGCTTACACTTTGATGCATAATACGGTAACAAGGTAAGGATCGTTACTTCAAAACTTTGTGAATAGATGCTTCCAAAACATGTTTCCATGTGCAATATGACTCTCAGTGATATAAATGCATGTTTGGAAATTAATTACCTGATCTACGGTGCAAATATCATTGCCATCATTAAAAAATATCCTTCTTAAAAAGTGCAATATCATCTAGTGTTTGTGGAGAACAATTAAAGAAACACGTTTTCTCAAAACTCCATAAACTTGTGCTTTCCTGGTTGTTTCTTATGGTCTTTGCTGCTCAGGCCCAATGTATGCACGTTTTACCTGGAGAGTTTGCCATGTCACCGATGCATGGCCTGTGAGTCTGTGAATCTTATCTTGGACGTGTGCTGATGCTGCGGCCTGCTCCAGGCTGGCAGAGGAACTGATGTTTGCAAAACGCCCTAATGTAACGTCCCTGAACGCCTCTGCTTGGGGTCTGCATTTTGACTCGTGCCATTATCAGTGTTCATATCGCATATTCCTGGCTCGAGGCAGCATGAGACCAATGCGCCTCCTATCCTGCCGGTACATTTTTAGCCACTGGTGCATGAAACATGCCAGTTCTGCTGAGAGATGCACGAAGGAGACACGTCGCTTATATTAACAAGAGTTGGTTGTGTCTGTCCAGCAAAAGTATGGACTTGTTTGCAAAATCACTGCTTCATGAACAACTGGGCTGCAAAGCTATCTTAGTTTAAAGATACCTTTCAGCTCCATGTTACCATTGTTCCAGAAGTGAAGGGGCCGATTAATGCAAGAATTCTGTTGGTCAAAGAGTTATCAGATCGTCGGTTCGCTTTGTACTTCGCCCACATGCAAGCAAAAATAATTCCAGCCCTTCCTTACCTTTAGCAGTTTCGGACCTTCATCTAGAAGTGGAATGTGGCCTGGAATACTCTCTTGTTGTCTTGTATTTTTGTTCGCTCCCTCATTCTGTGCAATGTTGTTACTGATGCTACCTGTGTTCAAAGAGGGAAAAAAGAGAAAGGGACTGAAATGGCCAATCACTGCATGGCTTCATAATAAAGTCATATGGTGATTGGCCATGTTCCACATACCGGAGCCTTCCATACCCCTGCGCTGCCTAACGTGCTACCAGAGCCTACCCTTGTCTCCAGTGCTGTTTATTTTACCAAAACAGCATGAGAGCAGCAACAGGATTCGCTCGGGCAGGCGAATCCAACGCTCCTGAGGGGACCAACGGGCTGCAGCTGTGATTACCTGAGGCTTACTAATTGTGAAGTTAGGTAGATGCCTCTAGTGCACATGTTGGGTTGGTCACAGAAAGGTAGATGTGTCTTACCCAGGTGGTGAGCATGCCTGTTTGCTACAGTTTAGTGCTATAAATTATGGAACCCTGTCCCAGCACGCCCCGCCTTTATTCATCATGTAGCTGCAGGAACTAACAAACCAGTCCAAGTCTAAAAATAAAACAGCGACGCGTGGCCAGAAAAAACCCAGTTTTTATATATTTAAATACGGGGGCCAAAGAGGGCAATAAATATAGGGGGGCAACGCCCTGGAGCGTTACTAAAGAAACCACCCCTGATCTAAGAGCTCAATCAAATATGGAAATAAGCAACCTTCATATCCCATCCTGAAATGCTAATCATTTGACGCTCTAGCATATCGAATACATCTGCTCACTCTGCTGGGGCCAGGAGGACTATAAGCCCCATAACGCTGCTGACCTTGGAGACGGGCTGACACCCATAGGAGGGCACCGGGAGCCCGCTGCACGGGATGTGCCCGGGCAAAGACTGGGCTAAGAGGGGGCCCATCTGCACCTGTCCTCATTTGGGCAAGACTGGGCTGGGCCCACTCTCTTACAACCGAGCCTTATCATGGCGAAGAGGAAAGCGTCAACCCAGATCCTGCAAAAGGTAACCCCGGGAGTCTCTAGCATTGCTTCCTTGTTATCTAATGCAATGGGTCCCTTAATAAAGAAACAGATAATGTTGAGGAGAGACTAAATATCAGAAAACATAATGAGAATGTGGGGAAAGAAAGTGATTCTGGCCTCAAGCGTCTGCAGGGTGAAGCGGGAGATGATATACCCACACATAATGTAGGCACTAACGAGGTGGTCTTTAATTTGTGTGTGATGGAAGCCCTGTTGTTGATTGAATACATTCCTTCTCCAGACACTAGTGAGCTTCCACCTGCACCCAAAAAACTGAAAGGTCCTCTACGAGGCATAAACGGAAAACTGTGCCACAAGATACTCGGCTTCACGGAACGAGGTCCCGTCCCCAGAAAGTAATAATAGATCCCTGCTGGGAAGCGATTTCACTGCCTGCGCAGGCAAAGGAAGTGCTGGATCTATGGCTTGGGCTTCAGAATACTTTGAACAACTCTTTGACCTCCTTTGAGGACACAATAAAGACCTTGTTATAACCCATTATTACCACACTAGATTCCATTGAGGCCACTATGAAAGAGCTATCTAAATGCGATAGTGTTACAACGGACTGAGGAGAAAGGAAGTTGGGAGGTGACCTGCTCCAATGGGTTGTCAAGAGGCCTTACGTGAGCTGGTCGAACAGGCTCTGCTGACATCGGCATTACATCTACAATGTCTGGTGGAACTGACCTCAATGGACATCGGTTTGGGCCAGGTCTTGGCTCACATGTTTCAGAACATGAGGATAAAGGGGGTCACATTTCTACATTTACCACCAAAATGTACACAATTTTTGATTGTTCTAAAAGGGATTCCCCCTGGCCAGAGAGCATTATGAAGGAGGAGAGGAACTGACTGACAAAGGTAAACAGTGGCTAGACAAAAGAGTTGGTAGATTACGATATGTAACAAAGGTAATTATTATGGTAAGGAGAACATAATGGATTGGGCTGAGGCCCAAAACTGACAAAAATGACTGTTGTGGTAAATTGTAATTCTACCTCTTCTGCCAAAAATGCCCTTACAACTTTAATGGACTACCAGGGGGAGGATAGTATGATCTCTACTGTGCCCTGGGAGTACTTTAATAGAACCTTCCACCTGAAAAACCTCTTGTTCCAACCTCAATGGTTATCATCACCCACGCATCTACATAATAGATTCCACCATCCAGAATAACTTTTAATGGGATAACACTTTCCATATAGAAGATACGGCAACAACAGTCTGGTCCCACCCCACTCATGTGGTCTTGAGACGCTACTAGAAATGGGTGCTACCTGGAGCGCAATTACAGGCAACAACAGGTACATGCTTACATGATTCCCCAGGCACCTTCTCATCAGGCATGTAACCTCGCCCGAAACAACATGAATTGGAAAATAGGTTTTTAGAATTAGGGGCTGATTTAAATGTTGGTGGATGGGTTACTCTATCACAATGGTGACGGATATCCAGTCCGCTGAAATAAAAATCCTTTAAGATACAAGGAATTTTGTAGTGTTTAGATAGTGCGAGCATCCTCGTGCCAGCATGTGGGCTCGAGGATGACTCGCTCTCGTTTGCTTGTTCAAACGTAATTCCGCGAACGCTGGGTGCCAGGGTTCTGACAACGTTATTCAGTTGTCAGAGATCCTTGCATGCGGCGTGAGCGTCTGGTTGTGGGTGCTGGTATTTTGGCAATAAAGAACCTTCATCCTACCTTCAAGTCTCCGGAACCTCTTTACCACATTTGGCGACGAGCGGACGAAACTCCACGCCCAGCACCCACCAGCCGAATTTCCTCACTTTCATCGCGCCACCCTACCAGGGCGCACGAACCTCGCACGGTTCCTACTTTACGTGCCTCGCTAAAGCGCAGGGGCCTCTTCCTTTTCCTGCTCTCCGCTTCCTGCTCGACACATACTGTGTTTCCCTCAGTTTTCACAAGCCTGCGGGCAATAGCGGATGACGTCACTCTTCCCTGCCTTCCCTTCGCAACGCTCCATCGCCTAGCAACACAAGACGCCTCCTGACGCTCGAAGACCACACGCTTCACGTAAGCGTCTCCAAGTCGGCGGCCATCTTCTCTTCACTCCTTCTGGTTACCGTGGTAACCCAACGCTACGGAGACACAGCCGATGCTCGACAATAAGCTGTCTCTTCGTGATCTCTCTTCTTGATCCCAGGTAGGATCCAGCCTGCACGATTTCGCGGTGACAGGCACACCTTTTAAATTAAAGCTTGATTCGTCACTCATGAGCCTCCTAACTCGGTGATAGGCTCACCTCTCCATTTCATTTCATTTTCACGCAAAGCTCAAGCAAGAACTGGGAACATCAGTGACACACTCACCCCCTTGTTCACTCAAAATTTCGCTTTCAATCTTGCTTCCTTACAGCTACAGCAAACATGCTGCTTAACATATAATTTCATTTTTTTTTTTTTTTTTGGGGATTCTATTTACACCCTCATTTTCCCTCATACTCTGTTGTCACACAATTCCACTTGATGGCCTCTTCTCCACAATTTGCGCTACCTCCTCCCTTCCTACAACAGCCAGGCAAACCCAGTATTCCATGGCGTCAATGGGTGAAAGCTTTTGAGAATCACATTGTTGCCATCGATGCTGTTAAGTTTTCTCCTGAACGCAAAGTTGCGATTCTATATGGCTGTTTAGGACTTGCGGCACAATATGTCTTTGAAAATTTACCCAAATTCCCCACACCTGTTGGAGAAGCCGGGGATGCTGAACATTGGAATTCCTACAAAGAGGCATTATCTCGTCTAGCGAAACATTTTGACCAAGAGTCGAACATCATGCTTGAAAGACATAATTTTCATAGGAGAAAACAACGTGAAGATGAATCTGTGGAGGAATACATCGCGCAGTTGCGACTCTTAGCCTCAACTTGCGAGTTTGAGGCGGATCCCGACATTTATATTCGTGATCAATTTGTTTTCGCTTGCTTTTCAAGAAAGATTCAGGAACGCCTCCTCAGCTGCAGAAAACCCTCACTCCAAGAAACAATTGATATTGCCAAGAGCATAGAGAGATCCATCATCACCTCCAAGGCTCTTCAACATGATCAATCTCTTAACTCCTTCAAAATCCTGCGCAAGACTTTGGTAACTCCGTTAATGCTGTGTCCACAAACAAACCTCCTTTTAGACAATCCACAAACAAACCTCCTTTTAGACAATTTGTTAACAAAGGGAATACCTTTTGTTACAGATGTGGTTCTAAGTCACACCTGGGCAACTACCCCATGTGTCCTGCTCTTGGGAAAAGATGTGTTCTATGCAAAAAAATAGGTCATTTCCAAGACTCATGTAGATCCTCTAAAAGACCTACCAGAGTCAACAGCATTGAGTACTCTGAAACTGTTAATGATTGTATAGATCATTTTCAAGACATGATTGTATCAATTGAATGCAACTCTGTTTTTACTCCTCATTACGTTAAAGGTCCTATAGTAACTGCATTTTTTGGAAATATAGAGATCCCCATTATGGCGGATTCTGGTTCTCCCATAACCATTTTATCAGACGTCATGTTTCTTGAGAAATGGCAAGGATCCGTCACATTATATCACACTGACGTCAACCCCAAAGCATTTGGCGAGTTCGAAATAGACATGTTAGGTTACTTCAATTCAAGGTTAGAATGTTTAGGTAGATCCATACTTACAAAGGTATACGTTGCGGTCAAGGGACGCAACATCATTGGTTGGCAAGACCTCGCCAAAATGGGTCTTCATCTCATTCCAGGTTCTGATAGCCCAATTACCCTTGGTGATCCTCCTCCGGGCTATAGTCCTGTTGCCTCTAGGGATAATCCTGACCCCAAAACTGATTGCCTATTTCTCACAGACCACAACATTGATCTTAAAAAAGTTCTAGATAAATTCCCAAAACTCTTCTCCAACAAATTA
Source organism: Calotriton arnoldi (assembly GCA_963921515.1). NCBI lineage: Eukaryota > Metazoa > Chordata > Amphibia > Caudata > Salamandridae > Calotriton > Calotriton arnoldi. The sequence continues at coordinate 1,683,511 of CAWUFW010003604.1, read as the reverse complement.
GGAACTATCAAAGGTTATCAACACCAGATTAGACTTAAGTCAAATGCCCAACCGTTTGTCCACAAGGTACGTCCTTTGCCCCTTAGTGCGAAGGACGAACTTAAGTCAGTACTTAAGTCACTGTGCGATGACGGCGTCATTGCTCCCTCTGACTCCTCTGAATGGGTTTCTCCCATCGTTATCGTTCGGAAAAAATCCGGAGAGGTCAGATTATGTGCAGACTTGCGCACCTTGAATAAAAACATCTTGATGGACTGCCACCCTCTTCCCAAAATTCATGACCTTCTGGCCAATTTGGGGGGCAAATTTTTTTCACTTATTGACCTGCGTTCTGCTTACCACCAAATACCCCTAACAGTAGATTCACAAGAGTTCACAACTTTTATTACGCCATTCGGAGTATACAAGTACCTTAGACTCCCTTTTGGCCTGGCCTCTGCGGCCAGTGTGTTTCAAAAAGTTATGGATAATATTTTTAAAAACGTGCCAGGGGTTCAGGCCTACCAGGACGATATCTTGGTTTATGCCAAGGACTGGGAAACACACTTGAGCAATTTGTTCTCCGTTTTGACCAAATTAAGTGAGGCAGGTATGACAGTCAGGGCTGACAAATGTAAATTTGCCACACAACAATTAGATTATTTGGGTCATACTTTGTCTTCAGAAGGAATTAAGCCTAAGTCCTCACTTATCAAAGCCATCAGCCACGCTACTTCTCCCAAAGATAAAGACTCACTTCGATCATTTTTAGGCCTAGCAGAATACTATGCCCGTTTTGTCAAAGGATATGCTCAAACTGTTGAGCCATTGCGTGCCCTTCTACGGAAAGGCTCTAAATTTGATTGGTCAGAAGAAATTTCATCTTCTTTTGATCAAGTCAAAAGCTCATCGTGGAAGCACCTGCCCTACACCCCTTCAATGATTCCTCAAAGTGTTTTATTATGGTGGACGCCAGTCTCACGGGCTTGGGTGCAGTTCTTGGTCAATGGGTTTCAGGAAAAGAGCACACCGTAGCCTTTTCTTCAAGGATGCTTAAACCTTCTGAGACCCATTATAGCACCATTGAACGCGAGGCTCTTGCATGTGTTTGGGCAATCGAAAAGTTCAAAAATTACATCTGGGGGCGTGAGTTTGAATTATTCACAGACCACAAGCCCCTTACTCAGTTACTTACCGGTAGTGGGCTTGGCAAAGCATCAGCTAGACTTGTCAGACTTCTTTCAAAGTTACAAGAATTTCACTTTTCCATGAAACATATTTCTGGAGGGAGAAACTTCAGGGCTGATTGCCTCTCACGTATGTCTCTTCATGATCCTTCAGAAGTTGAGAACTCAGAAGACACAGAGTGTGTAGTTGCTGCTTTAGATGCTGTTAAACTGTGCCCCACCATTACAGAACAATCCTGGTTGGAAGCATACAACAAGGATGAAAATCTCAAACTGGTCACTAATTATATTGTTAAGGGTTGGCCAGAAAATAGGAAACTTCCTAATGAGTTGAGAGCCTTCGCCATGGTAGCATCTGAATTATCTATTGTCAATGGATTGGTCATGAGACATGATTCCTTTGTTCCCTCATCCAGTCTCAGGAATGATATCATAAAATTTGCGCACCAAGGCCACTTAGGAATCTCAAAGACTTCACAGCTCATTAAGTCGTACTATTGGTGGCCATCCCTAGAATCTCAGGTCAAATTTTACATTGATTCATGTCCTGAATGTTTATTATCTGATAAAAAATGGAAAGTTATGAACACACCCCTACACCCTGTGCCCTTTCCCACTAAACCATGGGACAAAGTTGCTTTAGATTTTTCCGGTCCCTATGATCTCCTCCCCCATGACTTTAAATACCTTATTTTGTTAATTGATTATCACTCAAAATGGATTTACCACATGTTTTTTGATTCACCTAATTCCACCAATGCCATTAAATTTTTGAAGAAGATATTTTCAATAGAAGGCTCACCTTCTATCATAGTCACCGATAATGGCACCCATTTTATCTCCCAAAAATTTACCTCATTTTTAACTGAGAGTGATGTCAAACATTTTAAGGTCGCCCTATATTCACCAACCTCCAATGGTTTAGTTGAAAGGGCAAACAGACTGGTAAAGGACGCAATTCAAACAGCTTTCTCCTCCTGTCATGATGTACAAGATTTTCTTGAAGCCAAACTGTGGTCTTATAATATTTCTCCTCATTGCACCACAGGCGTGTCTCCATTTTCCCTCTTAAGGGGTAGAACTGCTCACACTAGTTTGTGTCCTAATTGGTTACTTAACAAGCACAACAAGAACATTGCTTGCAATAAAGACGTGGCATCTAGAGTTTTACAAAAGCAAAATTACATGAGGTCAGTGCATGACTCTGCAAAAAATATGAATACTCTAGAATTGAGGGTGGGTGATTGGGTCCTTATTAAAAACCCCAAAAAAGTGTCTAAAGGTTTATCAAAATTTTCCCCTCCGGTGCAAGTCACTGACGTCAGCAGAGGCTCAGCTTTGCTTGGATATAAGGGTTGGTGGAACAAGAGATCCCTTGTACACCTTTCCGACTCACAGACTAGTTCTTTGCTCAAGTTATCCAAACAGGAATTAGAGGATTATGATTGGACCCATTGGGTACATGATCCAGTGTCCATTGTTGATAATCCCTCCACCTCTCGGTGTCACGAGGTGCATTCCAGCTCAGAACGTGTTTCGTCCCTGGTTCTGTTGTGACCACTGCTGACGCCTATTCCTTACCACCGGCATTGGGAGTTCGTTGTAGGAAACTACCTTCCAAATTAAATGACTATGTTTTGTCATGATTCTGTGCTTACCTGGAGAAGCTAATCTGCTGGATGCTTATCTCTTTATCTCGAAGTTTTTCATTAGATATTGTTGTTTTTCTATTTTGTTCTTTGTGGGGAGAGAGAAGTTGTAGTGTTTAGATAGTGCGAGCATCCTCGTGCCAGCATGTGGGCTCGAGGATGACTCGCTCTCGTTTGCTTGTTCAAACGTAATTCCGCGAACGCTGGGTGCCAGGGTTCTGACAACGTTATTCAGTTGTCAGAGATCCTTGCATGCGGCGTGAGCGTCTGGTTGTGGGTGCTGGTATTTTGGCAATAAAGAACCTTCATCCTACCTTCAAGTCTCCGGAACCTCTTTACCACAAATTTATATTTCTGTTGTGACAGAGGACCCATCCGCCGCCATCTAAATCAGTCCGTCGTGTTCATTTTAGCAAAAAGCTTAATATAGCAGAACTAGAAAGCAAAGAACCTACATGGGAACACTGGAATTAAGAACTCCAGAAATGGTCGAAGGTGGAGAAGGGTCGAGCAGTTACTAATGAGCAAAAGCAAACCGGAGCTGGAGCTCAGATTACAAACTGGGACAGGTTTCTCCTGAATATGACGACAAAGGACAATGAAAGACCACCGTGAACTACCCTAATTGATAGTTTGCACAAACTCTAGTCACTCTGTAAAGGGAATACCTGCACCATGGACTTAAGATATCTGACTATGAATACCCCCTCCTAGTGGGACACCTCTCTTCTCTTTCTCTTTTCCACATCACCCCGAGACACATTTTCTCTGCATTAGGGGTACACTCTACGCCTGCGGCCACAGTTCACAAAGAGGCCCATTCTCATCTATTTGGCTAGTTTGAATCAATTCCTATGGCCACATTTCGATAGGCATTGTTCTTTGGTTATGTGGTATTTGATTATGTTAAATGACGAAGAACAATTATTATTGGGCCTAGCATTAAAGCATAAATGGTTCGTCAATTGTAAACTTCAATAAAGAAAAATCCAAAAAAGGGGACTGGTAGATGACATATTATTCTGGGGAAAGAACATTAATCAGGCTGGTTCATTATAGGATTTAGTTTGACATGTAATAATGCATTGCTATGTTGTTGTAGCTAATTTATTAGCAACTAGATAGCACTACCAGGGGGTAAGTTTACATAACTATTCATAAAATCTTCTAAGGAAGGATACAGAAGTACATTTGTAATTCTACTCATGTACCCTTTACATGTAGATTTACAAGTTTATGGACTGTTCCGCGGTTTCAATGATTATGTTGGGATGCTGCAACAGTAGCAGGCTTCCTACTCCTGAAAATCTTTTATGAAGTGTCACGCATATTGAAGCTGAGGCTTTCATGTATATCTACCCATAGTGTACACTTATACCAGCAAACCTGCCTCACCAGTCCTACCTTTATTTTTCTTTTTTCTCCATGTAGAAAATATTGTTTCCTGTGAAGCAGCAATTCTACTCGCAAAATGTTTATTTTCGGGGTGGGGGTCCCTTCCCATTCTGACCTTAGAAAATTATTTACTCTTGTCTTTGACAGGAGTAGATCTCCAACCACCTCAAGGGTTCGAATGAGTTGATAAACAGTTTGTGAAACTTCACAAACAAATTTGTTTGCAAATGTTCCAAAACTGAAAGAGCATACCCCCCCCCACAATGCCCACTTCATATTAGATTTGCAACCACTTAATCTTACACAGTACAGTACTAGGATTATATAATGTGGGAGTAAATCTTTTCATGAGTGTAAAACAGTGTTTTGTAAATCGCAAAAGTGGAATTTGGGATTGTAAGTGGATCTTACATGATCAAATGACTTAGCCCTATAGTGTGACTGCCATTAGCAGCTATGTCATGCTGCGAGATAATCAGGTCAACGTATAAATGACAATTTTGACTGGTTGTCATACATCAGGTATGAGGTACAATTCTGTGAGATATAGCAATATAGCACAGCAACTCAGCTTAGTATTTCAAGTTACATCAGTACAGGTGTTTAGTACAGTTATAGTGCAGTTTGTAGCATCTATTCATACACTCATTGGTGCTCCCAACCTAGAGTAGGAGTTACTCCTGGCATCCTGTGTGCTCAGAGATATCCTTATAATGACATAACCAACATTCAATATAATAGAAAAATATGGAAATGAACAATGAGGGTGAAGTCTCTACTATTCAACATTGCATGTAATATAACACAATTAGTGTATCATAAATCCCTGTCAAAACCGCTGCTAGGGGTTCGTGTGGGGGGAGGACCATAAATATCTGTTGCAGTTATAATAGTGCCTGGAAGGGCAGTGGCGATGTGGTCGGGTGGTGGAGTTGCAAAAACCATACATGAGAGGGGAATCCTATTCCCAGACTCGGGCTCCATGGATGGAGGTCACTACCCAGTTGTACCAGAGTGGCGGTCTGTCGTGCCATCGTAAGTCGCAGTCGGAGTATCAATCAATTTAGCCTCAATTGCAGTGAGATATGTCCTCCAGTCAGGAGAATAACCTATGCTCGGGCGGTCTGATGTTGAATCCCAGGAGATCTCTAGTTCACCCATACGTGCTTTGCGTAGATCTCTAAGCCAAAGTAAGATCGGGGCAGATGTGCCTTCCAGCACATAGCCAGTCTGTGTTTAGCAAACACTAGAGCCAAATCTAGAAATGTATTCAATGACTTACGTTTGGATGATCGTTTAGTGATCCCTAATAGGAAATGTTGCCCATGCGCTTGTAGTATCTTGCCTATGGCCTCTGTCAGTATTACAGCTATTTCTGTCTAATATGCAACTTTTCTCGGGAATGACCATACCATATGCATGAATGTGGCCGTAGGGGCATCATATTGTGTGCAGATATCTGTAGAGCCTGGGTACATCCTGGCTATCCTATGAGGGGTTGAATAATATGATGGAGGTAGTTAAACTGGGTGTATTTAAGCCTTGCATTTATTGAGATGATTGTTGGGACTCCAAGACACTGTTCCCACTGTTTGTCTGTCAGTGTAATGGAAAGCTCCTCATCCCAGTAAGCCTGTAAAGTTGCCAATGAGGGAGTCTCATTCTGATGTATTGAGATATAAAGCATTGTGATGGCTCTGCGGGCAGTAACGTGTGTTAGGAGCGTTTGGAGAAGTCTAGACACCTCTGGTTCCGCATGCGTCTTTTTTCATACCACTCGCAATTGATTCAAGAATGAGGCATACAATAGGCATTAGCCTGGAGGTATCCTGTAAGTTAGCAGGACGCAGGTAACACCTGAAGAGGGCTCTCCAAACTTGGATTCACTAAATGAAAACCCTCAATAAAGCAGAGGCAAAAAGAACAAAAAGTTCCAAGCCAGAAAAGGCACATGGATAGGGAGAAGCAGAACCGGAAGCTACTGGGTCCACATGGGGAGTTTTTTCTCATTTGTTCTAAAATTGTCACTTTCATTGAATGTACAATCTCAGCTCACACGAGACGCATTCTTGTATGAATTTGATAGGAACTTGAGGTGAAGAGTCTTGAGGGTAAGAAAATACTGAGTGTAGTAGTAGGCGCTGCTGGAGCCTGAAAAGGGATAACTTTAATCAACACTATAGTTTCCATCATTTGGGAATTAGGAAAACAAATGCCACAACCGTTTCACAAAAGTTGATGAAGCATCAACACATGATAAACATGCTCAGGAAATGACTCCTGTCTATAGCATAGCAGTTAGAGGCAAGAGCCACTGGTTCCAACAGAGAGTACCACTGTTCCTGAGGACAAGTGCAAGAAATGGCAGACGAGTCCTGAATACAAGGCACAGTCCTGCAGGAACTCAGCAAAGCATAAGTGCTCCTCAGCTTGTCGGGTGCATGCATACATCAAAAGATGGCCAAAAGTGGACGGCAGCTCGGCATTTTATAGCATGAAGTGGCCCTAACTGACAGGGATGTTAAGCACCTCAAGGATTCAAAAGGGGGCTTTCCTGGCTGGGTGCCCACCCATTATGTCAACATTGGGAAAGGAGTAAACCTGAGGTTAATTCACCTGATGATTTCCAACATTTCATGACACAGATCCTTTCACTTTCAAAAATACCTTGAATTATTCCTTCATATCAAACCTCTTCTGGACTCCTACACACTTTCAGTCCATTTCATTAAAAAATGTCTAAGCACCAGAACAGAAGTTCTCACTGGGATGGTGCCCTCTACAAGACAAAGTAATACCTCCATCACGTATAATTAATAAATGACAACCACTCACCAGATGTTACAACACGATAACTACTGGAAAACCTTCCAAATGGTTACAACTGCATTTGCTCTGTGTCTTCAACGCATTGGTTCATGTGCTGATTGCTAGTGACATAGAATATATTAATCAAACGTAATTTTTAGAAAAAAGGTATTAAAACTCCCAATAGAATAATATGGTTACTTCATTAAAGGTTTACTCTATTTACCTAAAGTCAAACTAATCCAGTCTGCCACCTGCAGTTACAAATATACGAACTCACTACGTGGAGAGAGTGCAAGCATGGATTGATTATATACCTGTTGTTGGATCTGTTCTGTGGACTCAAAAAACACGGACATATTGTAACAATGAGTCTTTCTTCTATTTCTATTGGCCGTTTAAAAGTTACTCTGGATAGGCAGGGTTCAATACTCCACGTCACTATTGTAAGTCATTTTGCCATTACCCTAATATAACTTCACCTGCATCACATGGGGTCTGCACCGTACTGGGGTTCTCCCCTTGCAAGTGAGCCATTGAAGTCTGAGTAAACACATAAGAGGCGCTATATTTAGCCGCACTTCTAAGAGAGAGTAGAGCTGTGCGCTCTCCTATAGAGAGTATGCCAGGTGAAACACCAAGGGATTATTAACACCTGATAGTTAATGTCAAATGGAGATGGTGGGAAATGAAAGAGATGGGCAGACAGGTGAGGCAAAGAGAGAGAGTAAATGAAAAATCAATGTGAGCCTTAGAAATGGAACAAATGCAATTAATATGACGGCGAAAAGAGAAGAGAAGTGAGGCAAAGCAGAGGCAGAGAAAATGAGAAACATAAAAATAAGAAAGGAGAACTAGTAGCAATTATTCGTAGGATAGCACGAGATCAAGGCATGGATGGGAGAACAAGTGGGTCGGAAGAAGTTGGGGGTGATAGCTGCCTGCCAGTAATGTCAACATGTACACACAATAACACATATTTTCTAATTCTTTTCTTTGGTACTAAAAGTGCAAGGCGGCTTGATGGCTTAATAAGTCATGTGCTCGTTATTGACATCGGGGGTAAACTGGAAGTTACAAGCTCAAAATATGGCAAGGCCAACTAGCCTTTCATTTTCACCAGGCCGATAATTTGAATACTATAAAAGTGGAGAACAGTAAAGTCTAATATCTGCAGCGTGGCAAAAACTCTGGTGCAATGCGAAGCCCGGGCCCGCCCCTGGCCCGGGCTTCGCATTGCACCAGAGTTTTTGCCACGCTGCAGATATTAGACTTTACTGTTCTCCACTTTTATAGTATTCAAATTATCGGCCTGGTGAGGCTAGGCTGGGCCCACCCTCTTGGTTTGAGTTCCTGCAGAGTGAAGTGGACAATCATAGACGACATGGGATAATACGAAGCCACGGAGTAGAGTAAGTTTGTCTAGCAGTTATTTACCAATTTGGAACTGGGGGATTATACACCTAACAAGATGGGCCGGAAAAAAGTGGGGGGCACAAAGCCAACGACAGAACAGCTCAGTACCCCCAAGCGCACTACCACCATTGACAGCTATCTGGCCCGTGCTGTCGGGGCCCTATCCAAGGAAATTGACATAGCGGAGCGGCGCCTGTCCCTTACCTCGCTAGGTAATAATGGGGGGATTGGAGCTAGTGGGAGCGTCCATAGCCCAACTTCTGCAAATGAATTGTTTGGCTCAGTGAACGACCAGGCAGATCAAGTAGGAGCAACAAGTGTATCTATGTGCCAGATTTCTACACCAATAGATGTAGAACAGGGTCCAACACATATCACCCTGGAACCAACAACATCAAGGGCTGCTAAAGCCACAAATAGGGTCTACCAACCAGCAGCGAAACGAAAGAGAAAGTCCCCTGTTGAATCGCGAACTCCGGATGAACTTTTTTCAACAGGAGGGGAGGGGGGGTTGGGGGGGATGATGGACACAATTCTATGGACTCCCATAAATGGACACCTTTTTGGAATAAATTAACATCTGTTATTAGCAATCTAGTAAACCCACTAAAAGAAAGGCTATGTAGGGTGGAGGAGGGATTGAAAAAATTTAACGTGGGGACCTGAGTACAACAGACCGAGAGCCTCCGACCAATAGGAACTGATACAAATAAGACCATAGGTGGCCAGTCCCTAAATCCCAAGGGTCCAACCTGCCCCAGACCAGATGTGATGTTGTGTAGAAACATACCAGAGCCTAGTAGTAAAACTTCTAGGACCGACCATAGGGCAGAACAGAAAAGAAGTCCTAACCAACATCACCCTAATACTGATACTCGTCTGCCCCCACATGACTTAGTCACCATCAATTTGCCACCTGCTAGCTGTCCATATGTGGCTGTTCTAGTTAATGTTCCCCCCCTGAAACCAGGGGTTAGAGAAACTACGGAATGTCTGACGAATAAGGTAGTCCACTGGGTTAGCAACAGACATTTATTTTTCCCCGGTAGAGCACATGAAATCCTGCCCACAAGGAGAGTAGGGTGGATTGGGCCTCTGGAAAAAAACTTGAGGGTGACTGTGTCATAATCAATTTCAGGAGCCCTAGAACTGTCAGAGATATCCTCAAAAAGATAGAGGCTGTACCGTCTGAGATCTCAGATGTGAGTATACTCCCATTGGGTTTTTTTTATCGCCACCTGAGGGGCCTAGACCATTGCCATAGTGATGTATCGAACTTTCAAATAGAGAGGACCACCCAAAGCTTGTACCCGCTCCATGGCCCGGAACTTGCAATGCCCAACAGATACGAAGTGCTGAGCAGACTAGGTGACAACGAATGACTTAGCATTGAGTCATGTCATGCTGGGGATTTTATTGACCACCAGCCTGGGTTAGATAAAGGCATCTTCATAGCCAACCAGATAAAGCAGCAACCCCTGAAAGCCCGTACAGCTACTGCGCAAGTACCTTCCATCTATGGGCTGGTAGTAGCCAATTGCGTTACAACTACTAGCAATGACAATTTTAGCACCCCTGAAAGCATATTAATAACCCATCAGGCTGAAAGCCCCCAGATAGAAGGGTTCGAGTTTGCAACTTGGAACGTGATCGGACTAGCAAGCAAGGCCTCAAAAACTGACTGGGTAAAATGTAAGTCCGTTTTTATATAGCGCAGCTACTCACCCTTACGGGTCTCAAGGCGCTGGGGGCCGGAGTGGAAATTAAGTGAGCTATTGCCCAGAGTCACATGGTGCTGAGCTGAGCTGCCGCCGGAGCCGGGGATCGAACCGTGAACCCTGTGCTCCGAAGTCAGCTGCCCTGGCCGCTGCACCACACCACTGGGTTAATTTAATCTCTAACTACGATATCATATGTTTACAAGAGACCTGGGGGCCGATTCCGATTCGGGCCGGAAATCTCTCCGACCGAGCCGGACCCGGAGAGATTTCCGACCGAATCGGACCCGTGCAGTCCGACCGAACGAGTACGATGCGCACGTATGCCATCGGACTCGAGTCGGTCGGACTCCCATTGAAGTCAATGGGAGCCTGTCGTACAACGCGTACGCGGGCTCCCATTGACTCAATGGGTGCGATGCGGACAAGTGCGCCCCCTACAGCGTGTACGCGGCGAGCGATTCGCGCCGTACACGCACAGGTAGGGGGACCCATGGGTCCCCCTGTGTGCGACTCGCATGGCTACGCGTACAGGGGGTCCGACACGGACCCCCAAAGTACGGCTCCGACAGATCTTTCGAGCCGGAGTGCGCGGCTCGGTCGGACTGCTCGCGGCGCGCATCGTACTTACCCGGCCGGGGAACGTCTCCATTGCGCGGTGCGAGTCGAGTCCGAGCGAGTCGGTCGGTGCGGTTAGACCCGGGAACGAGTCGGTCGGAGCGGTCGGGATGCCCGGACGAGTCGGTCGGTGAATACGCATCGTACTCGCTCGCCCGGACGCGCGTACGATTCGGTCGGGAAATAGGGCTCCGAATCGGATCCGGTTAAGCCAAATCCGATTCGGAGCCCTACCGGCCGAGATCGGAATCGGCCCCCTGGTGTGTTAGCCCGGTACACGTGGAAGGATAATCCTCATATTTCCTAGCAGCTACAAGATCACAAGCGGGACGAGCAAAAGGGGGTCTACAAACACTTATTTCCAATAAAATCCCCCTCAGCGTTAAAAAGGTTGCAACTGTGGGGCCCCATGCACAAATGTTGTGGTTAAGTAAAAAGGGGGGGAAAGACTTAATAATTGTGAAGTTTTACAACAATGTCTTTGATTCTTCACGAGGTAATGTGGTAACAGCTCTTGATCATGGTTTAGAAATCTTTTTATCTCCAATTAATACGGAGTATGTTTTATTGTGGGCAGGAGATTTTAATTTAGAGGCATGTGGAGCACCCAACACCAAGCCATGTGGTCACATATATGAGGAGGGAGAGAGAATTGATCACTTTTGCCATAATGATTACGGGGAAACACTTAATCAGATGACCGCCAAATATGATTTTCAACTTCTTAGGGGGCGGTGGACCGAACGGGGATCTAGATCCAACATTTATAGGAAGAAATGTATTCTCCATTATAGATCACGTATTAGTATCTGACTCTGCCATTTGTATGTGTGGCAATCTTAGTGTTGTACCCTCTCTATTGAGTGATCATAATCTGTTAAAACTATCCTTTTTCTTTTGGGGCAAAAGGAACAACGTATTTGTTTTGGCAAAACACATCAATCCGGTTAGGACAAATGGTGTCAGAATTAAATGGTCAGGTGTTGACCCATGCTTAATAATGAGGAAAATAGTAGTTTCCAATTTAAAGGAAATAACATACTGCCTCCAGGAAGAAATTACCCCACTATTAGTGACTGAGAATTTTTGTATAATTACAAAATCGATCAAATCAATTCTAACAAAGATCCCTGGGCCTTTATGTAATAAAAAGAAGGGGTGGTTCGACGGCGCCTGCACTAAAGCCCTACAGGGTTTGAAGCATGCCCTGTCTAAGTCACCACGAGACATACCAACTATTCAAACCTTACGGCGTGAGTATAAAATAGCCATAACCGCCCGGAAGAAGATACTTAAGGATGAGGCATGGGAAAATTTGGTTACTGCTGCAAAAACCAAGAATAATAATCTTTTTTGGAAGACAGTAAATGCCCCCTTTTTGAAGAGTGATAACATCCCAGAATTTTGTTCTTTTGTCTCTTCAGATAAATGGGTGAAACATTTCTCAGAAATGTATAATAATGATGGGGAAATGATGACGGTGCCTGAAGGGTTAATAGGAGAGGGAAGAAATCGCCCTCTGAATATTACTAACGAAGAAGTCATCCAGGCAGTCCAGATGAGTGCCGGGGGACGGGCCCCAGGACCCCATGGTGTCCCAGCAGATGTGTTTAAATCGGCCCCTAACTTATGGGGACCCATTCTAACTAGAGTGTTTAATTCAGCAGCTATAGATACGATTCCAAAGACTTGGGGAGAATCAATCATCAAACCTATATTTAAACAAGCATTTGCAATGCAATAGGTCTCGCATTTGCGAGAGTTTGAGCTATTGGCATTGTAAATGACAACGCCTTTTATTTGTGTTTTGAAAACTTGCAGACGGTGTGTAAATAAGCACTTTCTACTTATAGAAGCAAGGATGGCAGTAAAAGAGGCGCAGTTACCCCCAGCGTTGCTTCTCGTAAGCAAGGACTATAAACACCGCTTGCACCATTAATTCAGGGGAACGGTGATGATCAGCACATTAAACGGATGGAAGGAGGCACGATAGACATACATTACTGATCTTTGATGCAATCCCAGTGTACACAATGTTAGCCTCACAGGCCAATTGAGATGGGGAGATTTTAATGAAGGAGGGAATGTTTGGAGACTTTTTTAGAGGTGCTCAGGTTGATAGTCGCTTTTAGACTCAGGAGATGGTTGTTCCGTGTTTGCACATAAAGGGAGAGGAGAACTATTTGTATCTTTAACAGGTGGACATGGGTTTGGGATATTGCTTGGATAGGTCTGGAGAGGAAAGGGAAATTAACTATATAAGGTAAGTGGGATGAGGTGAACCCATGGTCGGATTTAAATACTAGAATTAGGAATTTGTAGCAGGAACCCTGAGACTATGCTTGTCTGATGTGCAGGGAGAGGTGATAATCAGTTTGGGAAAGATAAACAGAGAGTTGGAGGCAAAATGGAGGAATATACTGAAGCGTTTTGTGGGGCAGACAGGAGACCTAGGAGGAGATTGTTTCCACTATCTAGCGCTACAAAATCATGGCTCCCCAAATGCTGCCAAGGTCGGTCAGCAGAAGCCAAAGGTTGGAAGTCAACGCACCACGGAAATACACAAATCAACAGAATCCTTTCCCGGAGCTAGTTGCAGTAAGTGACATCATCTTTGTTAGTGGACAGATCTAGACTTGAATCGCCAGTCTAGGTCTCCCTATCGATGCTCACAGCAGCATCACCAGCTTCCTCCTGTGGGTTCAGCTGCTTCTTGACCAAGTTAAAAATTTCGCTCTCTTCCTGACCTTGTTACAAGGTCTGCGCAAAAGAAACTCCAGGTCTGGACACTAGTGGCAGCACAAATGGACGCTGGGCATTTTGTGAGTCGGGTATCACCTTAGTAGATACAACAAAGCTGTGTGTTGTATGTGTGATGTCTTTCTATGACACAACTACAGTCCAGGCATGACAAGGATGGGCTCCGCTGTCTAACATCCAAGCTTCACAGTGGGATTAAATCCACTCTTTCCTTGTCTTAGATTTTCTTGGCGGTTCTTTGGTCTCATAAAAGCACGCTGCCTGATCATAATGGTGTCCTAATAAAAGGAAGGAGGGAAGTCCTTCATCCAGCATTTGAACCATATTACCAACCCTCATTCAACCTATGGGGAAACATCCCACGTCAGACGCATGTCCTACAGGCGTTATGGACCAAACTATGTCTAACTTCACCAACCCTGCTCAGAGCACGAGCTCTCCTTCAGCATCTGAGCCCCAAGAACAACGCTCACTCCCGCCTACGGCTGTGCATTTCAGTATTACGCTATCACCTCCCCCATGTGCAAAGGACAGAGCGGCTGAGATTCAACAGTCACCTGAGCAAAGTAACCCAGCACCATGAATGAGGACGGCAAACTTGTTGGAAGCATGTACCATATTATCTTTACTGCGAATTTCATATTTAAAGACATGCTGACCTGTAAAACAACCATCTGAAATCGAAATAAACTTATTTTTCATGTTTACTTACACAAAATCTGAGAGCCTTTTTGCTACGCCTTTTAGCCAAATTTAGCACGCCATCCTTTAGCTCGCCAATCCCCCCCCTCACCCAGGCCCATAGAAAAGCCGCTGGGCAAACCACTGGAGTCTACGGAGAGGCGGACATCTGACTGACAGTGAACCTCGCGCCCTTCACCCGCCCCCTGGAATCGCTTAGCGCAAATGTTTCCTGATGAAAATGAAAAAGAAACGAGATGAGATGCATTCCAGCTTTGGACTTGCGAGACCTGGGTAGACCCTGGGGACTTTTCGCTTTGGAAACAGAAGGTTGTATTAGACAGACACTCCTGTTTCCAATGAGACTGTCCAGATGGTGTTCTGGAGGAAGCCCTCCTAGGACCACAAAAAAAAGACTTTTAGGCAGCCTGTGTTTAGACAACGGCTATCTCTGCTAAAACACCTGGCCGTGTTACACAGAACACACTTTCACTGGTAGAAAATGAATCCAACATTTGTTTGGACTGGTGGTGAGGCCTGAAGCAGACACACGGGACTGGACAAAGTATGTATCTTTTGTTTAGAATCAAGGGAGACGGGGCCTAAAGCCTGCGGTCTCTTGGGTGCAGGGAGTAATGGTCAGAGCTGCCGGCTTTGGAACTGGGGAACCAGGATCCAGTGTCCGTGGTCGGCTCAACATCTTGTGATTTTGGGCAAATCACTTACTTTCTCTTCCCTTGCCTATCAAAAAATGAATGTATTATTGTGTAACGTAACTGGTGCTCATGTAAATCGGTCCAATACTTTCTGGTCGAGTACGCGCTATATAAAATTGCAAAAAAATAAATAAAACGTAGTCAGCTTCCGGTTTCATCATCGGAAACTAATTTCGGCTGTTGTGAGATGAGCAGTGCAATTGCAGCTGGCAAGATGGCAAAGCGGGTAACTACTGACCTTATCTGCAAGGCAAGACTTCGAATCCCACCAACTCTTCGGATCCCACCAACTCAACTTTCCGAGGCCAGCAAACCGAGGGTAAACGGAGTGATAGTAGCAACTGCTAGTCAAGGGTACTGCATGAAGCGCTGTGTGAAAAACGTTTTGCTATTATGCCAGGGCACAGATTCTTGTCTGCTATGTATGCATCACTGATGGAGCAAATTGGTGTAAGTTCAATGGATGTTAATGGGAAGTCCAGTGTAGGAAAGATGCAGGTACTTGGCTCACCTTTGACCTCGAGTACGGACGGCATACTGAAAAAGCATGCTTTCAGGATTATTTTGGCACTGACGACTTTGCCACAGTAAACCCAACAAGCACGGAATCGAAACCTGTGGAGCGCGCACCACAGAGGAGCCGAACGCGGGAATGGAAACCAGTGGTGCGCGCGCACCACAGAGGAGCGGTGGGGCGAGGGAGCCTGCCGTCTGTGACGCGCGTCCTAGACATGGACGGGAATGGGCGGAGCAAAGGCGGGCCATGCGCCCACCTTTGCCCAATTGCGTGCCGTTTAAAAAAAAAAAAAAGCACGCTACAGCCAATGTGGGCTTCCGAAAGCAAAACCACACGCACGAGCGTGTGGTTAGCTTTCTGAAGCCCATACAAGAGGTCTCGCGCTGCGCGAGCAGTGCTATGCACTGCAACGCTAGGCGCGAGACCTAAAAAGGGGATAAAATGGACCCTAGAAATTATCGCCCAATTTCATTCTTAGATACCGCCATGAAAGTGACTGTTGCTAAGACTGGAGGAATGGGCACTTGAACGCTCGATTCTAACCCCGGTGCAGTTTTGGTTTAGAATGCGGATAGGGACAATTGAGCAATGTATAAACTTAGAGCTACTTATCGGCAAGTATACTAGGGCAAAGGCAGGCACTATATATTTATGCTTTGCCAATTTAAGTAGCGCATTCGACCTGGTGGACCATAATCTACTCTGGCCAACGCTAATATCTATGGGAGCCCCAAGGGCGATTGTTGGGTTTCTCTCTCGTCTGTATGAGAACCTAACCAGCCAAGTTCGTTTTGGCCCCTAGGGGGAATGCTCATCCAAATTCAAAGTGGGACGGGGGATAAGGCAAGGATGCGTGTTAGCACCAATATTATTTTCCGTACTTATTAATGGGATAGATAATTATTTGCAGACAATACAGGCTGATACCCCCATGGTGGCAGGTCGCCCGATACCCGTTTTATTATACGCGGACAACGCTGTACTCCTAGCAAGAACCTCGGTAGGTCTACAGAGATTGATGGACGCATTCTCAGCTTTTATGACACAAAGGAAATGGTTATAAATAAATCTAAAACATATACCATGATCTGTGGGCCTAAATCTAAACCCCTAAAACTTTTTTTATTGAGGATAGTCCTATTAACACCGTTAATTCCTTTTGTTATCTTGGCATTTTATTCTCAGATAACGGCTCTTGGTCCCAACATATTCTGCATACCAGAGCCAAAATGAGCAGGGCAACTCAGGGATTTTTAAATTTTCTTCCAAATTGGGGAATCGGCCTACTAATGAGATGGTAACTATATACAAAGCTAAAGGGGCAAGTATAGCTCTCTACGGGGCAGGGCTTTGAGGCCATGCAAAAAGGAAGGACCTGCAAACGCAAGAAAATCCCTTCCTGAAACGCTTGTTATATTTACCGCCATCTGCTTCAAACACTATTGCACATTACGAGGTGGGTCTCCAGTTTTTAGAAGACCTCTTATTGGCCAGACCACTGCTATTGTGGGACTCAATTTGGAAAAGGGATGAAACTGCTTTTACCAAATCGATTATTTTAGATTGTCTTAAACTGCATGACGCATTAAAAATTCCATGGCTACTATACATTAATTCCTTTTTAGAAAATGTATACAAAATATCAGTATGGTCAGAGATATCAAAAACACTGCCCCACACAAAGAAGGAGATCAGAGACACCTATCTACAATATAGGTTGGATCTGAGATCTAAGGCTGAGAGGAATAAATCTACTGTTGCCTTGTACATATCGTATAGCCTAGAGGCGAGTGCCAACAATTACCTGTCATTTGTGAACTATGCCCAGCACCGCTTTGTGCTATCAAGACTGAGATGTGGCATCGTTCATTATCTTGTAGCCTTTCCAAAAATGAGGACCCATCCGCCTGATGAGGTACCATGCCCTTGCGATAACAAAAGTAGACAGAGCACATTGCACTTTATGTTGTTTTGTAATTTTGCATCAGAGTTTTAGATGTTTTTATTTTAAACCAATGTTTGTCACTCATAATATTAGGTCACACAAAGTAGCTATGACATTTTTGGTGACACTGGGTGACCCCCTGACATGTTATAGCGTTGCCCTGTTCATTCTGAAATCAATTAACGTGAGAAAACATATCAGAATATAGTAGGAAAGAACTGAATTGATTTTATTAATCCCGTAGTTGATTGAATAATAATGCTTTGTATATTTTGAAGTCACTAATATGAGAATGTGTCCGAATACAATGTGAGAAACGAAATGTTTTAAATTGTGATTGTATTTGCCTTTTTAACCAGTTTTAATTTAATATGACTGTACTTTTATGGCTACCTCTTTTGATAGTCAAATAAAGATTTGAACTGGTGCAATGCGCTGCATAAAACAAGTCATTATTTTGCATTATTGTTGGTACAGGGCACTAAACTGCACTTTTATCATTTAGTGCCACAATGCTTTCAATTTAATAGTAGTGCTGAAGACACTATCGACCTCTCATCAACTTCCGGAGTAATGAAACTTTGAGCTCAATGCGGATTACGAATTATACGGGCGAAACCAGCGCTTTCAAATATTTATTCTTGATACATTTCGCAAGTGAGAACATGTAGGATTATATAAGAAAACAAACAATATGGGGCCGATTCCGATTTCGGCCGGAAGGGCACCGAACGATGGTTGGAGCCCTTCCGACCGAATCGGAACGTGCCGGCCGGATTCCTTTCCGACCGAGCCATTCCGATGGGCTCGGTTGGAAGGAATCCGACTGGGATTTCCGGATGGCTTACGATGGGCTCGGAGAGCCCGTCCGCCGTCCGGAAATCCTTCAGTACTCCCCCGGCCGCCTCTTCACGACCGAGGGAGTACGATGGCAGTTTCTCACTGCCTTTTCGTGCCGGTCTTTCCGGCACGAAAAGGCAGTCGGTAACTGTCTTTGGGGGCCCCCAGTAGGGCCCCCATGGGTGCGAGGCCACCGAATGGCGGCCTGGGGGCACCTATGGTGCTCCTCTGTTGATCCCTGCACCCGGTGGCAGACATCTTGGGGTGCCGGCCACAGGGTGCAGGAATGAACTGCACCCCTGCTTTTCACAATGCAAGCATGCATTCCGCTCGGAATGCATGCTCCCATTGTGTAGTATACGAGTGCGACCGAACAGGGTTCGGTCGCATCGTACTTGCAGGGCCGTAACCGACGACAGCAGGTCGGTCGGTTACGGCTCCTGGACGATGTCGGACGGACCTGAGTCCGTCCGACATCGGAATCGGCCCCATAATCTGCAATTACTCCCATGCCATAGGAGAAAGCATATAATACCACATCTGGCAGTTAGTGCACCCCACAGTACTGTAAATTCTAGCATCAGTCGCCCCGCACAGCGCCACATGAGCACCCAAAGCTCTCATTACAAGTCTCTCGCCGATCCCAATTCGGGTGAAATGGTAGTTTCTGCCCAAATGAGGATATGTATATATATATATATATATATATATATATATATATATATATATATATATATATATATATATATGCAAAAAGAAGCAGAGAATTCTGGGTAGTTCTCAAGTTTAGGTGGAAAGCAGCTCCTGTATAGAGCACTCTCAACACCAGCGACACTCTAAATCTGCTCACCTCAAATGTCTACTTTTCTATCAAAGTCTTTAAGCGTAGGATTAGCACAGTGCCATCCACGCCGAGATAGAAAGGGACAAAGTCTTTTGACATTTCTACAGCAAAGTCTTCAAGCATAGGACTAGCACAGTGCTGTCCATGCTGAGCTGTAAAATGACAAAAGCCATTTACCACTCCAGGCACAATATTACAGCTTTGAATTGGTAAAATACCATCCAAGCCAACCTGAAATGAGTAAAAGCAATCCCTGACACATAATTTATGCGTTACTATATGCCTGAAAGGGTATTCTTTTGACTTATACTGGGTGCTCCCTTGTGTCTGGACAAAGCTATACCTCTCTGAAGAGCTCTAATTAGTGCGAAACACAGTGTCAGGGGTTGCTTTTACTCATTTCAGGTTGGCTTGGATGGTATTTTACCAATTCAAAGCTGTAATATTGTGCCTGGAGTGGTAAATGGCTTTTGTCATTTTACAGCTCGGCATGGACAGCACTGTGCTAGTCCTATGCTTAAAGACTTTGCTGTAGAAATGTCAAAAGACTTTGTCCCTTTCTATCTCGGTGTGGATGGCACTGTGGTAATCCTATGCTTAAAGACTTTGATAGAAAAGCAGACATTTGAGGTGAGCAGATTTAGAGTGTCGCTGGTGTTGAGAGTGCTCTATACAGGAGCTGCTTTCCACCTAAACTTGAGAACTACCCAGAGTTCCCTGCTTCTTTTTTTGCATAATTTATGCGTCACCCTATGCCTGAAAGGGTATTCTTTTGACTTATACTGGGTGCTCCCTTGTGTCTGGACAAAGCTATACCTCTCTGAAGAGCTCTAATTAGAGCGAAACACTGTGTCAGGGTTTGCTTTTACTCATTTCAGGTTGGCTTGGATGGTATTTTACCAATTCAAAGCTGTAATATTGTGCCTGGAGTGGTAAATGGCTTTTGTCATTTTACAGCTCGGCATGGACAGCACTGTGCTAGTCCTATGCTTAAAGATTTTGCTGTGGAAATGGTAAAAGACTTTGTCCCTTTCTATCTCGGCGTGGATGGCACTGTGCTAATCCTATGCTTAAAGACTTTGATAGAAAAGCAGACATTTGAGGTGAGCAGATTTAGAGTGTCGCTGGTGTTGAGAGTGCTCTATACAGGCGCTGCTTTCCACCTAAAGTTGAGAACTACCCAGAGTTCTCTGCTTCTTTTTTTGCATAATTTATGCATCACTCTATGCCTGAAAGGGTATTCTTTTGATATATATATAATATAATATATGTATATATATATATATTTTTTTTTTGCAGTTTTATATAGCGCAAACTCGACCCGAAGTTATTGGAGTGCTTTACATGAGCACCAGTTACATTACACAAGGGCACATTCGTAGTTTCTGATAGGCACGGGAGACTAAGTGATTTGCCCAGAATCACAAGATGTTGAGTGGACCCCGATACTCGAACCTGGTTCCCCAACTCCAAAGTCAACAGCTCTGACCGTTAGGCCACATCCACGTGTGTGGTAAACACCACACTATCCAGGTTTTCCCTAGACACATTTCACTCGTTAAAAGCAGGTGGAATTTGCCCAGGGAAATGTCCATGTAATGAGGAGAAAACCCGAGGACATCGGTGCAAAAACACTATTCTCGCAACTGTTCCACAATCCGAGTGGGGGAAACCTGAAATAGTGGGGTAACGGTATGATATTACACCGAGTAATTAAGGTACCTCACCATAACTGTAATTCCAGGTGCGGTATGTCTCCCTTCACCTTGTAGAGAGGGTCATTCCTGTAACAGGCACAGCTCTCAGTTCATAGAACTGATACATATGCATATATTTCATGCAAATCACTTCAGGCACGAGCATGGGTGAACGTGTCACTGCCCTTCACGAGCCCGGCCTAGATTGACGAGAAGGGCTCTTGACAGACTGATGGAGGGAAGATTATGGAATGAATAATTAAACCATCCTCATCCCAGCACCGCCATAAAATTAACACACAATTTATTGCTCTCGTAAAATACTTGCCTCTTTTATACCAGTTATTAGCAAAGAATATTTCCCCCCGGAGATTTATTTTGTTAAAAAGCAGTAAAACTACTTAGACCGCTGAGCCACAGCGCAGCCAAGATGCGCATCAATCTCTGGGCGAGGAAATAAAAAATAACAAGGAGACAGGCATGGCAGCCTCAGACTTTGGGGATGTTCCGATTTGATAGCAATAAATAGTACCTCTGGTGCCATCTTTAATCTCCTGTTTCAAACTCCTGTGCATGATTCGCATGCCCACAGGCCATTTTCCATTTTTTAAATAGGTATTGTGCTGACATGAAGTGGGGAGATTGTCAAAGATCGTGCTATCGCGTTCAAAACCAGTACAGGAAGAACTTCTGCCGTTGTGCAGTGCAGGCTATACAGAGAATCCATGCTGATCCAGGAGCCGACAAGATAGCTCGGTGAGCTAAGCGCTTACTGCTGACGTCTGCCTCTGACATGCAGATCATGGGTTTAAACCCTGGGAGGGAAGTCGCAGCCTGTTAACCTTTTTAGGATAATAAAGTGAGCATCACTCAGCGGTATAACAACAGCCTTTCTATTTAAAGCCCCACGAAATGGCTGATAACTTTAAGCAAACGCTAAATGAAATATGGGCCAGTATCATTGTTTTGTGAATGAAAGAATGAATGAATGAATGAATGAAGGCATTTGTGTAACCACTTCCACGCTAAAGAAAGTTGATTGCACCATAATGGGCGTTTTCCCTAGAAAAGCTGTTGGCTACTTTTAAGAGGGCATTATTTCTTGAAAATGTAGTTTTTTATTATTGTTTTGATAGAGCGGCTGCAAGTCATGATTTGAACCTCTGTTGCTTGGGTTACACAACATTCTGCGTTCACCGATCTAAGCACAAATGAATAAACATAAACGCTGCAATGAAGCGGCCATCAACTGCATAGCGACCAATTTTAGAAAAGTCGTAGACCAAAGGGACGGTGCCAGCCATACAATAGCTGCAGACTAGCGATGCATCTGAACAGCATTACCCCACGAGAGGGTGGATATCTTGATGGACGCTCTTCTTGAATCCTTCCTAACTCACCAACGCATTTATGGGTGGGGGAAGTAGTACTACAGGATTGCTCTTTTAAATAATCTTACAAGGCTTTGGGAATCAGCACTGACACTTTCCACTCACTATTAATAGAAGTGCAAACAGAGCACAGTCCTTTCTAGCTGTACTAATTGCAATTCACAAAGGCATGTAAGAGTAGGTAAAAGAGAACTACTTTACGTATTGCAATATTCTTACACAACTAAACAGTTCATAATCGAGGCACCCACCTCAACTTCAGTAAAATAGACAGCAGGGGTCTTATTACAGGGAGTGGCCCGGAGGAGCAATTGGCGTTTGCGCATGCATTGTGCGCCCCCCAAGGCACTTTGGCATTACAAAAGGGGCCGCAAATGCTTGTGCGACCTCTTCTGTAGTATAGATAGCACTGGTGCACATGTGGCGCCAGCGCTATCTCAAGAGGGTGTTCCCTCATGTGCATGGGGGGGTGGCCCCATATAAATGAGGGAATCTCATTACCTCTGCTACAGCGCCATATTATGGGCGCAGGCGCAAAGGCAAAGAAGCTGTCAGGAGGCGCACTGAAAGTGCACCACAAAAAGGTGACCCCTGTCAGTGCGCCCCCTGATGGCAGCCTTCTGGGGGGAGGAAAGGGGGGTATCAGGGACCCCCAGACATCACCCTGCAAGCGGGTGAAGTCACTTGCTGAACCCGCCTGTAAAGAGATCTCTCTCCCCTCTTAAAAGTGCAGGCGGGTTCCCGTCTGCAAAGTGAAACACAGAGCAGCTTTGAAGCCGCAGCTCCGTATTTCACTTGAATACGCTACCCCCATGGCAGCACGAGTTCACAGCTGGCCTGGGGTAAGTGCATTTACTGTAATATGGCATACTTTCCCTTTTAGCGCATGGTGCACCTACTTAAAGTTGCGCCATGGTGCAAACAGGGAAAGTGCACCGTATATGTAATACAGCCCCAAGAAGACAATGGATAGAACAATGTCAAGCTAAAAGCTTTGCAATTAGTGTACTGAAATAGCTTTCTGAACCTAACTTCTAGACACACATTGTACATGTACAATGTTATATGTTATCAGAAGTAGAAGACCCCCTCCCACAATTGCAGATTAGGGCATTCAGCAGCAGGGCGACTTCTCCTCACTCAAAAATGTTACAGTACAGGGATCACTAACAGAATATCGTATGCAACTATATTGTACAAAACTATTGTGTCAAAAATATCGTTTACAAAAAATATTATGTCCTTATAATGGTAAGTACAAAAATATTGAAAATATATATTGTTTTACACTAATATTGTTAATAAACATACAAAAGTTCTGTTTTTAATATATAGTTTAAAATAGTAAATCTTAAATATTTTAATATGTAACATTAATATAATGTAAATTAAAACATATAAATAATATTTAATACTGTATATACATACTCCAAACAGGTAAACAGAAGGGAAAATTTGGGATTTAGGAGGGATAAGATTTACTATTCCATCTACAGTCTGTGCAGCAATAGGGAAAGCGTTGGATTTTGGAGCATTTAAATTTACTCTTCCCACTCCAGTCAGTGCAACAGTAGGGAAAATGTTGGACTACAGAGGGGTAAGATTTACTATTCCCACTCCAGTCTGTCAGTAGGGAAAGTACTTCACTTCAAGCACATTTCATATTTGAATAACCCTTTTAATTGGGAACAGATATAACATTCTTAATTTGAACATTATTAATTGACTATATAAATATATAATATATATATGTATATATACTAAAGAACAATTAAATAGTTTATATGCTTATTAAACAATTTAATAAATAATTATAAATTAAAAAAAAAATGTTTATTTATTAATTACTTAATTACCTACCCACACTATACCCCAACAAACCTAGCAACCAGTAGCGGTCGGTGGTGGGAGTACGCCGGGCGCTGACGTGGGGCGGGGAGGGCAGGGTGGGGGTAGTAAACTACGGATTACGGGCGATTACAAGTAAGTACACATATAAATAAATAAAACGAATTTCGTTTCTCGCGCTGCATCACATTTGGCGATGCAGCGAGAAACGAAATTAGTTTTATTTATTTATATGTGTACTTACCTGTAATCGCCCGTAATCCGTAGTTTACTACCCCCCACCCTGCCCCTCCCCCGCCCCACGTCAGCGCCCGGTGGCACTCCCACCACCGACCGCTACTGCTAGCTACCCACAACTAAAATATAAGTAAAATACATCCGTATTACATAATGTACATAGATAATTATCAAATAAATAATTAATAATAAATAAAGAATTGATAATTATTGCTTAATTACTTCCCACCCTATATCACAACAAACCCAACAGCCACACCTGTAACTAAAATATAAAGTTATTACACAATTTACATAATTAATAACCAATTAAATAATTAATAATACATTAATAATTGTTAATTATTACTTCACTTCCCATCCTATACCCCAACAAACCCAGCAGCCTGCATCTAAAATGTAACTAAAACATATATTTTTTATTACACAATTTACATAATTAATAATCAATTACATAATTAATAATATATTAATAATTAATTGTTAATGTATGATTGCTTAATTAACTTACCACCCTATACCCTTACAAACCCAGCAGTCTGCCCCTAAAATATAACTAAAAATATATTAATTATACAATTTACATAATTAATAATCAATTAAATTATTCTACTACATTAATAAATAATTGTTAATTAATTATTACTTAATTACCTTCCCACCCTACACACCTACAAACCTAGCAACCCCCTACAACACTATAAATTACTATTTGCAATTAAATTGAAAAGTATAAATCACTTAAAATTACAAACTACATTTAAAAATATTATTAACAAATATGCATAGAATAACACATACAATTAATGGTTGTACTAAAAACAAATTAAGATAATTAAAAAACAATATTTTTTAAAACTATATTATTGAAAATGATTTTAACAATAACGATATTCCTAACAACGATATTACCTACCTGAAAAAATCGATATTCTTGATTACGATATTTCTGCATCACAATATTTTTGTATCACAAAATTTTTTCTCCAATATTTCTGTATCCCGATATTTACAACTCAATATTTTGTTCAAATACTAGTACAGGGGCCACACGCGATCTCTCATTCGCCTCCCTCCCACACACATCCAAACATTCAAGGTAACAACAAAAATCTATGGACACTGAATTTACGAAGCTCTTTCTGTGACTTATTCTTGAAGTACTCTTGGCTTACCCATAAACTTCAGGAGTAGGCCAGGAGTACTCTTGATTTACTCATAGAATCCACTAGTTAACATGGAGTACTACAAGAGTAAGTCTCACCTACTCATAGAAATATCTTTTTGAATCTGGCCAACTGAATCAAAGCTTTATTGTGGTGTTAGGGAAGAGCTTTCTGTATCATCAGAGTTTTATTACAATTAGTTTTCTTTCAACTAGTGACCCAGGAAACTCCTATAAGTAATTTAGTGGTTTATAATACATGGGATTCTGCAATCCCTGTATAAAAACCTGTCTCTAATTTCTGTATGATAAGTGACTTGTGACACACTCAGACGCCTATTATAAAGAACTAACGTAGCTTCTCAACTGTAATAACTTATTATAGTTGAGCTCTGACATCACAATCCCTGCTGACAGAGCCAGCAGAACAGGTCATCGGGCACAATTAAAATAGTTGTTTAAAGAATGAAAACATTGCTTCTCTTTCTTCCACTATGCTTTTCTAGCTCTACAGTGACAAGCAGAAAGGAGATATTATGGCAACATGCTAATTTTTTCACTCATTGGGAAATTATAGAAAGTTTACAATCATTCTGCATATTTCTACACATTCCTAACTACTGCACGTTTAAAAAAACCTTTCTTGTATTAAATTGATTCTAAGATCTTTTTGCAACAAATATCTAACAGGTTTTTCGTTGTGTTTTTTAATTTTGCACTAGAGATTCTATTTTTATTTTTTATGTTTTCGAGCATGTTCTCTCTTTCATATTAAAGATCTATGAACCAAAGATGGAAGTGGTTTGTCGGAAAGGTGATGGTGTTACCATGTATTATAAGGAATAAAATAACGCTTGCCGTACATGATAAGGATATTGCAAGTCACCTCAGAGTTCCATAACCTTATAAAGGAACTCAGGCTTTGGCCTCGTTACTCTAAACAGTTATGGAACTCCTTGGTGCCTTGCACTATCCTAATAATGTATGTCGGTTTATCCTATATATAATCTCTCCAAAACATTGCAGATTATATAACACCAAATATGTCATGTCTCTGATTTGATCCCTACCTGATTTAGGTGGTGGACTTTCTTTTGTTTTGGAGTAGAACCATATTTCTATTGCAACCTATAATTTTGTGCCATACAAAGTCCAGTAACATATCATATATATGTAAAAAAAAGTATAACCAAGTCACTGACTTGTTAGGAAGCATGCATGCTCTTGTTGATGCCAAGAAGATACCAAATGGACAAACAAACTTTGTATCTTCAAGGTGATTTGGATTGTGTTAGGCAAACTCCTTTTCACATCTTGGCATCAATGTTTGGGTGGAAATAAAAATAATGGTCAAATCTCACCCGTATTTCTCTCACCACCCTGCAATAAATGGTGAAGTCGAATTGTGTTTTGCAAGACACTAACCTCTTCCTCTGAAGCTCAGGAGCCAGGTTGAGCATTACTGTCTCTGCCCTCAAGCATATGGCCATATATTCTGCTGAAGAAGGGAGATGGAGATTAATTGCTTTAAAGGGGAGTTGGTCCCCTCTAGTGATGTACATCTTGAGTGGTTTAGAGGTGGTCTGGCAGTTTACGAGGACAACAAGGCCTGGTTGGATGGGACTGCTACATGGAGAATGAAGCACAATGATACTTTAAGTTTCATATTCACTTTGTCAATTACTTTTCTTTGCCATCCCAAGAGGAGTAGGCTACCATCCGCATCATCACTGCAAGCCCTCATAGAAGGCACTGCCTGTCCTGCCACAGAGAGGTGTATGGCTCCTGCTCTTACTTCAAGTTTCCTTGGAATGTACTGACTCAATTTGCCTTTTTCTGCAGCCCCAGGTCCTCCTCCTTATAGCTAACATAGGGGAGTGAGGCAATCCTTTAATCCCTAACTGCACCACGACAAGCCACGACAATAGGAAGTGAGAAAAGTCTTCCAGCTACTGTTGTCCAGAGTAAGTGGCTGCCACTTCAACATGGAAACTATTGATCTACTTAAAGAAGGATCACTGCTTTGCTGACAGCAATGTGCACTTAGGCATGATTCTCAGCAATGGAAGAACAATTTTCAAGAGGGCATGAAGTGAGGAAAGGATATGTATTGCCCTGTCACCTCATGGCCTGGGCCTTACACTTCTTGTAATACAATAGCTGTATTCGAATAGGGGAGTGGGAAACTTGCATAATTTGTTTTCGTGTAATTATGCAAAATGTTGTGCAAAAAAAAGCATTATGAAGAACAGATGCTCATGTTCTGTGGTTCCAGTGCTTTACTGCGAATGGTGCTTTTACAGTAATTTTTTACCACGAACGGGCTTAATTTCGCAAAGTGGCATAATGGAATAATTTCAGGAATTTCGTGTAAAAAGCATTACATGAAAGTCACAGGAATATTTGAATTACTACGGTGTAATTTAAATTTCACCCAGGCCTAATTTCGATCTTAGTGGAACTAAGCATGCCAAAATAAAGTAGCCATTGGCTATGGCAATAGGTTTGACTTTAAATGGCATTACAGGCAGTTATGAACCCCAATGTACCCCAATATAGGCCTTGGTAGTTACACGACCTTTTAGCTACATCTGTCCTACCATTGTTCTACATAACGGGTTGGCGCTGACCTTTTACCTATTTAGGTGCTACATGACTGTCGTGTGGTTTTCTCCAAAAAACTAGCCTCATGTATTATGCATGAGGATTCTCAGTATCACAGCAGGATTATCATCTTCTGCATAATAACTCTGAGTAAGGGTCACCTCTATCGTCATCCTTGCCCGACATGCCCACAGTACACTTTTAGGTAGAACCCCTGAGGGTACCTTTCGGTATATAAGCACTACATATTCGCTGGGCAAACCAGAGGAGAAAGACTTCCATGCTGACACGCTGACGCGAGATGCTGAGGTCCCTGCACACAGATACTCCAGCACGCAGTGGTCTGACATCCCTTGCAGGATGTCCATCTCGAGACCAAGATGGGGTCCTTCGCTCTCCCACATCAGGTAATGGGGTTGGCTCTATCCTAAGGGGATTCTTGGCTATACACCTACACACATGCTACATACATTCATACTGGTAATCATTGCATTCTTTGGCCACTAACTGTTTCCTGTATTCACTTAGCTTAGCCCCTCATAGTCCATTTCTCCTGTGTTCACTTTGTCAGATTTCTAAATTGCATCTTTTGTATCTCTGAGGAATAGCCCATTTCTCCTGTGTTTACGTTGTCTTATTTGTAACTTGCTTCATTGTATCTCTGCTGTTTACTTGTTTTTCTGCCGCTCCCGCGCCGCTGCTCGCTTTCCTGCCGTTTTCTCACGCTCTCTCCCTCCTGCTTCCTGAGCTCAACCAGCCCCGCCCAACGTGTCCCAGCACCCCTGGAGGCAGCAGAGCAGCTGCCTGCAGTGGGCGCGCCCCCGGCGTGCTGCTGGCATGCCAAAGGTGAGCCCATCTGCACTTGCCCGTGCCTAGAACACACTCAGCGCCAGGAACCCTGGCTCCCCTGCCACCCAAAGCTATACCGCCACCGAGCTCCAAGCCCTGGACCACGGACCCTTCAACAACAACTGCTGCCAAACCTTGCCCCGATCAAAGGTAGGACCTTTCGCCTGTTGGCACTGCCTCTTCTCCTGAAACACCGGAGCACCCAAATGCATGACAACCACTACCGTACTGACCACAACCACCCCAGGACATCTCCACTGCCTCAGGCTCAATGCACAATATCTCTGCAAACACGCCACCGAAATTTGGGACATCATCACCTCCCTCACCCTTCTGTCATCTTCCTCATCGAGACCTAGCTCAACCCCTCATCTGCATGCCACATTGCCTTAGCAGCTACAAGATAACATACCGAGACTGAGTCAACAAACATGGAGGCAGTATCGCCATCATCCACAAGGAAACCATCCACTGCACCACCCACCGGGTGACGCCACTCGATCATGGTACATATCAACTTCCAACTACACCCCGATGGCAAAACCACTATCAGAGGCACCCTCGCCTACAGACCTCCTGGACCTCGCTCAAGCTTCTGCTACGCCATACCCGATTTCATCGCCCTGCTCACCATTGACTGTAAGCACTACATCTTCCTCAGTGATCTCAATTTCCACCTCGATGACCCTGGTGACACCAACACCGCCAACTTCCTTGAAAGCATGAACACCGTCTGCCTCACAACTAGTCACCAACCCCAGTCACATTGCAAGAAACACACTCAACCCCATCTTGACGAACAGCGACAGGGTCAAGTACAGCCATGTCACCAAGCTCACCTGGACAGACAATGCCATCGTCCACTTCACTATCACAAGTCGCTTCGCCACCCTCACCAAACCGCCCAGCACCACGCACTGAAACTGGAACAAAGTATGAGAGAGTCAATGGATGGACACCCTCAAACCCTCCCACTAATTGCGCCAATAGAGTCACCCCTATCAAGCCCATCAAACGTAAGAGACCAACCAAACAGGCCAGCTGGTACACCATGGAACTTACAACTACAAAACACAACTGTAAGCAATTCGAAAAAAGGTGGCGTGCCAGCAGGGATACCACAGACCAAGCCTCCTTCCAAATGTCGCCCAACCAATACCACCAACTCCTGGAAAGGATGAAAAGGAGCACCCTTGCCAACCGCATAGAAGCCAGTTCCAACCATAGTAAAGAACTATTCAACATCATTAGAGAGTTCTTCCACCCCTCATCATTGGAAAACATCATCACCCCCTCCCAGGAAATCTATGACACCCTGGCTGACTTCTTCCACGACAACATCTACAAAAACTTTGAACCCCAACCCACTGCCGCCGTCACCCTCAGCCTCATCGCGCCCACAGATACAAATCCCGGCCACCTGCTAACCACCTGGGACCAGCTCACCACTAAAAACACCACTGCCATCATGAACTCTGTCCTCTCAGGAGCACCCACGGATCCCTGCCCCCACCACATTTTCAACCCTGAGAGCAAGTCGATCAGTATCCAACTCACCACCATCCTTAATGCATTCATCACCATGGCCACCTTCCTCAATGAATGGAAGCACGCTGAAGTAAAGCTCATTCTTAAGAAACCATCCTCCGACCACAGCGAACTCAAGAACTACTGTCCCATCTCTCTGCTCCACTTTCCTGCCAGGGTCCTGGAGAAAGCCATCTACCACCAACTCACGGAACACCTGGACAACAACAACCTTCTGGGCATCTCCAAGTGAAGATTACCCACCAACCACAGCACAAAACCGCCGGCATCGTGCCATCAAAGACATCAGATCCCTTCTTGACAGAGGATAAATGGCGGTCCTGCTCCTCCTCGACCTCTCAGTGGCATTCAACACAGTATCCTACCACACCCTGATCAAGAGGCTCCACCTCATCAGAATTCAAGGAGATGCTCTCAGATGGATCTCCTCTTTCCTCACCGGAAGAACACAGCGAATCCACCTTCCTCCCTTCACCTCCGTCCAAGCCCTCATAACCAGTCACCTGGGCTATGGGAACTCTCTACTGGCAGGAATAAATGACTCCCTGTTAACTTAGTTGCAAGTAGTGCAGAATACAGTCACACAGCTCATTTGCAACCATCCTGCACGCTCCTCCTCTACCCCTATTCTAAGGAAATTATACTGGCTGCCCCATAGAAAGCGGGTTGTTTTTAAACTCTGCTGTCTGACGCATAAAGCTCTTCATGTGGCCCGCCCAGCCTTAACTATCTGCCATCTAGACGTCTAAGATCCTCTAATCAAGCTTTTTTTGTTGACCCCACGCATCTACACTTCCAAGATTCAGGTGTAGACCCTTCTCCATTATGGCGCCATATCACTTGAATAAACTTCAGCTTCATCTTCGTACCTGCCCAGACTTTACAAACTTTAAGAAGATGCTAAAAACCTGGCTGTTTTAGATTGTACTCTCCTGTTTTCATCAGCACAGTGCCGAGATACTCCTTCGGGAGTGAGTCATGCGCCATACCAAGTTACTGAAATAAATATATAAAAATGAAACAAATAAAACATAAGAGCATTATCCGTGGTGTCCCTCAAGGCTTGTCCCTCAGCCCCACTCTGTTCAACACCTACATGCCCCTCCTGGCCAACATCATCAGAACCCAGGGACTAACATCATATTCTACACTGACGACACCCAGCTCATCCTTTCACTATCAGAAGGCCCCTCCACCATGAAGGCCTACTTTCACAGGTGCATGACAAGCATCACTGTCTGGATGAAAGACAACTGCCTGAAACAACACAGACAAAACTGAAGTAATGAGAGGAGGGCATGAGCAGTGTGGTAGAACCGGAGAAACAGCAGGAGAGTATGGCCAAATTGAAAGAACTAAAGGAACAGCTTGATACCATCCTTTAGACGAGGGTTACGAACCGATGGGAGGCGAGTAAGCTTGCCCATTTTGAATATGGTGAGGGGGCTGGTAGGTTATTGGCCTGGAAAGTAAAATCAAATAGGACGCGTAATCTGGTAAAAGCAATTGAGGATGGTAATAGTAAGACTGTCTTATCCACAGACGAGGAGATAGAGTGCGCCTTTTATGATTTCTTTCGGAAGCTGTACTCTGAGGATAGGGTAGTTGACAAATCCGAGGCTGTGGAATGGCTGAGTACGAGCTCTCTCAATCCTTTGGATACAATCCAACAGGAAGCTCTAGAACAGGAAATTTCACAGGAAGAGGTTAAGAGGGCCATTTTAGCTAGAAAAGGGGGAAAGGCAGCAGGCCCGGATGGTTTGCCAATAGAACTTTACAAAAACCTGGGGGAGGTCTTAATTCCAGTTATGACCCAGCTTTTCAATGAGATTTTAAGTGACGGAGGAAAGCTGCCCGGTTCTTGGGGCGAGGCAACGATCACCCTGATATTAAAACCGGGGAAGAACCCAGCGAGTTGTGAGTCGTATAGATCCATATCACTGCTAAATGCAGATTATAAAATCTTTGCTAAGGTTCTAGCTGAAAGGCTGGGAACAGTAGCAGGGGATATGCTGCACCTCGACCAAAAGGGCTTTGTCAAGGGCAGAAATTTATACGAACTTACATACGATCTTATAGGCGCAATTGATCTAGCCATAACGCACTCGCTTTCCCTTGCAGCTATGACTTTAGACGCTACTAAGGCCTTTGATAGGGTCAACTGGGTGTATCTGTCGGCTGTTCTGGAGAAATATAATTTCGGTGTAAAATTCCGCAGAGCCATCCAGCTAATCTACCAAGACCCGTCTGGAAACTGCTGGTCAATGGTAACTTAACTAGCCCCTTCAAAATTACTAGGGTTACTAGACAGGGCTGTCCCCTATCTTCCCTCCTTTTTAACCTGTATATTGAGCCATTTGCTCAGAGGCTGAGGGATGAGGGGAACATTCTACCATTTAAGTACGAGGGATGGGAGAGAAAAGTGGCTCTTTATGCCGACGATGTACTGGTCTTCTCCTCTGACCTTTCTACTGCCCTGCCAGCGGTAATAAAGCATGCCGAAGATTTCGGCAGGATATCAGAGTATGAGGTAAATGCTGAGAAGACCGAGGTTCTGTCATGGAACTTGGGGGAGTGCCAATACCAGACCGAAAGAGAGATGAGGTACCTAGGGGTCAGAATAGTACAGGACATTGACAAAATCTCAGAGACTAACCTGGCTAATGTAACAAAAGAGTGTCAGAGGCTTATGAAGAGTTGGGCCCACCTTCCTTTGTCAATCTTTGGGAGGGTAAATCTGGTCAAAATGATAGTGCTCCCCAAAATCACCTTCTTCTTCAATGTTATTCCACTACATTTTGCCAAACTGGCTGTAGATAAACCCCAACAGGCTATTAATTCATTCATATGGGCCTATGGAGGAACCAGAATTGCCTGGAGGAAGTTGAGACGTAGGAGGGAGAAGGGAGGTCTAGCGCTTCCGGACCTGCAGTACTATGCTTGGGCCTTCCAATTGTCCCATTCTAGGATGCTCTTAAAAACACCAGATTGTGCTGGGGTAGGGGCAATGTTCTCAGCGATGCTAAAGGGTGCCAGCTTGGTCCAGGAGGGCTTCCTGTTTAAATATGGAGATCCCAAGTTCTTCAAAAAGATAAGGCTAAAGGTGCTACAGGCAATGGCAGAACATGGGAAAATATTAGACGGCTGACGGGCCTCAGTTATTTCTCTAGTCTTGCCCCCCTGTGGGATTCCCCCGGTGCACCGGAGTGCCTAAAAGATAAATTAGCACAGCCACTTAGAGAGACCGGGCTTAAGGTATGGGGTGATCTAGCTCAAGAGGGCACACTTTTACCCTGGCCAACGCTCCACACCATCCTGGAAGGGGGCATCTCTACATTTAAATATATCCAACTTCAAAGTTGGGTCCAAAACCTGAAATCACCGATAGGTATAGGAAATACTTTAGAGGAACAACTTGTGGAAAGACCCAGGGGGAAGTAGGAGGTCTCCACGTGGTATTGGAGCATTGAAGAGGAAATAGATGGGGACTTTAAACTAGCAGAGGAACTGTGGGGTGCTTGCTTGCCAGAAGAACCCTGGGAACATATTTGGCAAACATCATTCAACATTCTGTTCTCCACAGTTAAGCCGGCATGGCTAAGAAGAAACCGTTTGTTTACAATTCACAGGGCCTACTTAACCCCCCAAAGGCTGTCAAAGATGACGACAGGACCCCCTGTCAGATGCAAGAAATGTGGCCTCGAGAAAGCATCTGATACGCACATGTTCCAGGAATGTCCAGCCATTTCCGACTTTTGGGTAAAAGTCGGCGAAACCATCTCGGCCATCCTAGGTTTTCCAAGTTCAACTGAGCCTCTCTTTGATAATTTTTGGGATCTCCAGCGAAGTCACAGGCCCAGCAAGGGCCTTCCTCTTTTAGCCAGGAGGGAAATATGCAAAAAATGGGTGGAATGCTTGTCTCCTTTGCACGCTGAGTGGCTGGCCTCGGTCATTTCGATGTCCAAGCTAGATCTGAGAGGGACCCAGACTAGGAGGAAAAATGCACACTGGGACGTTTTATTAAGATGAGGTGCATGAGAATTGTTGAGAACCCTGATTGTGTATCCGCTCTATTTATAATAGAAATTGGTCCTATGATTATACCTCTCTGGATCTCTCTAGACTGTGTTGGGCCTCTCTCGCTCCCTTATTGCCAACATCAGCAGTCCCCAGTGTATACTGGACCACATTGGAGAGTGACCGTACCCGTTTCGGGACTGTGCCCTCCCAGTACGCAGGTGTACCAGCAGGGGGGCGAAATCCTAAACCTTCTATTAACAACGTGTAAGGTACAGGCGTCTGGCTTGGTCACGGAGGTCTGAGGTGAATAAGGATTTAAAAAAAAACAAAAACAAACCTGAAGTAATGATCTTCGGGAACAACACATCCCCGTGGAACAACTCCTGGTGGCCTTCCGAACTAGGACCCTCACCCATGCCGACAATCTTGGCATCATCCTGGACAGCAAACTCACCATGAAAAACCAAATCAACGCAACCTCCTCCACCTGCTTCCTCACTCTTTGCATGCTCCGCATGATCTTCAAATGGCTCCCCATCAACCCCAGAAGTATCCATCACCCAAGTCACTATCTGGCTGGACTACGACAACACACTCAATGCAGGAATCACCTCGCACCTCCTGAAGAGACTGAAGACCATACAGATTGGAGCAGCCAGAATCATTCTCAACTTCCCCAAGCGGACCCACATCACCCCCTACCTTAGGAAACTCCACTGGATCCCAATTCAGGAGATGTCACTTCAAGAAGATGATCCACACATACAAAGCCCTGCATCAACCACTGCTTGGACTTCCACCAACCTTCCAGCCACCTGTGCTCCGCCTCCTTTTACTTAGGGATACATTGAAGCAACAATGGAGGACGTTCCTTCTCTTACCTCATGGTTAATTCCTAGAATGACCTCCCCCTTCACCTCCGGACCTCACCCTCTCTGCTGGAATTCAAGAAAGGACTCAAGGCCTGGCTGTTAAACTGAGCCCTACCTCTGCAACAGGAGTCTCAGCACCTGGATACCCTCACAAGTAATTAGCTGTGCTCTACAAGTCTTTGAATTGAATTGAGTCGCAGTGAGGCAGAGAAGAAGTTGAGATGAACATTAACCACTTTAACAACAAGGGCTGGCTAAAGCAGGAGTTGGTGTCATGCAAAATGTAGTGAAAGGCATTTAGGGTTAATCACAATGTGTACATATAAAAAAGCGATTAGGCTAACATCCTAGGCCATGAGTAGCAGGTACTGGTCATCTGTGGTAACTTAGTCCACAGAGGCTATACACAGGTGGGGTTGGCCACCTGCAGCAAGTAGAGCCCTGCGACTAATTCCTGCTGGGCATGGCTGAAGTCCAT
The DNA here is from genome assembly GCA_963921515.1 of Calotriton arnoldi. Lineage (NCBI taxonomy): Eukaryota > Metazoa > Chordata > Amphibia > Caudata > Salamandridae > Calotriton > Calotriton arnoldi. The sequence continues at coordinate 1,647,729 of CAWUFW010003604.1, read as the reverse complement.
TCATCGTGGTTCTTCGCTGCATATGGCGGGTTGGGTGCAGGATCTGGGTACATGCTAGGCCCAGCAGGCAACTTCTACTGTGCACCTTCATTGGCTGTACACAGTAGGGGTGGCTGTAGGGAGCTGTTGTATGTGGTAAAAAATCAAAACATCACTGAAAAAAACACAGATTAAAGTGAAGTTATATATAGCTTTGGTTACAACATCTTAAGAAGTGTTTGCAAACTCAGGAACAAGGACTTTCTGCAGACTAAATGTTCAGGGCCCATATTACATATATGGTGCACTGTCCCTGTTTGTTTTCTCCATGGCGCACCTTTAAATAGGTGTGCTGTGCGCAAACAGGGAAAGTGCCACATATTACAGTGAATGCACTGCCCCCAGAGCAGCCGCAAAATCGTGCTGCCCTGAGGGCAGCACATTCAAGTGAAATACGGAGCAGCTGATTCAAATCCGCTCCGTGTTTGACTGTGCAGGCGGTAGCCCGCATGCACTTTAAAGAGGGGAGAGAGATCCCCTTGCAGGCGGGTGCAGTGAATGACTGCACCTGCCTGCAAGGGGATATCTGGGATATCCATGGGACCCCCTTTATTCTCTCCAGAGGGCTGCCTTAAGGAGGCACACTGACAATGCTCCACCTTTTTGTGGCACACTTCAGTGCTCCTCTTAAAGGCATGTTTGCCTCTGCACCCCCTGCATCTACGGCCATGCTGTAAAACCAAAGTGCCCCAGAGATGCACAAAGCGGGCGCACATGCCCGTTGCGCCCCTTGGGGCACTCTTTGTAATACGGCCCCTGATATCTCTAATTCATGCCCCTTTCAAATCCACCAATGCCTCCTTATAATGCTACTTTGAAAAGTACTGAATGGATTTACACCAATCAATCAATGGCTTGTAAAGCGCAACATCTCACCCGTAAGGGTCTCAAGGCGCTGGGACCAAAGACACCTCCCTTGAGTAACTTTCTGGTTTCATGCCAAATTTTATGTAATTGCATTCAGCATTTTTTTTTTGTAGTTGAGAGCAAAGATTCATATGGCAGTTAAAAGCAGTAAAATTCAGGAACACTGATTTTTTAATTCTTCTCCTTTAAATGTTTACCCACTGGTGGATTTATATGAATCTCATAATATTAAGAGTGAAGTAAAATGGTGTCTGTCATGTGTTGTGTAGACCCAAAGGTGTTAGCAAACTAAAGATTCTTTCATACCCCCATGTAACCTCTCCTTGTTGGATCTGCATGAGATGTGATATTCTGTTACTAGGCTTAAGCTGCTAAAAGCCTGCAACATTTCATGCAGAGTCATTAAACAGCACCAAAATTGTTAGCACAAGAAAACATTTGTGTCCCCTTTTAAATTTGCCCCCACCTCTCTTTGGATCTGCAGGAAATCTGCAAAACCAATGGAGATTTAACTAAACATCTAAATTGGATAAATATCTACAAAATTCCACGTGGCTTTGCCCAATGATGCCACATTCATTAGAAAATTAACACTATTTTTGACCACCATTTTTACTGTGTCCCCTATTACTTTGAGCAAAATTATAAATGACAAAAGAAAGCTAAACAAACAAACAATCTGTTGTATTTTGTGCAAATTCATCATACTACGCTAAAGTTTTAGGCACATGTAAAAAAACTCTTTTCAACCATCCAAAGGTCTCCAACTTTTTAACTCTTTCAAGTCCAGCAACATATTTTTGTAATGAGAAAATTGCCCAAAATTGATTTACATCAAACCAAGAAAAAGCACTTTCCTGAGTAAAGTTCTATTTTCATGCAAATTTTGGTGTATTTCACAACCCCCCACTACACATGGGCTTCTGCTGTGTGCTGGGGAGAGGGCTTGGAAGCAGGACCTAACATTCAGCTAGGCCCTGCATCTAAACGGTTACAGGAGGTCAATGAACAAAGGCCTGGTTTGGGGATAGGTTCTATGCTCCATCCTCCACCGGCTCAAAGCCTCCGCTGGCAATGCTGGAGTTAAAAGTGCTATGTGTGTTTCATTATATTTATTGTAAAATCACAGGCTGTATTAGGAGCACGTTATTCTCCATACAAAAAGGAAAGTTGTGGCACCTCTGCTTACCTGTGTAATGGGCGAGCTCAAAGCCCTTTTTAAGTTTTTTGATTTAACAAAATAACTTTTAAGTGACAGCACATGCGCTCTCTCAGGTGAGACCTAAAAACTCTGAGCTGATTTAAACTGAACTTGAATACAGAATTTTGGCCTGAAAGTGAGTTTCTCTTGGTTAGGTGTAAATCCATTCAGTAGTTTCTGACATATTAGCATTTGAAAAAGGTATCAGGGGGATTTTGAAGGATAAATACTTTTGTACATCTTGACAGAGCAAAATGCATTTTTTGATTTGCTTATAACTTTGGCACTGTCTGACAGATATGCAAGAAAGTTTGCTTACACTTATCGTGTTTTACCTACTCTTGGACATATCAAATTCATGCAGATCCATTAAAGGGGCCCAGTTTAAAAGGGGAAGTAGAGGCATAATAGTCTTCATTTGCTAATAACTTTGGTACTGCATGACAAATCTGCATATAATTTGTTAAAACTCTAGAAGACAAATTAGTTTTCTATCGGTATGTCAAGTTTTATGCCAATCTACCAAAGGGGGTCTGGTGGTTAAATCGCGCAATGCAATTTTTATGTGCTAATTACTTTGGAGCTGTTCGAGGATTCTGTATCAAGTGTGCCAGGCAATTAGCATTTTACATGATGGTCTTTCAAGTTTCATGCAGATCTAATGGGAGGGAAGGGGAACGTATAATGCACCCCATAATTCATATTTCCTCCCAGGTTCAACAGACCACAACAGTAAAAAACAAAGCAAAAGATCGCAGGTGGCATAAGTTATGGTGTGCGTTGCATGCCATAGCTGGTGAATTTCAGGGTTTTCAACAACCACTTTCACTATTATCCCATGCTTATTCCTCCTTTCTGTGGTTTTAAAGCAACTGCACATGGTGTTGTACCCTCTTACCCATAGAACGTTGCTCAGACCACTGCATGGTACTGAGACTGCTCCTCTGGGCTTCTGAGGGTATTGTTGTCCTTTCAGTAGAGGATTATTGAACACATTGAGTGCAAAAGGTCATAAAGAGCCTCTCAGATAGGTTGCAAAGAAAGAGCATCCAGTATTTTTTCTGAACAAACGGATAAAGGAATCAAAAGATTGAATTGAGCTACATATGCAAATAATTTTCCAACTTCCTGATCAAAAAGGGCCTTATGGTGGCAATCGGTCAGACTGCTGACCGCTATCGTGGCGGTCAGGAGACCCCCCCCGACAAGCAGTCGGCAGTCCGACCACCACAGTACGATGCAACCACCGAGCTGGCGGACGCAAAGCGCTCTTTTACGCGGCGGCTTGGGCCGCGGCCGAGGAAAAGGACCGCAACACAAGCTGCTGTGTAAAGGAGCACCTCTTGCTCCTTCAGCACCCATGCCAAGGACAGCTGAGGCACTAGACCTGACTTTTGCAGGCACTACCAGTGAAATCCCTCCGCTGAAAACCACGGATCACTGGTTTTGTATTTAAAATATCATACTGGAATTCTGCACAATTTCATTTTCACAGTTGTTTGTGTTCTTCACTTCTTTCAGTAGCAGCACTTTTTTGATCCTGATGAAAGCCGTGACTTTCAAGGTCATTGGCTGAAACATGTTGATCCAAATATAGCACGTCGTACTTTTTGTTTTTAATCCTAGCACATGGTAGTCAGAATAAAGATATGTGGTAAACCCTGTAGCTAGTCTTTACTCACCATATCACTTGCACTGCGTCCCTCACCACATCCTGAAAGCTCGCTTTGGGTTTTAGTAATACCCCTCTGACTTGAAAGTATCCCAAGCTCCTCCCTCTCAGAGAGGGGGTTGTAGCCTGCACCATGACTAGGCTTCATGGTGTGAGGAGGTTCCTCAATGATGAAGCATGCCACCTTTGGTCGGTGAGGGAAACCGTCCTTTAAAGGGACACCTTCATTTTCAGCCTACTCGTTGCTCTCCTTTAGACCCGAGGGTTCTTTATGTTTTGTGTAATGAACTAGGTAGTCTACCCTCGCAGGTCTATAAACCTCCTCTGGCCACCGTTTCTGTGTGTCTCGCACTTCCTGCACCTCCATGCACTGTGTGCCATGCATAGGGGGCTAGTGCATAGTGCACAGTGCATGGCACTTTACAGTGTCCCACGATGTGGGCCCACGATGGAAGGGAGCCCTGTTTGGAGCCCCCAAAATCTGTTTCCGACCGCATTTTCATGGCGGTCGTTCCGACATGAAAAGGCTGTCGGAAAGGGATATCTTAATCCCAATGGCGGTGCCTGCCTCAGCACCACCCCCATTCAGGATTGCGATTCCGACAGCTGCCCCGACAGGATCACTGATCCTATCGGAGGCGACGGTCTTTCCCCCTACCATTTAGGGTCCGACCACCTGGATTGTAATCTGGTGGTAGGACCGAAGGGCTGTCGGTCGGTCTGACGTCCACAGACGTCAGTGGTGGTCCAAACAATATCGTAATCAGGCCCTAAGTTTATTATACGAATTTCACAACATAATTGAGATCTCTAAGTTTAGTAGACACATTTAACAACTACTGTAAAGCCAATGAAATGGAAGTAAATTTCAAAAAAGCAAACAGAGTAATTTTTTAAAGGAAAATTTAAAAAAACACGGAGCTTGGTACTTGGAGAGATGGCGATTGGTGTAAACCACCTAATAGAAGTACCTGGGTGTTTGGATAGACGAGCGAGGGGGTTTTTCTCAACACCTCAATGCACTAATACCAAAACTTGCATCCTTGCTCTTTGCCTTCCAATTGCTCCTAAATTCAAACAAGAATCTGTCTATCATACCAAGTCTAAAAGTAATTAAACTACAGACAGACAAAGTTTGAGGTCGCTTTGTTATAGTTAGAGATCACGCACTAGACGTCTGTTAGTAATTGATTCATAGCTTTGTATTCAAAATTCAAATCTTTTAACTCTTGGGATCAAGGCCAACATGTGTTTCGCGCCTAAATAATGTCACTTCATCAGGGTCAATGAGTAATAACATAATACTTTAAAAATAAAATCTGTTAGCTGATAAGACCAATATTTACAATTAGAACAATGTCCAAAACCAATCCATATAGAATAAAGGAAAATATAAAAACAAATATATAAAGAAAATTATTTAAAATACATAGTCACAAAAAAGTTGGCCAGCATTACACATGATCTAAAAAGTGTATACAGATAATAAAATAGAATGATCAACAGTTTCTTGTGTCAGCTGGTACTGCAAAAAGCCCCAAAAATGCCAAGATCACTCAAAGACGAATTCTAATATAATTCTTAGCTAGTTCGTGGTGCCTCTTTAGACGCTGTCAAAAATCTATAAAGATAAAGATAAGAACACCTATGTGCATACAACTAAGTAAAAGCGTAGGAGTTGTAAGCACAAATGCTACTAGAAAGTTTACAGTAAAAACAGAAAAAACAGATAAAAGAGAGAAAGCCTGACTTTCAGTGCACAGTTTTCAGTCAATACAAGAATATTATCACCAGATTTTTTGTATAGAGAATGATACAACCCGTTATAGTACTTAACCTTTTACGAAATAATTCAAGGATAAAAGTGCGCTCACCTTACAGTTAATACAGTCACAAATTGTCCACCATTAAATTACCAAAAGAAACACAATGTCTTAAGCACAGTGACAGATCTCTTATCCTTAGATAAAGAATGACTAATTTTAATTAAATAAAATTAGTTTCCCTAAATTTTAGTATATATAGGATATACTAATATAGTTGAATTAAGTACGTCAAGTAATCACAATAAAAAAATATCAGTGTCATAAACCTCAAATTATCACAGCAAATAATGTAACTCTTCCTTTTTATTAAACCCATGTTCATAAGCACCTAGCTTGAAAATCCAGAAACTCTCTTTTTCACATAATTTCAAAAGTAATTAAAGCTAAGCTTCTTCCTATCATTGGATATGGAACTGAGGCATTCCCAGACAATTTTGTCACTTTCCGTAATAATACTCCAAGTAAAATTTATTGATGTGTATTCAGGCTTCCACAAAACTCTTCACCAGTGCAAATCTGGGTTAAATTTAAACAAATAGAAAAACAACTGGCTCAAAAAGTAGCTTTTCTAAAATATGTACATACATAAAAAAAATGCTCGAGCTTGGGAAGAACATGGCGGTTGCAGTCTGAGTCGGCCGCTGCACGTCCGTGGCACCCGTTCCCACACTACCGCCAATATGCTGTAGCGGGTCTACAGCTGAGTGCCGTGAGCCGCATTCGGCTGAAGACCCCCCCTGCCACCTGGATATGTGCTGGGCAGGATTCTGTACCCAGGTCTCTCCTGTTCGTTCGTCCCGCTGGGGAGAGGCAGCCCTGGAGCTGAGAAGGAGCCGCAGGGCAGCAGCTCACGGTCTCCTCCGGGGAACCAGTGGCAGCGGCAGCACAGTGCGTGTTTGCACTACCCTGGAGGCTGATTGTCAGCGCGAGATGGAGGAGCTGCAAGAGATACAGTGGCAGCCCTCCAGCGAGCCACAATCGAATTATGCAGTTTTTCAGTGTCCTGCATCAGCAAGAAGAGGTACGAGGGGTGAGGAGAGCAAAGAGGGATCCCAGAGCCCCCTAAAAATACATCTTAGAGGAAAAAAGCAAAGCAGCACAAAGAAATCAGGGACTAGAGGGGAGGGAGGTTCTCTTCGTCCTGCTCCCTAAGGCCTATCCAGGAGCTAGGGGGGGCACTACGCCTCATACCTACCTTCAAGGCGAGGTCAAGGGCAGGAGTATCAAACCAGGAAGGGGGGAAAGAAAGCGGAAGAACATATACAGAGACAGAAAATTACCCCCTCCTTGAGGTCCCTCTTCAAAGTTCAACCTACCGTGGTGGACATCATAAAACAGGCAGAGGCCCTTAGGAAGCGGCCAATGGGCAAAGCTAAAGGGAATCAAATGGCTGCTGCTAAGGGGGACTCCCCGCTTCCATATTTGCTGGCAGGTCAGGAACAGGCTCCCTTAGGTAAGAGCAATGAAACAATCACACTGGAGGCCCTAACTATGACTTCTCAGGGGGGCAAGTCAGGATCTAATACCCTTGTCATAGAAAAAGACGCCACTGTGTCAAGACCACCATTGCCCATGGAAACTATGTTCCAGACTTTATCAGAGGAAATCAAGAAGGGGTTCGCTGTTTCTGAAATAAACCAGGGAGAGATACGGTCTTTTTGCGAGTCACTAGAAAAGAAGATAGACCTATTAAACACTAGTACCCAGACTCTGGAGAACTCTGTGGACGAGCTAAAAAGTGATCTATGTGTGGCGAAGGCAGACATAGCAAGCTTAAAAAAGGATGAGCAGGAGGTCCACGAAAAATTGGAACAACTAGAAAACAATTCAAGAAGGAACAATCTCTGCATCCTAAACGTCCCAGAAGGGAAAGAAGGAGAAGATTTAAGGGCCTTTTTTATCACGTTAATTAAGGAAGCGATGCAGATTGAGGAATCCGAATGTGATCTGAGGAAAGACATCCAAAGGGTCCACAGAGATCTTTTCAGAAGGAACTCCAACAAAGCTAAACCCCGGAAAATCCTAGTGAACTTCCACACGTAGTCCTTTAAAAGAAAAAATCATGTCTATAGCCTTGAAAACAAAGTCACTTAAGGGGAAAGATTTTTCCTTTGAAATAAGATCTGATCTTTCACGTGCAACCCTAGACAGGCAATGGGAGCAGGGGAAAAAACTTGATGAGTTTAAAAAGCTAGGAGCAGTACCTTAAAGGTAATGCATAAAAATAAGATGCACAATATAAGGAGCAAGCAAGAAGTGGAAGAACTCTTAGAAAGGATAAAAAAAGGAGACACATAATACCTTTTAGCCTTGAAGTTGTTGAGGCTCTCTTTGTTTTCTGGCTTCTTTGCCTTCTTTTCTTCTTTAAGGACGCTCCCCAACATGGAACTAGTGTTAAAGCGGGAAGGGGTGTGGTATGTAGGGGGTCTTAAAAAACTTAAAATACTTAAAAATAAAAAAAGAAGATATTTAAAAAAGACATTTGATAGATACTTGAAAGTTGAGCGGTCACAGTTATTGCAGATTAGAGGTTGCGGTGGTGGGGGTGCCCAGATGTAGCAATCAGGACTAACATCAAGTCCAGATACATAGTGGGTTGGGTTCTCCAGGGTGGGAAGTTGGGTGGGGGGTTGGGTTGGGTGCACGGGGTGGGGAGCATGTAGGGAATTTCTTTTTTAAATTCCTCTTTTGCCTCAGTTAAGTTGGTCAAACCAGTATGTGTGCACTAATGTTATGGTCCGGGGGGCACTTTCCATCACTCCAAAGAAAAAGAACTTAAAGTATGATTCGGTTCTTTTCTTGGAATGTTTATGGTTTACGCGTAAAAAGGAGAAGGGCAAAAATTTTACAATATTTGAGGGACTCTCCCGCGCAGATAATTATTCTTCAAGAAATTCACTTGATCAAAAATAAATGTATGGCAATATTTAAAAAACTAAAGTGGGTCGGGCATTTTATCTGCACGGATCAGAGTGTAAATGTAAGAGGAATGGCGATTATAATTAAGCGGCAAGTTAAGGCTCACGTAATCAACTCCTTAGTGGATTCAAGTGGTAGATGGGTCATTCTTAAAATAATATTAATGGGCAACCCAGTAACACTAGTCGACTACTATGGCCCAAATTGCGATGATCCTGAGCCCTTAAAAATAATCTCCTCCAACCTATTGGACTTTCCGGATCCTGTAATTATGGCAGGTGACTTTAACATCACACTAAACCCCAATATGGCTAAATCAAACAACAGAAGAGCTGTGCAGACTCCTAAATCTCGAGCCTTCTTGCATTCAATGATGAAGCAGATGGGGCGCTGCGATGTTTGGAGGGACAGGTCTGGCTCCGCGCTCGGAGCTTCGTATTATAACAGGAAATATGGCCACAGGTCCAGAATAGACTATTTCCTGGTGAGTTTAAGACTTAGAGAAAAAATTCTAGACATTGGGTACTTGACTGCCCATTTGTCTGACCACTCACGGGTATATATGGAGCTGGACTTAAACGATAGAAAGACGGGAAGAGTCTGGACTTTGGACCGGACATTGCTACACAATGTAGATGAAATGAACTATCTTTGCTCTGAGACGGAGGAATTTTTAAGCCTTAACATAGGGACGGCTCCATCCAGATAGTTTGGGATACCTTAAAGGCGTACCTTAGGGGGAAAATTACCAGCAGAGTATGTTACAGAAATAGATGCTATAGAGAGGACGTTGGCGGGCTGGAAAGGGAAATGAAGTGTCTGGAGGCAAACATGTGGAGTCTTGGAGAGGAGGAGGCAAGGCAAGAGGTCAAAAATAAATTGAAGAAACTGAAGGAGCAGTTAGACACCATCTTGCAGTCAAGGGTTTCAAAACGTTGGGAGGCGAGTAAACTGGCCCATTTTGAGTATGGGGAAGGGGCAGGGAGATTGTTGGCTTGGAAAGCGAAAGCCGACAAACAATGAAACCTGATAAAGGAAATAGAGCACCTTGAGACCGCGGCTAGATTAAGCACAGACTCGGAAATTGAGAACGCCTACCATGACTTCTTTCAGAAGTTGTATACGGAAGATAAAGTAGCCAATGAAGATACAATTAAGGAATGGATAAGCTCGATTGCACTCAAATACCTAGATACATCGCAGCAGTACTCCCTTGAACAGGAAATTACCCAGGAGGAAGTAAAGAGGGCTTTACAGTCAAGCAAAAATGGAAAAGCAGCAGGTCCGGATGGTCTACCAACAGAGCTCTACAAAAATCTAGGCGAAGCTTTAATTCCGGTTATGACTTCACTGTTTAATGAGATCCTAATTTCAGGTGTACATCTTCCCTCCTCTTGGGGTGAGGCAACCATCACTCTGATTTTAAAACCGGGGAAAAACCCGACCAAATGTGAATCATATAGGCCTATATCACTGCTTAATGCAGATTATAAGATCTTCGCCAAAATCTTAGCAGACCGACTAGGCGCAGTAACAGGCGATATTCTGCAGGGTGATCAGAAGGGCTTTGTGAAGAGTAGGCATATACACGAACTTACATATGATCTGATTGGTGCAATAGATTTAGCCACATCATACTCTATCCCCCTGGTAGTTTTGACCCTAGACGCCACAAAGGCGTTCGATAGAGTCAGCTGGGCTTATCTGGCGGTGGTATCTGAAAAATACAACATAGGCAAAAACTTACGTAGAGCCATCCAGCTGATCTATCAAGGCACATCAGCGAAAGTTCTGGTTAATGGCAACCTAACTAAACCATTTGGAATAACGAGGGGTATTAGGCAGGACTGCCACCTATCCCCCTCCTTTTTAATCTCTACATCGAGCTTTTCACACAGAAGCTCAGAGATGAGGTGAATATTCCTTGTTTTAAGTATGAAGGGTGGGAAAGGAAAGTGGCATTCTATGCCGATGACCTTATGGTCTTCTCTACAGATCTCTGTGTCGCCCTCCCTGTCATTTTACAGCACGCTGTGGAGTTTGAGGAAGTGTCCGGGTATGAGGTGAACTCAGAAAAAACAGAGATCATGGCGTGGAATTTAGAGAAGAGCCACCACTTGATCAAAAAATAGATGAGATACCTGGGGGATAAAGATAGTGCAGGATATCGGAAAAATCATTGAAGTAAATATGCTAAACACCACTAAAGAATGTACACGACTTATGAAAAGCTGGGCTCTCCTCCCTTTGTCAATCTTTGGGAGGGTGAATTTGGTGAAAATGATGATATTACCAAAGATTACATTCCTTTTTAATACAATCCCCCTACATATTGGTAATCCATTAATCGACAAACTCCAGCAGGCCATAAACTCTTTCATCTAGGCCTATAAAGGAACAAGAATCTCATGGAAAAAATTGAGGCGAAGAAGGGAGAAAGGGGGATTATCCCTCCCGGACCTGCAATACTACGCATGGGCCATCCTACTTTCTCACTCCAGAATGCTATTAAAATCCCCAGACTCTTCTGGTATTGGGTGTATGTTCTTAGCCAGGCTAGAGGGGGCCAATATCGATAAAGATGGTTTTATGTTTAAATTTGGAGACCCAAAATTCTTCAAAAAGATCAAGCTTAAAGTATTACAGGCTATGATTAGAATGTGGGCCAATATCAGACGGTCAGCGGGTATTAGTTACTTTTCAAGCCTTGCCCCCTGTGGGACTCCCCGGGAACACCAGATTGCCTAAAAGACAAATTAGCTCAGCCATTGAGAAGGGCTTAGGGTTTGGGGAGACCTTACCCAAGAAGGCTACCGTGGTCGACTTTCTGTAGTGTCATGGAAGGGGATATCTCAAAATTTAAATATTTTCAACTGAACAGCTGGGCTCAAAATCAAAAATACCCAATTGGCGCAGGCAGCCCTCTAGAAGAGCACCTGGTGGCAAAACCTCCGGGGAGGAAAGAGGTATCTTTCTGGTACTGGAGAATTGAAGAAGAAATAAATGGGGACTTCAACCTGGCAGAAGACTTGTGGGATACATACATGCCGGGAGAACATTGGGAACAACTTTGGCAAGTATCAATGAGCACTTTGTTTCGTGTGGTTAAGCCGACCGGGCTAAAAAGAAATCATCTCTTTACTATCCACTGGGCCTATATAACCCCATTAAGGCTTTCAAAGATGTCAAAAGGGCCTCCCGTGAAATGCAAGAAATGCGACCTGGAAAGAGCATCAGATGTCCACATGTTTCAGCAATGTCCTGCTATCCTTGAATTTTGGTTGAAGGTCGGTAACACCATCTCTACTATTTTAGGGCTGCAAATCGAAGTAAGCCTTTTCTTGATCATCTTAGAATCTCTGACAAAATTGCTGGTCCCGCAAGAGCTTTTCTTTTCTTCGCTATACTGCTCGCTAGAAGGGAAATCTGCTGCAAATGGGTTGACCGCCTACCCCCCAGCATGATATGTGGTTGGACTCTTTAATCACTACATCCAAGTTAGATCTAAGGGGGAACACATCTAAAGGAAAGAAGGCCCTTTGGAGCTTCCTATTGGAGCTTCCTATTGAGATGGCTTGACAAAGAGGGGGGAGAATATTGATCGAGGTCTCCATTAAATCTGTTGCACTCTTTTCCCTATGATTAAACCTCCTTTATATCTCTCCAGGCTGCAATGGATTGCAACCCCGTTCCCTAAAATCCATACCAGCAGCTGCCGGCTTATACCGGACCAAATTTGAGAGTGACTTTTACCCGTTTGGGACAATACCCTCCTGTGCGCTAGTGTACCAGAAGTTGGGAAGTTTCGATACCTGATCCAAGGTATACGGGTGCAGGCGTTTGGAGTGCTTATTGTGGTCGGAGGCAAATGAGGACAAAAAAAAAAAATACATTAAAAAAATGCTCAATGATCAACACTGAAGCACTTTGTAGGAAATTGGGTTTTTGGTTGAGGGGGGTGAGAACCCTTCTCAAGCAGAAACCACAATCCCTGTCAGGGTGAAACACAAAAGTCACTTCATTATCCTGTACTTAACCCTATGGTAGCTTGGAACAAAAGCAGTCAGGCTTAACTTAAAGGCAATGTGTTAAGTATTTATGCAGCGCTCAAACAGTAATAAAGTGAAAACAGAACACAAGAAAAATCTCACACCAATTTAGAAAAATAGAGAAAATTTTAATAAATACGTTGAAAACAAAACGACATAAATTCAATCAGTAGAACCAGAGTATTGAAATGTTTTTAGTAATGACCAGCTCCTAAAAGATGAAAACGTTAACCGAGGACATCAAGTTGCGTGAGTCCGGAGTCAAACGTTATGGCCGACCACGATGGAGCGTGGTCTGGATACACAAGGTGGATTGGGCCTGGTCCCCGCTTACCTTTAAACTTAGAAGAATTTTAGAAGAAAAATGTTTGAGAAGGTTAAGTTCAACAGGGCAAGGCAGCTGACAGTGTCCGAGGAGGAAGCGCCGTCGTCGGGGAGCCGCTGGATGAAGTTACGGTGAAGATTCAGACTTAGGGCCTTATTACGAGTTTGGTGGTCCAGTGGACCACCGTATCGGCATGGTAGTCTGAGCGCGGTGAGCTCCGCTGTCCGACCGCAGTATTACGTGTTGGGCTGATTGCCTTAGTGAAAACTGCTGCTGGACTGCCGAGATCACCAGCAGACCACTGGTTTCGCAGTCGGGGAAAAGCAGCCGCCATAGGGCAGTACAGGGGAGCAGCACTGATGTGCATATTAGGAGTTGCCTGTTTCACAAGCGGACCACAGCAGTCCGACCGCCTCCTTCAAGGAGGCGGTGACAAAGGATTTGGGGTGCGTATTCACCCCTTTATTCTTCTTCCAGGCAGATTCCGACGTGGATCCCTTTCTCCAGGTCCCCCCGTCACAGCAGGATCTTCACCCCAAGGATTACAACCCTGTTTGTGGCGATCTTCAGGTGAGTCCGTTTCGAACCATATACCCATTGCCAGGACTTCCCACATATGGGATGAACCCCGGTTATGGGTATATGGTGTTTTTCCACATATATCATGTATATGTGTGCATCCGATACATATGCAGTCGAAATGCACACACAGGCATCGATACATTTGTGAAATATACACCCCACCACTGCAAGATCCCCACCTCCACACCGCTGGCCTCGTGGTCAACTCGTAATACGGCGGTCTTTAGGCTGCCAGCAATGTGGGCTGCCGGCAGGGGCAGTTGCAGTCCTTGGCTGCTTGGGCACGTTTAGCACCACTTCCAAGGGTCTAGGACTAGGTGGGCACCACTTGGAGGGCAGGACCCACTTTGGGCAGGGGCAGGTGCGGATTCAAGTTGCTGGAGCGTTTTATGTCACTGTCGCTCAGAACAAGGGGCCAGCAAGCTAGCTCTTGGAGTCAATCTGGTAGTCCCGGGATCAAGCAGCAAGGCAGGCTTCAAGTAGCAGGGCAGTCCTCTGAGGGTACAAGGCAGGCTTCAAGCAGCAGGGCAGTCCTCTGGTAGCACCAGGGCAGTCCTATGAAGTACAAAGCAGGCTTCACACAGCAGTGCAGACCTTTATAGTACAAGGCAGTCCTCTGGGGGTCCTCCGCAGGTCCAGGAGTGAACTGAAGTGCAGCTCTGAGGGTCCTCATTTTTATATTTGGGGCCAGCTTTGAAGTGGAAGGAACTTCTAGAGTTTTCCCCCCACAGATGGTACTAGAATTTCCTTCCTCCTTGCCCAGGCTCCAAGAGGTCTGGGGTGACAAAATACTGGTGTGAAGTTCTTTGTGAGTGTGCTGAGTGACCTCAAATATAAATGGGGAAGGGAACAGCTCCCCCCCACACATCCTGGCAGGATGGCCCATCCTGCCAACAACTAGTCCCCCTTAGTCTTACTGTCTGGGAGCAATACACAAAGGCCAACTGCCATGCTAATAACAGTTATGTGACCCAGGACACAGGCTAGAGGCACCAAATGGTTAGGAAAAGAAAATACCAACTTTCTAAAAGTGGCATTTTCAGAATTGTGACTTAAAATCCGACTTTACCATTAAAGCAGATTTTAAATTACATTTCTTTTGAGACCAAACATGGCATTTCTACCTTTTCCCAATCAAATGTTATTAAATGTAATCCAATGTTACACGACATGTAAAACTTAAAATTACATGTCCAACTTTTTTAATGCATCGTGTCCTATGGGCTGTTTAGGGGCTACCGAGGGGTGACATATGTATTAAAAATGGAGTATTAAGCCTGGCAAAAGGTTTATTTTGCCAGGTCGAATTGGCAGTTCAAACTGCACACTGGCTGCAATGGCAGACCTGAGACATGTTTTAAAGGGCTACTTAAGTGGGTGGTGCAATAAGTGCTGCAGATCCACTATTAGCATTTAATTTACAGACCCTGGGTACATGTTGTATCACTTTAGTAGGGACGTATTGGTAAATCAAGAGTGCCAATTGGGTGTAAGCCAATTTTACCATGTTTAGAGGTATGAGCACCTTAGCACTGGCTAGCAGTGGTAAAGTGTACAGAGACCTTAGGCGAACAAAAACACATTTCAGAAAACAGGAGGAGAGAAAGAAAAATGCTTGGGAGAAGACCACCTTAAAGGCTGTCATGCCTAACACACTTTATTTAGGAGGAAATGAATCCTGCTCAACTTGCAAAGATCCATGTTTGGCCTAATGCCCTGAATGCCAGTTTGTGCTAAAAGAGTCATACATGGCTCGAAATAAACTCATTCAGAAGTCGCCAAGCCCAATGTTACTTGGCCGAATTTTTTTAAGTCCACTATTAAATCGGACTAATGCAGCTTCGCTTTGGTTGTTACATTTCCCTTGACTTTCTGCCTAAGTGGGCGGTGAGACCTCTTATGCAAACTTGCAGATTATGCTCTCAACATAAAGAAACCCTGGCCCATCTAAACGTACTTTACGCAATTAATTTTGGAGCATAGATAATTGTTACCCAACATTTCTATTCAGTATGGTGTTTGCACCTGTCGTCGAACCATCATTTTTGTTGTCTAAGGGGCGAGTAGCACCATGACATGACTAGATTTATCAAATACATAAATATTGCAGACAGGCGGCGCCAAGGGAATGAATCCAAAGATTAATCGTCTCTCTACAAGACTGGAGGCTGTCATTGAATTAATGATGGACTCTCCTCTGCTCTGTCTGTACAAAGCTGTATTTTAAAATTAGAACCTTGAGTTTTCAGGCTCTGTTACGCAAGAATTAACGGCTGGTCCATGTTTAACTTTAGAATGGCCCTTGGAATCACACCTGGTAGTTAGCTTCTCTCAATCTAGAGAAAAATATTTTTTTAATTGTTAAACGTTTAGAAGAACAGCTTGTGGAGCTACTGCTTATTTATTATCTACATTTCATTATGCGCTGTAGATACTTCAGGTTTTCTATTCCCACGCACCTTATGGAAAGATCTAATTGTAATATTTTGACTTAATTGTAAAGCTCTTTACAGTGATCATTATGTTTGCAGTTTTTTTTTGTAACTGTTGACATTTGGGTCTCACGTTATGAGTCTTCACTAGCAAAACATTGGTAAAAAACGGTGTAATTTTATTATTGCTAAAATGGTTAATTTACTCACTTTGTGAAGGAAGTTTAACTTGTATTTGGTTTTAATGACATGTAATAAACTTACTACTACTTTGAGTTTAAACATTGGATGGAATACATTCATCACCAATAAAAATTGTAGACTGATGAAAAATGTGAAACTGGAATAAAATTGACATAGATTCACAAATTAAAAAATATTGTATGTCCTATATGTTTTCCCGATATATCATGTTAGGATTCTAGTCTGCAAATATCAAATTTAATTTAACTATATGATGTGAGAAAGAGTTGGCAAAGTGGTTGAATGTTCTGCCATTCTATCCCTAATTCGGCCAATGAAAGTGCAAGTGATTTATTTTATTCTGACTGATTCAATTAGGAAATCTCTATTACTAATGTATAAAACTTTTAATTTAAAATTAGTGATTCCTAGTGGGTCTCAAATCGACCTACCTCATGAATGTTTGAGACCAACTAGGAATCGCCGACATCCCAGGAATGGTGGCCTGCTTGGGTCAGTAGACCGACATGTCTGTGATTGCTTTTTAATAAAGAAATCTTTTTTTTAAATCAGCCCATTTCCTTTAAAGGAAATAGGCCTGCATTTAAAAGAAACGTTTCTTTCTTTTATTTTTGTTTATTTGAGAAGACACAGTGATCCCGTGGACCACTGTCTCCTCTTACACATACTTTTTTTACATTCACAAATGGGAAGGGGAACCAAGAGACCCCTTCCCATTTGTGAATGGGTTATCATGACATGTTTAAAGTTGGTAAATAATTAATGTTTTGGAAACGGAATTGATTGCAAAACATTAATACATACTGTAGGAAAGTACCCCTTTTTGCATGGTTACCCCCTAACCTTTTGCCAGAAAATTGATGCTAACTTGACTGAGTGTGCCCTGGGTTCCTGCCAATCAGGTTCCCAGGGCCTGTGCTCTTTCCCAAAGATGTACCTTTGTTTTCACAATTGGCACACCTCCGGGCCACATGTAAGTCCCTTGTAAAAGGTACCCCTCATACCAAAGGGCCTTGTGACCAGAGAAGGCCTCTGAGGGCTGCAGCATGTATTATGCCACCCTCAGAGACCCCAGGCTGTGTATTTTGTTGCAGACCAAAGTGAAGAGTCAACATGGCACACATCCCGTGTGCTATGCCCCCCAACACTGCCTGTGGCATGGGTAAGTCACCCCCCCCCCCAAGCAGGCCTCACAGCCCTAAGGCAGGGTGCACCATATCACAGATGAGGGAATAGCTGCACAAGCAAGATGCTCCTACAGTGTCTTTGCCATTCATGGACATTGTAAGTACAGTGAAGCCATTTTGAGTACATGGGCTGAGCCTTTGTCACCATGAACCCCACAGCTCCATGATGGCTTTACTGAAGACTGAGGAGTTTGGTATCAAACTTATCAGCATAATAAACCCACACTGGTACCAGTGATGGATTTATTACAAAATGCACTCAGAGGGCATCTTAGGGATGCCCCCTGAAAAACGACCGACCTCTAGTGTATTGGCTGACTGGTCCCCGCCAGCCAGCCACCACCAGACATGTTTCTGACCTCATGGGATGAGAGCCTTTGTGCTCTCGGAGATCATAAACAAAGCCTGCTCTAGGTGGAAGTGCTTCACACCTCCCCCTGGCAGGAACAGCAACACTTGGCGGAGAGCCTCAAATGCTCTCACCTTGTGATGTGCTGATTTGGGCAGCTCCAACTAGTGGAAATGCCCACCCCCAAGTCCAGACCCCACTTTATGGTCGGGACAGGGTGAAAAATGAGTAAGCCGAATAGGAGTGTCCACCTTAGCCTGGCACCCCCCTAGAGTCGCCAGGAGCTGAGGTGAACCCATCTCTTAGAAATTCTCCATCTTGAATTGGAAGAATTAGGCCCAATAGGAACAGGGATGTGCCCCTCTCCCCAAAGGGAAGGGGCACCCAAAGGGTGTAGTGTCAATGCTCTACGAGCCTTACCTTCAAGCCCGTAAAGTGATCCTGCAGAGACGACATGAACCATCCCCACCATCCCTCTCCTTCTATCTGCTTATGAGTGTATCTGAAAAAAGGAAAAAAGGCTGGGGCCCGGGAGAGGAGGTCCTGGATAAGTGAAATCAGTATGTACGGAAAGCCCACCTAAAAATGAAGAACAGGGTCAGGACCATGAAGAAGTGATATATGTGTGTATCCCTACCACCCGTGGTCTCCTATTCTACCTTGGGGAAGAGTGATCTGTAGGTTGAGATGAAGAGATGCAGCCAGGGGCGAAGGAAAGCCCAGACAGGAGCGAAGGGAATATATCCTAAAAAAATAACAAAACAATGTTGAAATCTACGCGCACATCTTTCTTCGACAAATGCACAGATGCTTACTGTCCCACATGCTAGGAATAGATGCAACCAATATATATATTCACCTTGAAATTGTTTAGGCAAATTATAATTACAAACTCCTCTAAGGAAATACTCAGTTAGGATATCACTGAATATATAAACAAGGGATGTGCTACCTGCACATTTGTTCATGAACCAAATTAAATGCTCAAGGCTTGGTTTGGATAAGTGGATATGAGAAAACGTTCCAGCGTATCTTTATCACCTTCAGAAGAGAAACTGCTCCAATTCTTAACAAATGATATAGGTGCTCCAGCACATATAGCCACAACTCACAAGAGCTCCAGCGTTAGCAACCAAGAAACAGCAGAATTCCAGCAGTTGACTCTAGACAAATAGAAAGCTCTTTTGGTGAGTTTTAAAAGTATAAGAGAAAAGTACTCAGTTCAATACCCAAACATTCATAGCGCTCCAGCGTGTGGTGTTCAGTACCAAAGTAAAGTGCTCCAGCGCATGGTGCTAAGTACCTAATAAAGCGCTCCTGTGCATGGTGCTAAGTACCTAACAAAGTGCTCCTGTGCGTGGTGCTAAGTACCTAACGAAAGCGCTCCAGCATATGGTGCTAAGTACCTAATAAGCACTCCAGCGTGTGGTGCTAATTAATAGACAAAACCGCTTCAGTGCCTTGTGCTTAATTATAAACAAGGCTCTCCAGCACGCGATGCTCCCAGGTAAGAAAAAGGCTCTCCAGTAAGGTTTCTCCAAACACACGTGTCAGTGAAAATGTGACATTTACTCACTGCGCGTGTTGACCAGCTGACGGAAAACCTTCAGACCGGCAATCCAAGGAAATGCGGCTTCAGCAACATTGCCTGCGGCAGGGCAAGCAATCACGGAAACAGGTGAAATACGAAGCAGCGTCCGCAAATAGGATGAGGGTTATGTATGCTGCAACCTGAAAGTCCAACCCGTGCCTGCTGACCCACAAGACTGCAGGAAGTGAATAAAGACTGAACCGCTAACCCCAAATTGAACACATTCATACCGTCTTGTAACAGTGCTGGGAATGGCGATTTGTGACCTGAAGTGATGGGTGGAACCATGACATGTAGTCACCCTAGGGGAGAGTAGCCATTGGCTACTGCCTCCCGACCTCAGTAATGCCCTTAAATGTAGTATTTATGGGCTCCCCTGAACTTTGTTCCTCAGATTCAACAGACCAAAGAAGAAGACAGAAGAAGACCGCTGCCAGGCCAGGAACTGAACTGCTGCAGACAGAACTCAGCAAGAACCGCGCCACATGTAGCCGGCTCGACAACTGGGGAGATCTTCCAGCCTTAAACCAATCTCCACGAACCTCCCTTTGGGCTAGAGGTTCTAGTCCCCGGCGCCCCCGGCACACAAACCGTAGTAGCTGAGGACCAACACTTGTGTCGACACGACTCTGCCCTGCCAGAAGAAAGCACTGCAGCTGGCGCCCTCCCCAACCCAGAGGGATCATCTCGGCTCAACAACCTTAGCTGTTCACAGCCCTGTTCCCAAGAGCCTCTCGGCCCCTCTCCTGCCCTGCCTGCTCGACCGTGACGACTCCATCCCCTGCGCATCTCCATCCCCAAGACCACGACCGCGGGGCTGGTACTGCCTCCCTTCAATCTACAGTGACCCGCTGACGACAACCACGATGATACCAGTGTTGGCAGTCCAATGAATCCCATTCATCTCCATTGCTCCCTGGTGACCGTGAGAGCGACCCTCATTACCGCTATCGACCGCCGTGGCGTAGATACTGAACCCCGCACCTCTTTAGGTACCCCCAGTCTCCATTGATTAGCCTTGGGCTCGGCAACCCAGCAACCCGCTGCCCCAGTGCCGCTGGTGGTGCAGTACTTACCTTAAACTGACCCTTGCCCAGTGCCGGTCTAAACCCCTGGAGCTTGGAAAAGTAAGTTGTGTACTTACCTGATGATGCATAACACTGTTTTTCCTTCCTAAGGATTGTATTGCATTCTATTTGTTGCATCCGACTGTCTACCTGTGTCAAGTACCCTGTCAAACTGTTTCTGATTGACAAGCACAAAGGTATTTCCGAAACTATAAAGCATTCCTACTACCTGTTGAAATTATTGCATTAAAGTCTACTTACCTGTAACTGAGTTCAACTTGGTTCCAAGAAATAAAAGTAACTAAAGTAATATTTTTCTACAAACATTGGCCTGGAGTCAGTCATTGAGTGTGTGTTCCTGTCTTGCATGAGTATGTTTGCCAAATGTATTCACACTACCCTCTGATAAGCCTAACTGCTCAGTCTAGCTACCACTAAATTGAGAGTAAGGTATTATCTACTTTAGCCTCTGCAGACTTACTGGACTCTGTGCACACCATGCCTCTTTTTGGTATAGTATATACAGAGCCAGCTTCCTACACATACCATTCTGATTCAGTATTTGGAAGGGACGTATTTTGCAAACCCAAATTGCGATTGGGCAAGGTGTTACTGAATCGTAATTTGATGTTTGTACATGTGAAAAGGCATTTTTGAGAACGCAAACGGCCCAATTCTGAAAATCGGCCCGTTTGCGACCTTAAAAAAGCTTAGTACATCTGGTCCTAAGTTTCACCAAAAGTTATTCTCAAGGCAAGAGGTGCTACTGGAGTAGAAAAAGCATGCTTCCGTTTTTTTGTGGCGAGGAACTCCTCACTGCTGTTTACTTACAGTTATAAACTATCACTATAGTGGCAAATACTCAAAATGTGGCACAACAGTTTTAGAACAGCCTTAAAAATAAAAGTCAATGCAGAATCATACTTCTTGCCCTATTGCAAGATTATACTGTGTCGTCCTCTGTCACAGTCACTGACGTTTAGCTGCTACTTGCTCGTGGCTGACTACTTACAAATGCTGCAAAGACAGGTCTGTCTGGAGAGTAAGGTCTCTGCACATCAACAACTCTCCAAAAATTAAAACACCTGACAACTATTGTAGCAGCATGGACTCTTAGCTGTAGCAAGAGAGCTGTGCTTCTGCATGTTTCTTGTATCGTATGATCAATAGTAGGGCCATAACACTAAAAATGGTAATTTTCAGATGACAAATTTTGGTCAGCAGCCTTCCAAATGAGGGTCTCCAGGAACCTAAACGGACCGAGACTGCACAAGACAATAATTATGTTACATTTTATAAATGAAAGGATAAAAAATAATTTAGAACCACCAGTGGTGTGGGGCAACAGTTTATGAGAAGTAGCACTTTTGAATTATAATACGTGGGGTCCACTGCTCGTGGGCAATTATTTATTTTGTGGCTGTAACAATCCTTTCAAGGTATGGATCAAAGCTTTTGTGAAATAATCCATATCTAGAAGTACTGTGGGCTGATAATTCACAGAGAACAGCTATTCTCAGTATTTTTTTATAGAGAGCAGCACGCTGGGACTGATAGCTCACAGAAAATGAATCATAGATAACAAATCTGTTGGGTAATAGTTTACCTGGAGAAGATATGCGGGGTAATAGCTCTCGGGAAACAACAGTACTGTTGGATAATTCTTTATGCAGAGAAACACTATGGGGTAATAGCTTTTTTGAAGATCACCAGTGGGTGGTTTTTAATTTTCGCTTGTGCTTGTGAAATGTATTGTTTTAATATAAATCTTAAAAGGGGCTTACATTCCCACCCTGCTTTTCATTGGTTCCTGTGCTTGCCACTTACTTTTCCTCCATTTCTATTTGCTGTAGTATACTCTTTCCTGTTGTCTCTCGTATCCTTCTCTTATCAGTGTCCCATGGCCCAAGTACTGTTTTCATACACTTGTGGAACTTCTATTTTATTAGGTTCCCCCTGCTCAATGCTTGTTTTAAATCTATTACTGGCACTTTACATGAGTGCATGTGTTCCATTTGTGCCCCCTATCACCCCTCTCTGTAGTTTAACACTCTCCATTTATTTACCCTTTGTTTACCACCCTCCTCCCATAGCACGAACCCCACCGAAGGTATCATAGCTCTTTACACGAGCACAAGTCCCATACCTTTTTTCATACACTTGGACCGTTGGAGACAAAAGTCCATGTTGAAATCATGGTCGAACGAGTTATACTTTTTGCGTAATATTAAAGTGTTTTTATTGAACAATGAAATTAAAGTAGCTCATCCCTGTATGTATACAAGTGGATATGGAAATTTCAATCTTCAGAGGTAGCCCTTCATTGGCATAAACACAATAGTATTGGAATTTAAGGCTACTGCTTAAGCGTGTAAAGCAAATACCAGTCCAATATGGTGGTTCCATTTGCTGATATTCAAAAGGCACCTGAATCAGTTCAGTCCTCCCAATGCGTCTGAGTCACGAGTCACATTGTGTCATATGATCTCAGGGGTCTCTTCAAAGTCAAATCATATGACTCCAGTACCCCTGCTGAAACTGGCACTTAAGCGCACAGAGAGCCTCTTAAGATACTTGGCCAACCTTCAGCGTGAGTACTGCATGCATGTGTTAATGTACGTGTTTTTGGGGTAGGCACTCGCTTCACAAATACTTATAATATAAATAATCTCTCACTGCCCCACCTTTGATTGGAGCTGGAATACATGCATTCTTATCCCGGCATCTACAGTTAGTCATTGCGTGATTCTGGGCAAACACTAGTCACTTGTTTTATTAAAGTTGGAAAAGTGGTCCTTTCACTTTATCAGTATTCTCTTAGTTTCTCAAAGTTCTTATCATGGGAAAAGAAACGTTTCCAACAGCCATTTACTGATGAAATGAAAAGCTCCCTGTAAAGAGAATATAGGATACCTATATGATGTGGGTTTTTTGCAGTTTTATATAGTGCGGACTCGACTCAAAGGTTTTGGAGCCCTTTACATGAGCACCAGTTATATTACACAAGTTCACATTTTTCCCCAGGTACGGAGAGATTAAGTAGTGATTAGCCCAGAACCATGGGATGTTGAGCCAACGTTGACCCTCGAACTTGGTACCCCAGTTCCAAAGTCAGAAACTCTAGTAGAGCTGCATTCTCTCCTCAATGCACATTTTTCAGTAGCCATTGCAAAGCCAAAGGATAATTGGTGCCATAAGTAAGAAAATGCAGTTTTGCCTGTGGCTTCCCCATGCCGTACAAAATGGCCATATTTGTGACTCCTAGCTGCGATTAAGATCGCTTTGTTGCCCTCTGGAGGTGGTACAGTGCATAGTCTTCTGGACGCAGCACCTTGATGTGAACGAGGATGTAAGCAACATCCAGCGTCTTCTGAGACACGAGTTAACTTGGCCCAAGTTATAACTGGGCAGTATAATATTGCGGAAATTGCTCCTCCAGTGATAATGTTACCTGAAATCATTTCCACCATATTTTACAGTGGGATGGCATAGCTGACAAATTTTAAGACTGCTTACCTGTTAAATATTCATGTTTCTGTGTGTTTATGTGTGACCTTCAGTTGCCTTAAGGGTGACACTTTGTGTAACACTTTGTCACGAATACAGCAGTTATGCCCATGCAGTGAGATACAGTTCAGTATCAGCCCTTCCTGTGCAATAGAATAGTCTAAAAAGATCCTTAAAACAGATGTAACACCTCTAAACTGTTTATGTAAGTTCACTTACTTTGAGTTTTCTAATAGGACGTTCCTGGAGACATATGTAGTGCCTTTATATTACATATACAAGTCTTTTAGGCGAACTACTATAGTTTGTTAAACCGGTATGTTATACCCGATACATACTGAAAGTCAGGCAAAACCACTGTTATGGTATAGCTCTGAAATCTAATAAACATAGCACATGGGATCTCTAACTCCACCCACCAAAACTGTAGGACTCTCCTGTGCCACCTACAAGGGAACTGGCTTCTGATCCATCAGTGAGTGACAACACAGGGCAGCCATGATGGGCACCAAAGGAGGTAAACCCGAGCATACGATCAAAGTCAGTGAGTAACAACGACTTAGGACATTATGTGAGCTCCACAGGCACAAATGGGGCTTATATTTGACACTCCCAACATTGCGTTTTAAGGCAATCACTCTTTGCATTGTGAGACTTTCAGGCTTCTGGTTTAGCTCAAACTGGAAAAAGGCATGAGTGGCCATAGCAGTGTCTCTCGCACGCAGATCTTCGCAGACAGTAAGAGCTCTGAGGAGGACCTGTGAGAGGCCATCATTTCATCACATAGCAATCCTTTAGCAGAGTAAAGTGTAAATACAAGTACCAGCAGGCAAAATGCTCTTGACTAAAAGGCAAGGGCTGGTCAAACGTGTCATTCAAAAAAGAAATAGCCAATGAAGATCATGGAACTGCTAGTTAATCTCTTTGTTCACACCTAGATTGAGAGGGGCATTGCCTTAGAACGATTGAATGGTGTACCCAAACCTTAGGACATGCAAGGTTGTTTCTATATTACTGCTCTAAAATGCATTTTTTAAATCAGAGAATGATCTATAGAACCCCATTTTCAGTTCATGGACTATTTACTTGCACTGCAAGATACTGAACCTCAATGGCGTTGATTGTCTGTAGCACATCATCATTAGAATTTTTCATGTAGCTGTCAAGTCCACTTCATGGGTGACAGCTGCAGTCAGTACTTTGTTTCCAAAGATTGGTGGTGGCAAAAAAAAAGCAAAATTGGATAAAAGTGACACACATGACAGTAAACTGAATATTGTTCCTGAACTTTATGTCCAGACGGAGGAGTGGGGGAAACTGCAGCATCATATTTGGTGCTGAAAAGATTTCATTAGGTGGAAACTGCTGAGTTCTTGTGAGGTCAATCAATTAATCTCTGCTGCTTTGTGGCCAGATTTTAAAAAACAGCAAGCTCTCATTTTTAGGTTTCAAAAGCACGCTTGTGCTGTGCTTTTGAAATCTATTGTATTCAATATAAATCTTTAAAGGGGCTTACATCCCGCCCTTGTCACCCTTGCTTTTGATTGGTTCCTGTGCTTGCCACTTACCTTTCCTCCATTTTTATTGACTGTAGCATACTATTTCCTGCTGTTCCGCATGTGGTTCTCTTATCAGTCTCCCATGAACCAAGTGTTTTCATCTGCTTTGTGGGGCTTTTTTTTAAGCTTTTCCCACCCCAGCTGTTTTGTTTGTGCTTGTTTTGTTTGTCTTCGGCTCTTTATGTAATATCCTTGTGGCTGTCTTGTTGCTGACAAGTTCAGTTTTCTAGTGTGCTTTCTCTCAAGTGTGCACCTCGTTCTCTTGTTTCTGCCACTTTCAT
Source organism: Calotriton arnoldi (assembly GCA_963921515.1). Taxonomy (NCBI): domain Eukaryota; kingdom Metazoa; phylum Chordata; class Amphibia; order Caudata; family Salamandridae; genus Calotriton; species Calotriton arnoldi. The sequence goes on along the minus strand of CAWUFW010003604.1, from coordinate 1,622,072 downwards.
TTATTCCACGAGCTTGGAACGCATCATTCTCTAAGCCTCGCTTTCATTCCTGAGCCCCGCCCCGGTTATGCTATCTTGGTGATACACAGCAGAAAGCAAGCTGCAGTTCAATGCAGCTTTCTTGTGAATTTTAACCACGAGGCTTGTTGCCTCTACTTTTAAACCCGTTGTCTGTGGCAAATGATGTTGCTTCCACTACCCCTGGTATTTCCGGGAATATAAGTCCATAGACATGTGAAGTTTAAAATAAGGTATTTGCAAGGCCAATCCATAGCCAGGGTAACTGCAAAGACATCGGGAAATGGGTAGATTCCCTTATTTATTTTTCTTTTGGTCAAGATTATGAATTTAAAACAGAGGGATGAATGCAGATGGTGAAAACAAGTACCAGTATGGTAAGTGGTTTCTCTTTTTAATATCACACATTAGTTATTAAAATGTTGTTTTTGCCTTTATGTCTGACACACCCACAAGGCTTTCTAACACTTGGGCATGAGAAAGCTTTCCAGTTTCAATCTGGGATGAAGCTTTATTTTATATCTTGGCATCTATGTTGCAAAAATGTTATCTGCTGTGCCTTTCATGCCGTGCAGTCTTAAAAGAAGCTTGTGGCACACCTCGCAGTCTTGTCTGCTTCCAGCATTCTTTTCTCCATGCAATAATTCATAAGTGATAAGCAGATGCCGAGACAGTGGCTTTGTCCTGTGGCATTGCGTGGCTGGTGACCATTAGAGGAAGTCTATTCATCACTTATCTTCTTATTGGTTGTTGCTTCTGAGGTTGAGGAGAGGAGAGCAGCACATCAGCCCTTCCGAGGCTAACTTTCCATAAATATTTAGATCGTACATAAAGATAATTCTAGGCATACAGTTACCTACATGAAACAAGAAAGCTTAGCAGACAAGACAAATGGAAGTGGCGGCAGCCTTCAGCGGATTATTCTCTGAAAATAACTGGGAGACGGATGTTCCACGGCTGAAATCTGCTGCACCACCTTGTTGTGGGCTTGTGATACTGCTCCTCTACAGCAGAACCTATTCAGCTTTTTCATGTTGTGACACGCATGTCTCATAGTCACTCATGTTTGGCAGTGTCACTAATCCGTGACCACAATTTTCAACATCAGAAAGTTTGTAATTCATGTTAGTCCCAGGTAAAATCATCACAGCCTCCAGACCCTCCAGATGCACCAGTAGTGCTCATATCATGCTGTTTAGAAGCGCTTGAGCTCACAGTCTAATTCTGCATGCCTAGAGTTAGCAAGGACAAGGCAAAGGCATTGCCATCATCTTCAAGGAAACCATTAGATGCACCATCACCGAACACCCCCACGCCTCTCATGGAACAATTCAACTTCCTACTTCAAACTGATGCGAAGACCACGATAAGAGGCACCCTCACCTACAGCCCCCCGGTACCCTGAGCAACATTCTGCGATGCCATCCCCAACCTCATTACCCCCCTAGCAATCGGCTCTCACCACTACGTCCTACTCGGTGGCCCCAACTTCTACATCGATGACCCCAATTACGCCAACTCCATCGCCCTCCTGGAGAACCTGAACAACATTGGCCTCACCCAACTGGTCACCGAACCCATGCACAAAGGCGGACACACACTCAACCTCATTTTCACCTCCAGTGACAGAATGAAATTGAGCCACACCACATTCCTCACCTGGACTGACCACACCATCGTACACTTCACCATCACCGACGCCCAGCACAACATCACCAGGCATCAGATCTCCTCCCACCGTACCTGAAACATGGTCACCGAAACTCAGTGGTCACAGGCCCTAACCACCTCCCAACCCAAGGCCTCAACAGACCTCGACCTGGTAATCCAGAACTTCGCCGCCTGGATCACCGACAGCGCCGACAGTCGTCGTCCCACTGAAACCTACAAAATCTAACAAGACCTCCATACATGCCAGCTGGTACACCCAAAACTCAGGACCACCAAGCGCAACTGCCACCAACTGGAGAAACTGTGGTGTACCACTAAGAACCCCTTTGACATAGCAGCCCACAAAACAGCCATCAGCAACTATCACAGGCACATCAAGGAAGCCAAGAAAGCAGCCATCACTACCCGCATCGGCTCCGTGGCCAACCACACAAAGGAACTCTTCAAAATAGTCAAAGAATTCTCCCACCCGACAGCGATAGAGGACACCATCCACCCCTCCCAAGAACTCTGCGACACCCTCTCAGACTACTTCCACAGCAAAAAAACCTACATCTACAACAATTTCAACCCCCAGCCCCTCAACACCAACGACCTCAACCAACCAGCGAACATCAGCCAAATGATTACTACTGCCAACCCTTAAAAAATTAAAAGGAAACTTTTCATTTTTCTTTTTAAATGCATCCCGTTTTCCTTTAAGGAAAACAGGCTGCATTTCAAAATAAAAAACTTCTTTATTTAAATACCAGTCACAGACATGGTGGTCTGCTGACCCCAGCAGGCCACCATCCCTGTGAGTGGTAGCCATTCCCAATGCGTCGCAAATTGCTACGTGCATCATGAATATTAATGAGGCAGGTCTCTTGCGACCCATTGGGCATCGCAAACAGTGTAAAACACACTGTTGTACATAGCTGTTCGCGATTTCCTAATAGCGAATCACAAAAATTTGCTTTTAGGAATGTACATCTGGCACTGAGTCGCCATACCACCTCAGTACCGATGGGTCAGAGTCCGACTAGGTATAGTGCCGCACTGCCCTCCTAATCTCGCCAGAGAAACAAGTGAATATTTATTTATTTATTTAGCCATTTATAGAGCGCATGGTTACACCGCCGGTGTGTCCCCGCGCTGAGATAGACACTCTGAAAAGTTACGGCCATGATCCACGTATCCGAAAGAGTAGCACATATAGTCTGCCGAGCCATCTTTATTATGTTTTGGCGAACAACCATGTCTTCAGTTGTTTGCGAAAGCTACTTTCACATGGTTCCGTTCTCATTGCCAACGGTAAGGTGTTCCATGTTTTAGCTGCAATATACCTAAAGGAGCGCGCTCCCATTCTTGCTCTGAATATTCTCGGTACCTTCACCAGTGCTTTCCCCATAGATCTTAGGCACCGCCCGGTGTATACTGGGTTAGTAGTGGGTGAAGGTATCTTGGGCCTCTCTTTAATAGAATGCGGTGGCAGAGGCACATTGCCTTAAATACCACTCTCTTTTCCACTGGCAACCAATGTAGTGTTGTCAAGGCTTTCTTTGTGTTTGCTCTTCTCGGAAGGCTGAGAACCAGGCGTGCTGCCGCATTCTGGACTGTCTGCAGTTTGGATAATCCTGTCTTAGAAGCGCCGAGATATAGTACATTCCCATAGTCTATTTGGGAAGTTATCACCGCATGTACTATGGTTTTCCTGGCGTTAGGTGGCAAAAGATCCAGGACTTTCCTCAGGATTTTCATTGCTCCATAGCATTTGCCTGCAACCTTCCGAATCTGCCCATCAAATGACAGTTCGGAGTCGAGCCAAATCCCGAGGTTTTTCACCTCCGCTTTCGGTGAAGGCCATTGGCCCAGTATTTCAGGCCACCACGCTGATGACCATATAGTTGGTGCCTTGCCTACCACCATTACCTCAGTTTTGCTCCCGTTTAACCTGAGGCAGTGGTTCGACATCCAGTCGGCCACCTCTTCCATGCATTTGGAGAAGCGAGTTGCTGCCAGTTCCTTGTCTTGCGATAACATCACAATTAGCTGCGTGTCATCAGCGTAGGAAACGATAGACACCTTATGTTTTTCCACTTGCTCCGCTGGTGATCCCACATATAAGTTAAATAGGGTGGGGCTCAGGATTGATCCCTGAGGGACCCCTTGAGGCAGGGGGATGCTCTTGGATAAATATGGCTGTTGTGCGACTTGGAAGCTCCGTGTGGAAAGGAACGATGTCATCCAGCCCAGAGCATTATGCCTGATGCCACATGCCTCTAATCTTTGTAGGAGGAGCTTGTGTGAAACGGTGTCAAACGCCGCGCTTAGATCCAAGAGGATCAGGGCTGCTGTCTGCCCTTCATCAGCGTATTTTCTCAGCGTTTCTGTGGCCATAAGTAATGCTGACTCCGTGGAGTGAGCCGCTCGGAAACCTGATTGAGAAGGGTGTAGTAATTCGTTCCGGTTGATGTGTTCTACTAGTTGTTTATTGGCCACTTTTTCAGCAATTTTGGCCACAAACGGTAGCAGTGAGATAGGGCGTAGATTTTCTAATACAGTTTGCTCTATTGATTGTTTCTTTTTTAGTGGACGGACAATTGCTTGCTTCCATTTGGTGGGGACTACCCCAGTCTGGAAGGAGCATGAGATGAGTTCAGAGATATAGGGGGAATAGGCACCCCAGAACACAACACTCTCGACCCTCTCAGGGATAGCAGTAACAGGACACACCCTTTCGCTCGTCCACAATAAGATAACCAGGAGACATGAAGGAAGTTTAAAATATTTATCTAAATTATCGTGCTCTGAAATGCAGTATATGTGCCACAATTAGAAAACAAATGCATACTAAAAATACTGTTAGCATGGTTAATAATCCATATATTATGGAAAGCCCTGTCATTTTATAGGACAGAGTAACCTAAACCCCACTCCCTTGCTAATAATAATAAATGATTATCTATCAAAGATCTCTGGGATTACTGGCGGACCCTGTGCCTAAGCATACACAGATGAACGCTCTACATCTCAGCAGACACAGTGCTCTTCTCTCTCACAACTCTTGTTCCATGTATCTCTTTTTTGCTCATGTGCTCATCTATATCATAGGACATGTATGTGCATAAACAACAGCTGCATTCTTGTGTTATTTCTAGGTGCTAGCACCTGGCCAGAAAGAATAACAAGGGACATTCTTGTTTGATCTTGTCTATGGTGTTCAGACTAAATCCCAGGAAAAGAACAGAAGGCGCCAACATATGCAGGTTCCGTGTGAAAGTACAATGTGGCACAAAAGCAAACGTGTTTACATAGTAACGTGTGCAAAGGAAAATAAGGCCTACAACGCGTGCAGCCAGGCTGACATTGGGAAAACCACAATGAGCCATGCAGGAAACACACAACAGCACCATCCACATCACTACACTACTTTGTCATCATTGCATTGCGTTACCTATTTACCTTGCACTACTACCTCAGACCACTACATGGCCAGCCGCACAACTGCAGTAGTCCACCACACTACTGCTATCCACTATCGCAAGACAGCATTATAGCACAGCATTACCTCTACCAGTGTTACACTACTATCTTCTACATCACACTACCAGTATCAAGCACCCCAGAATTTAGCTCACACCTACCACACACAGCATATCACTACTAGTTCCCAAAAATAATGCCATCACTCCAGCACAATACCCTCACCTGTCAGAAGCAAACTAGTGATGCCCACCTTACTGACATACCACTCATGCCATACCACGCCATACCATACTACTAAATGTCAGCCCTTTTTAAACATCCCTGGCACCACACTATCACTCCCAGAAATACACTGTCATTTCCAGTACTACACTACTGGCCAGATGTACGACCCGTTTTTGCATGCGCGAATGGGTTTGCAAACCCGTTTGCGCATGCAAAAACATCATGGGCCATGTACAAAGCCTATTTAGCGAGTCGCAATTTATTTGCGACTCGCTAAATAGATTTTGCGACTCGCTATTTGGAAGGGGCGTTCCCTTCCAAATAGCAAGTCTCAAAACCATGTACTAATGTTTTGCGACCGCAATTGCGGTCGCAAAACACTCGCAATTACCACCTACTTCAAGTAGGTGGTAATGCATTTGCAAATGGGAAGGGGTCCCCAGGGGACCCCTTCCCCTTTGCAAATGCATGCCAAAATATTTTTTAAGTGCAGGCAGTGGTCCCAGGAACCACTGCCTGCCTTTAAAAAATGAAACGAAAAATTTTAATTTTTTTTTTTTTAAATGCAGCCCGTTTACCTTTAAGGAAAACGGGTTGCATTAAAAAAAAAAAACTACTTTATTTAAAAGCAGTCCCAGACATGGTGGTCTGCTGAGCCCAGCAGGCCACCATACCTGGGAGGGCCTGTCATTCCCAATGGGCTCGCAAATTGCGAGAGGCTCATTATTATTAATGAGCCTCGCATTTGCGACCCCATTGGGAATCGCAAACAGTGTTGAAAACACTGTTGTGCATTTTATTTTGCGCCTCGCAATTTGCGACTCGCAATTAGTCGCAAATTGCGAGGAGCAAAATAAAATGGTCGTACATCGGGCCCTACGAGTCTAGACCATGGTATTACCACCATCCACTGCAAGACCACCTCACACAGGACACTACTCTACTACTCCACACAATCGCAACTAATCTACACCAAATAGAAAACAATTTTAATCTATCCATCCATCGGTTCCTCTGTACCCCCATCCACATGCTATCGCAAAACAGAAAACATCCCATATAGCACAGTACCAGTATGTCCACTCTTTCTATTGATTACTCTACAATCTCTTGGGCCTTTCTCATGTTTACACGTTCATTTCCATCCAATCAACCATTCATCTGTTCAGTTACATGCACCTGGCATTCATGCATAACTCCATCCATCCATGCACATGCCTCCATCCATCCCAAAAATTCATTCATCCATCCATCCACCTTTGATATATACAGCCATTCCTCTTTCACACACTTACAAACCATCCGTCAATCCATCGATTGATCTGTCCATTCACACATTTACCTTTCATTAATATATTCAATCATAAAGCTTGCCAGCTATCCCTCCATCTGTCTATTCACACAACTACTTTCCATACACCTAGCTATCCCTTTACAAACCCACCTTCCAGTTATTTATCTAACTGCTCTTTCAGTGTAGCCCAGTGGAGTGAAGTAAAGTACAGTATAAGTAAGCACGCTGCCTCTGTGGCTAAACCTCACTCCCTCAATCTCAATTTTTTTATGTGTCTACTCATTGCCCATATTTGCAGAGTATGTGGTGCAAAAATGCATTTCCCCAATCTCTTCTCAAAAAATATCCACTGCAGCAGGGCTGTGTGACTACAGTCTACAAAAACGTGCTGCTTTGTACAGGGAACTACTATGGTTTCATGAGAAGTACTTTAATTTGCAGGCTTGAACTGTGTGTCTGCGTGGGCCTAGAGTGAGTTGTGCCAATGTGCATGCAGGGTGAGTATTGTACCTGTGTGCGTGTGGTGTGAGTCTTGTGCCTGTATGCATGGAGGTTAGTCTTGTGCTTGACTGCAAGGTAAGTGTGCCTGTGTGAGTGCAGAAGGAAGAGTGTGCCTACTGGTGTGCAATAAATTGTACCTGTGTGAGTGTATGGTGAGGAGTGTTGCTATGTCAGTGAAGGGTAAGCCGTGTGCCTCTCTACCTGCAAGGTAAGGAAAGATCTTGTTGAGTGCAGGATGGGAATGTGTGAGTGCAAGGTTTGCCTGTATTAGTGCAGGGTGTGCTTGTGCGCGTGCAGGTTTATAGGTGTGCCAGTGTGAGATGTGTGTCTGAGTGTGTGTAGGGTGACAGGTGTGACTGTAAGTGCAGGCTTGAACAGTGTGCCTCTGAGTGCAGAGTGAGAGAGGGCTCAGAGCACGCAGGGTGAGTCTTGTGTTTGTGTGCGCACAGGGTCAGTCTTGTGCCTGCACATAGAGTGAGTTGTGCCTGAGTGAGTATATGGTGAGCAGTGTACCTGTGTGACTACAAATTAAACCTTTGTGAGTGCAGGGTGAACAGTGTGCCAATTTGAGTGCGGGATGAGAGGTGAATTTACAAGAGTGAAAACTGAGAGGTGTGTATGCAGGATGAAGCACATTAGCGCCAGACCTATTGGCATTGCCAATGCTTGTTTTGGAGGTTTCATTTTCATTTCATTTCATAAAGCTTTATTCGATCTTGAATACAAACAGAGATCATAAAAGCACAAACAGTAATACAAGAATAAAATTCATCAATTATTCCAATAAAATACCTTAAAATTACAGATGTATCTCAATGTTTTAAAATTAGTTAAAAAGCTTCCTTTTCGTTGTGCAGGCCCAGAGGAAGTTAGCTACTACGTAGCTAATAAAAGGATTGCCAAGTTTTTTAAGAAAGCTAAGAGCGACTCTACATTGCCTAAAATTGTGCTGTCAGAACCGGTAATAAGTATCTTGCTCGTTCCTTTTCATACAGTTCACAGAATAAAATTATATGGAGGTCTGATTGTTCTGAGATTCCGTCACATGGGCACACAGACAGGTCACAGAGCTTATGTTTTCCCGCTGGGTACCCCACCAACAATGGAAACAGATTCATGCGGAATCTTGCTAGAATGAATCTGTGCTGTAGATTTGGAATTTCCTCTAGGTAGTGATAGTCACTCTCTGATAAGGATGGGAGACTCATATATATCCTGACTGATGACTTAGCTTTGTTTATCTCTATAAGCTCATGCGCCAGGTTAGCCAGAAATTTTTCTTTTAAAAATGTCTTTGATATTTGGAGACAATTGCTTGGATTTTTATACAAATCCTCCATACCCAATCTGCTCAGGGTCGATCTTACACAACTCAGCCATCTTACTTTGTGCACACTGTCCAGCTCGAGGCAGTCCTTTATAATTAGGGCTCCCGGTTTTATGGTATTTATTTATTTAACATTTCCGTCTGTATTTATCCATATATATTTTTTGGCCATTTTATCTGTATTTATTTATATTTATTTTGTGTTTTGCGTATAAATGAAGTTGAAAAACTGTACATTTCCATATTTATTTAACTGATAGACGTGCACTTATACTTTGATGTCTGTTGTGTTTCAGCTATTTAGGCTGTCAAATATTACATAACAATACATCCACTGGTAAATACTAGCATTATACCATAAATGTATGTTGACATATGCTGTTATTTAAATACATTTCATCCTGTTTTTTAATTTCCCATGCTGTCCATATGCTCAGCTGCTGGCCTATAATTCATTAAAGACAGCATGGAGAGTCACTTAAAAGGAGTACAATTTTTCTGTATTTATCCACTTTTAAAAATAAATGCAGACTGAAAACATATTATTTACTGTCTGTATTTATCTGTAAAAATCCGTAAAAACGGAAAACAGGGAGCCTTATTTATAATATGATGGGTTAGGGGAGCGTGTTCTTCCTCCAGATTGAGTGCCATAACACTAGAGGAGCTAATCTTATCCGGTCGCTAATATACGGAAAGTCTAGTTCTGCGTGGCAGTTAAAATTAGAGCATGATGCCGGTAAAGAAATTACGAAGCTTTTTTCCGCTTTTTTCCGCTGCTAGCACCCTATTTTTAATCATAGGAGCCCAGGTATGATGCTTATCAAACATGACACCCAATGTAGTGACCTGGGGAAGGGCACTAGGACCCTGCCATAGACAGAGGGGTCAGGGGGGAACCGGACACCACATCCGGTCAGGGGTGTGGGGAGGTCAGTATCGACGGGAAGAAGAACAGGGACGGATGTGCACAGCAGGCTCACAAAGAGAGCAATAAAGAAACCTAACCCTTACCGGTGTCCTGTGTATTTGTGGGTCCGGGGGACGCGACAACTGGTGACGAGGCGGGATCCTCATCTGGCGACCACCGCTGCGTGAGGGACCGACGACGTGTGCAGGAGAAGCTGAACGACGGAGCCAGGAGCCCACCCTGGTCCGCGCCGTGGAAAGACATCCGACTGCCAGAGAAACGGAGCCAGGAGCCCACCCTGGTCCGCGCCGTGGAAAGACATCCGACCGCCAGAGAAGCGGTAAGAAACTGAAGTGCCCTGCAAGAGATCGTGCCTGCAGCCCAAACAGCCGAGAGACGCGCGAAGTTCAAAGAAACTATCGCGAGAGCAGGGCGGCCATTTTTGAAACAGGCAGATTGGACCAATCAGGAGCGAGGAACCAGGGGCGGCCATTTTGGAAGGTCAGGCAAAGCTCAGAAGACAGAAACATCGTGAGACTACGGCGGCCATTTTGAAGTCAGGCAAAACAGGCCAATAGGAGCAAAGAACAGCGCGACGGCCATTTTGGAGTCAGGCGGCAACTGAAACCAATAGGAAAAGGCAGAAAAAGAAGAAAACAGACAAAAGAAAAGAAAAACTGTGAAATAAAAGCAGAACACAGTGGAACCAAAGGGGAAATAAAGAATAAAGAAAAAAAAAAAAGGGACAAGGGAGAAAATGAGCGACAATGAGGAGAAGAAGAGCACGCAAGCAATTTTCCGCAGGTCTCTACCATTTAGCTTATCGGAGCCGCAAGCAGGCATCAGGTGGGAAAGGTGGATCAGAAAATTTGAGCGCTACATGAGCGCCACGGACGTCCCGGACAACAAACAACTGCACCTACTTCTGAATCTCGCAGGGGACGAAATAGAAGATCTACTGTTAACTTTCCCCGACAATCAAACAGCCAACTACAAGGGAGTGATAAAGTGTCTCACACAGAAATTTGACCCTCAACGAAATGTCGATTTTGAGAGGTACACGTTTAACACTGCATGCCAGCAAGGGGAAGAGAGCTTAGATGATTTCGCGACGAGACTGAGGAAACTGGTCGCGTATTGCGAATTTGACAAATTCAACAATGAGCAAGCAATAAGATTGCGTATCATCGAAGGTTGTCAATCAGTAGAATTCCGAACACGCATCCTGAAGGAACCAACGACGCTGGAAAAGATACTGACAATGGCTCGCACGGAGGCACGGGCCACAGCGCAGGCCAAACAGATGGAGACGGGAAAGGAGAAGAGAGTGGCGTCAGCATATCGCGTCACTGGGAATTTCAAAAAGAAAGAGTTCCAGGCGCCAGTCCCAACAAAGAAGTGCGACCAAACATGCTACCGATGTGGCCTCGAATTCCCACATGTTGGTGCCTGCCCAGCAATGGGCCAGAAGTGCAGGAAGTGTAATAGGGACAATCACTTTTCAAGCACGTGCATGACCAGACAGTTCAGAAGCGAGAGATGCAGAACAATGAGACCACGGATGACCAGCAACAGATATGCACGATACATGGAAACGGCAAATCGCAGTTCCTCTGATGAGTCCGAAGAGACGGCAGCACCTGTGAGAGTAGAGAGACTATATCTAATGTCAGACACACCCAAGGAGGAGAAAACAACAGAGCACATTCATCTCGTGGAGAAGCAGCAAATAAAGAAAACGGCCACTTTCAACATTGATGTAGGGAACCACCAAGCAAAGTTTGTGCTTGACAGCGGAGCAACATGCAATATCATGTGCAGCTCGGAATACGAGAAAATGAAAGCGAAACCACCGCTGTCACCGTTGACCGTGGATGTGTTCACGTGGGGCTCCAGCAGACCAGTAGAAAACATGGGAAAATTCATGGAAACTCTAACATACAAAGGCAAGTCTTACCAAGAAGAAGTACACGTGCTCAAGGGTGATATCCCAGCACCATGCCTGCTAAGCAACGTGACGGCACAGGTGATGGGGCTACTAGCAATGACATACCACATGTCAGAAACGGAGAACATTCTACAAGAATACCCAGCCATACTGAAGGGTCTCGGCAAGCTAAAAGGAAAACAGATAACATTACACATCAATGAGTCAATTAAGCCGGTAGCCCAACATCATAGACGCAGTACCGATCCACCTACAACCACAAGTTGAGGAAGAGATAACCAGCTTACTGGCACAAGACATCATTGAACATGCTGAAGGGCCAACGCCGTGGGTATCACCGATTGTGGCAGTTCCAAAGAAGGACACCTCAAAGATCCGCATCTGTGTAGACATGAGGATCCCAAACAACGCAATCGCAAGGGAACGTCACCCAGGGCCACACCTCAACGACATGATCAGCTGTCTCACTGGGGCCTGCCGATTCTCGAAGCTGGACCTGTGCAAAGGGTACCATCAATTAGAGCTGGATCATCAGTCCCGGTACATCACGACATTCTCCACACACCTGGGCCTGTTCAGATACAAGCGACTGAGTTTCGGAATATCATCGGCAGCGGAGATATTCCAGGAGACAATAAGGCAGGTGATAAGGCCGGTGCAGAACAGCCTCAACTATAGTGATGACATTTTGGTATTTGGCAAAACAGACAAAGAACATGATACCACTCTGCGTCAAGTGTGTTCACAGCTGGAGCAAGCGGGCCTGACGCTGAATGGAGACAAATGCGAGCTGGGGAGAGGGGAACTGGTGTTCTTCGGACACATCTTCTCCAAGCACGGGATGAGGCCAGACCCCAGCAAAGTAGAAACGCTGAAGAACGCAAAACCTCCAACGGGTGTGGCAGAAGTGAGATCGTTTCTAGGACTTGCCAGCTACTGTGCGCGATACATACAGGATTTTGCCACGGTGAGCACACCGCTAAGAGAACTGACCAGACAAGGGCAGAAGTTCGTCTGGTCCCAGGAATGCGACAAGGCATTCGAGGACATCAGAAAAGCGGTGATGACTGTGGAACATCTCGCTTACTTTGACCCGCACCTGTGCACTGAACTGACTGTAGATGCTAGCCCGGTAGGACTAGGGGCAATACTAGCGCAACACCTGCCAGGGAGAGACTCACCACGAAAAATAGTCGCATATGCCAGCAAAAGCTTAACAGACATTGAGAAGGCATACTCGCAACCAGAAAAGGAAAGCCTAGCAATGGTCTGGGCGTGTGAACACTACCACATGTTCATCTACGGGAAGCCATTCACCATCATAACTGACCACCAGGCACTGGTAACGATCTATGGCAGCCCGGCCGCCAAAATGCCACCCAGGATCGAGCGCTGGGGCATAAGGCTGATGCACTACGATTTCACGATTGTACACAAGCCAGGGAAGGAACACAACCCGGCAGACTACATGTCGAGACACCCACTGCCACAGGCACAGACCATGACATCCATGGCAGAAGAGTACCTAAATTTCATACTAAAGCAAAACACACCGGCACCTATAACACTAGCGGAGCTAGCAAAGGAGATTGAGGACGATGCAACGCTGCAGCTGGCCATGGAGACAATGAGAAGGCAGAGATGGAAGCACGTCAACAATAACTGCACATGGGGAGAAGGAGTATGCAATGAAGAAATATTGGCTCTAAAGAAAATACATGAAGAGCTGTCTGAGACAGACACAGGAATAATGATGCGAGGGACCATAATAGTGATCCCGAATTCACTCAGGCGGCAACTGGTCAATTTGGCTCATGAATCACACAGAGGCATGGTAGCAACGAAGAAACTGCTAAGAGAGAAAGTGTGGTTCCCTGGCCTGGACCGCATGGTGGAAAACACCATCATGACATGTCACCTCTGTCAGGTGACGGGCTCACCAGCCAAGCCTGAACCACTACAGATGTCCGAACTGCCAAGAGCGGTGTGGACAACACTAGCAGCTGATTTCTTTGGGCCGCTGGACACAGGCCATTATCTGTTGGTAGTCATGGATGAGTACTCGCGATTTCCTATAGTGCGACAGGTGTCATCAACATCAGCAACAGCAACCCTACCAATATTGGATGACATTTTTGCAGCCTGGGGCTCACCAGAAACACTGAAAACAGACAATGGTCCTCCGTTCTCAGGAGACGAGTTCCACCGATTCATGGTCTACCTAGGAGTAAACCACAGAAAGATAACTCCGCTGTGGCCGCAGGCGAATGGAATGGTAGAGAGGTTCATGGGGAGCATCAAAAGGTAGTTCAAAGAGCGAAGCTGGCGCAGATATCGCTCGGCCAAGCTCTGTGTCAGATGCTACGAGACTACAGAAACACGCCACATAGCACCACAGGAAGATGCCCGGCGGAGCTAGTACTGGGAAGGACATGCAGGACGAGACTACCGCAAGTAGAAGCAATCATGGCACCAGAAAACAGCAGCATTGCAGCTAAGGACAGAGAGGCGAAAAGGAAGATGAAAGACTACGCAGATGCCAGGCGACACGCCATCACGTCACACCTGAAGGAAGGGGACACAGTGATAGTGCGTCAACGTCAGCAGAGGAAATCTGACAGCATGTTCTCCAAAGACCCGCTGACAGTAACGAAAGTGAAGGGCCCAATGATCACGGCGGAATCAGAACACCAGAGGATCACACGGAATATCTCACACTTCAAAGGGCTGAAGGAGAAACATGAAGAGGACCAAGATGAGGAAACAGCAGAACACAACGGGTCAGAAAGCAACGGACAGGAGCAAGGACCAGTGGAAGAGCAACAAAGGGAGACCGGCTCAAGAAGGGCATGCAGGAGGCCCAAGAGACTAATAGAGGAAATGTAACGGGCGAAAGCACACCGGCACGTCAGCTGACAGGCTTGTATCTATGACCATCTACCGATCAACGGGTTGACGTGCTCGTCATTTCTTTGTGACCAAAGGGGAGATGTAGTGACCTGGGGAAGGGCACTAGGACCCTGCCATAGACAGAGGGGTCAGGGGGGAACCGGACACCACATCCGGTCAGGGGTGTGGGGAGGTCAGTATCGACGCGAAGAAGAACAGGGACGGATGTGCACAGCAGGCTCACAAAGAGAGCAATAAAGAAACCTAACCCTTACCGGTGTCCTGTGTATTTGTGGGTCCGGGGGACGCGACACCCAAGTAGGGGAAGGAATCTACTATCTCTAGTTTGCGGGCCCCTGAATGAAAGGATGGTGTCTTGCCTCGCCCCGTTGGAGTTACTATTAAGATAAATGATTTTGATTCATTTACCCTCAAATCGAGGGAAGTCATGAATGAGGTATAAGCCGTTAACATGTGTTGCAGCGCCCTCCCAGTTCTCGCCACTAGGAAAGTATCATCTGCATATGCAAGCAGAGGCAGCGATAATGACCCGAACTTTGGGTTGCCCATGGCTGTACCCGCCAGAGCTGCTTCTACCCCATTCGTGTATAAGGAGAATAGGAAAGGGGCGAGAACGCACCCTTGCCTAACCCCTCGAAGAATCCTGAAGAACGGGTACAAGCCCCATCCTTACCGTTCTGCACCGAGGCGGTAGTCTGAGAGTAGAGCTGTCTTATGAACGTGAGTATTGGCGGGTCCACCCCCATGGCCTCCAGTATCTCCCATAGCCTGCTATGATTTACGCAATCGAATGAGGCTGAGAGATCCATGAAGGCCATGTAGATTGTTTCCCCTTTAGCCCTGGTGTATTTTTCAATTATAAGGCTTAAATTCAAGCACTGATCAGTCATGCCCCTACCCCACTGGAATCCATATTGGGCTGGGATCAGTATGTTTTTATCATTAGCCCATTCTTCCAACAGATGTAATAGCAGGCGTCCCATTAATTTTGAAGTGCTATCTAGCAGGGATATGGGCCTGTAATTACCTGGCTCGCTTCTGGCTCCCTTTTTAAAAATCGGGACGATGACACTTGTACTCCATGATACCAAGGGGCCATCTTTTGCAATGGCATTAAATACATTCTGCAGTAGGGGTACCCATAGGACATGGTCTTCAAGAAAGAGGTCTATTGGGACTTTGTCTGAGTCTGGGGCCTTCACCCTGCTGCACCTTTCCAACCCTTTTGTTATTTCCTCAATGGTAAGTACGAGGGGATCAGTATGTGCTGGGGGGACTGGAGGATACTCTTCCATCTGGGTTACCCCTGGCCCAAAGATTGTCTCAAAGTGAGCCACCCAAGCATCTTCTCCCACATGGGATTCCAAAGTAGGATCACTGGCATCCATAAAGTAGGGTTTGTTTACCACCCTCCAGAAGTCCCTGCCCTTTCTAGTTCTTCCCAGGCCTCTTCTTTCAGAACTTTTCCCCTCAGTTTCCTACAATCTTTGTATGCCTTCCGGAATGATTTTATCCTCCCTTGGTCTCTAAGGACTTTTTTCAAGGCTTCATGGAGGGTTTTTAGTGATTGAGAACATGCACGGTCGAACCAACGCCCCACCGGTGCCTTACTTGAAGTTCTTTTACGGGATAAAGCCTTGTTTACTGCCTCTAATAATTTTGTGAAATCATGGATGATAAGGTCATCAGATAGATTTATATCCAAGCAGTTTTGGATACAGTCCATGTTTTTTTATATTATTTCCTGGGTTATATTTGCCTTATCTATGCTAGCCCATTTTAGTTGGTAACCATTTTTCTTCCTAGGGCCAATGTCTCAATTGTCTTAGTTGGCATCTCACGAGAGGAGCCTAATGCTATAGAAAGAGAAAGAATGGCATGCTCACTAAAAGTGGTGAAAATTGACTCCACTTGAGTCAGTTTCCCAACTAAGATGTCAGAAGTCAATATGTAGTCAATAGTTGACTCATATTCGTTGCCTATAAAGGTTGTTATAAACTCCCCAGACTGTTCGGACTGACTGTTTCTTATCTCCAAGTTTCTAATGGACAGAAGCCTATTCAGTGTCTGGCCATATTCATTATGAATAAAGTGAATTGCTGGGGGCCCTTCCATGTCCTCGGTGCCGCAAACTGGGGTGGAAGAGTATTTACATAAATGTGTATTAAAATCGCCCAACCACACAATAGCAAAGTTCTCTTTAGTTCCAGCTCCCACTTTATCAAGCTCATGCTCCACTTGAGTCACCACCAAATTCATGTTAGGTCCAAAATTGTTATTATAGAAGTTTATCAGTAGCCAGACCTGGCCGCCTGAGCCTTCAAATAACAAAAAATAACAAAAATGGGGACACCTTCAGGAATTCCTTTAGGGTTATTGGCAGGGTATTGGATATTAATGTTAGTAGACCGCCCCTGGCTCGACCTGCGGGTGCTGGTACTGCCTCTGTTTGAAAGGAGCAGTACCCATCTATGGTAATGTGGTCAGTGGCCCAGGTCTGCTGCACACATATTATATCATATTTTTGCCAAGCATCGCAGCACTGGGTATTGCCCACCTTCCCCTTGATGCCCGCAACATTCCATAAGGCTAGTTATATCCATTTTCCAACCTCATCCCCACCCGTGACTGGTACACAGACTAGGGCCTCAGTAGCTGTACTCTCCAAGGGTTGCGGCAAGGGTTCTGCCATTTGGGTGGGTAGATTCGTTATAGGCAGTCAATCGCAGCTGTCAAGACCCTCTTGAGGAGCAAATCTATTTCCTGTTTCCCACTTGGAAGTTCCCCATCTGCTCGGGGAAGTTGTATTCATCCGGAGGGGTCTTTGTTGAGGTCTGTGAGTTCCATATACAGAGGTACATTGGTCAGGTCTCCCCAAAGCAAGTTGTGCATAAAAAAGTCTAAAGGTAGGGCTAAAATCTGGGTTCCAGGGAGTGGTGTGTCACATAATCAAAGTTCCAGAAGGCTCACCACTTGGAAATTATTGAAATTCACCACAACACAGTCTCCTTTTAAGCTTTTGTGTGTGGGACCGACCCAGCCCACTCTTCTTGCCAATATGATGTTATTGGCTAGGCCCCGTGCCTTTCTAAGTTTGTAGCCCACAGGAAGTCATTTCACACAGTTCTGACCCAGACGCAGTCTCGGGAGACAGGGGAGCTGGGGGAATGCGACCTCTCATTTCTTCCAATGATAGCCTGCGCTCAGTGAGCTCTATTTTGTGCGACAATGCGCTTGCGGCCCTCAGCAAGAATGCATCAAGAGTGTTCACTACACCCCCAGGGCCTCACTTGTTGCCTTCCTCTTACCCATTTGTCGTTGTGGCGCTCCTCCCGTGATGTGCCACGGTGTACCAGGAAACGGATGCCTCTCCGGAGACAGTCGTTAGAGGGGTGGCCCAGCCCAACCTCCTCCGGGCTCCGACGGGCATGGGTGGGCCTGCCCTTGGCCCGGGCTTTGCCCGGGTGCGTCCCGCACCGCGGGCCGGCGTCGATGTTTTATGCGCTTTCAGGCACAAGCGAGGGTGGGAAATGCAGTCCCCCAGCATCGCGGCTTCTCCCAGCGACAGCGGCAAGGTACAAACAGTCCAGCAAGGTCCAGAGATGAGGCGTCGTGAGGCTACACCAGCCGCGGGTGGGCGTCGATGTTTTATGCGCTTCCAGGCGCAAGGGAGGGTGGGAACTGCAGTCCCCAGCAGCGCGGCTTCTCCCAGCAGCAGCGGGAAGGTATAAACAGCCCTGCAAGGTCCAGAGATGAGGGGAGGTGAGGCTGTTTTGGAGGTATTTTAGCATTACATTGGAGTTTTTTTTACATCGCAGGTAAGTGCATTCGATTTTTTACATCGCAGGTAAGTACATCAAGCGACATTTTCAATACCCCTACATCATTGTAGTTTACATTGCAGGTACGTTTTAAAATGTTTTTAAGGTTCATAAAGTTAGGTATATATATATATATATATATATATATATATATATATATATATATATATATATATATATATATATATATATATATATATATATATATATATATACTCACACACATACTTTTAGGTATAGATTTATATATAAATTTAAATATATATTTACAAAGATGTGGAGCATTTCTGCTCTCTCCTTGCCTAGCGCCAATGTAGGCACCCTTATTGCAAGGGTGTCTGCATTACTGGCAGGATTGTTTTGTGCAGGAAGGGATACCTTCTTGCATAAAAACAAACCACAGAGGCATTTTCCTCTTTCTATGTGTGCTGCAGAATGCAGCACACGTGGAAAGAGGAAGTAACAAGGGAAAATAACGATATTTCTCCTCTTACTAGGGTAGGCGTAGCATTTTGAGGCATTCCCAGGTCTGCTAGCTTTAGTAAATCTGGGAATGCAGCACAATCCATGGGTGGGTGCATGGAAACGTCCACGCTTCACCAATGGAACACCTCCCAGCTTCGAATGTAACGCAAAGCAGCACAAGCAGTTGCATTGCATTGCATTTCTTTACAAACTCCTGCAACGCAAATCGCGATACAATGACAACGCAAATCTGGGCCTTAATTTTTCTTTTTCACTTTTTTCCACTTCAGATTGCCAGTAGTTGCACCTTGAATCCAGAATGTGCACTCGCTTAAACATATTTTTTATTGTGAAGTAAATATAAGAAAATTATTAAACATATTATACATACATATATATAAATATATACACACACATATATATATATATATATATATATATATATATACATATGTATATAAAATATATACACACACACACATATATATATACATATATATATATCACACAACAGCCTCCGAGCACAAGGAGCCCCCTACCCCACAGGGCGGCCTCAGACAATGGGCACGGAGCAGCCCATCAACCATCATCTCGACAAAGAACCACAATGAGGCCCAATACCGGAGACACAGCATTTTAATCACAGGCACAGCAGCGCGTCAAATCCTCCATGTCCTTAAGCGTTTCGGCGTCAATTGCCTTGATCACAGGTATCTCAGGTTGGGATACACTGTTGCATATATATATATATATATATATATATATATATATATATATATATATATATATATATATATATATAGTCACTAAAAACACTGAAATTCAGCAGTTTTAGTTATTTTAAGTAATTATAACATGTGCCTTGCCATGCGCAGTGTTGTCGTATCAGAAATGTTATCAATCATGTCACAGACCATGTCATGAGTGCATGGCAACCCACTGCAGACACTTAGGCCTGCCCCCTTTTTAAAAACAAATTCCAATCCCGTGAGACTCTCACTGGAGCTAGCGCAGCAGCTGAGCACCTGTGCTACTCCCTTGGGAGTTCAGGGGGGCCACACAGGCCACCAGCAGAATCACAGAAACATTAAAAAAAATCTTTTAAAAATTTGACCCCAGGGCCCCCCTACCTACCAGGTTCAGGGGGTCAAGGTACACCTTATATCTTATTGTTTTTTTAATTATTAGGACACAGGGCAGTGAGTTTCCATATCACAGAAATGGCAGCTGCAATATTGCTCTTGATGTTACATCCAGCCGTGTTGGCCAATGGGGAAAAAAGCTACCTCGGACAATCAAATTGCTTTATTTTTGAAGTTGCCTGATTGCAGGACTCTTGTGAGCTTCATGTGAACCTAAGCATTTAAATGTACAAATATTGTGAACCTTTGTTTTTCAAAAATAACTGGACAGATTACACTAAATCCCAAAAAGCATGCATTGTTTTGGGAAAGTTTCGTGAAGATTTGTCAAATGGTGGCAAATTTATTAGCAAACAAAAACGCTCTTCCTAGGTCCTAAATATAACCAGGGCGATTTTGCTGTGTTTTTTGCATAATTATGGATTTGCCTCATTTGCCACATAATTCATCATCTGCTGCATGCAGGTTTTAACAAAAACATTTTTGGTTCCTAGCTCAAACGGATCAAACGTTACTTAAAATGTTGCAACTTGTGTTCACACGCAGCGGAAGGCCCTTCACAAAGATTAACTGGTCATCTCTTCACAAAGATTAATTGGTCATCTTTCAGTTGCTTATTTCTGTATTTGGTTGTTAAACTGGTACTGCTGATCTGAAAATTTGCCTAGACAGCATTACCATAGGTAATAATTACAAAATAATTAAGTAATACTATAAAAAACTGCTGGGTTATGCCGCATAATTTGCCTTTTCTTGCTGCATAATTTAGTCAACCATGGAACATAATTTGGTGCTCCACTGCCACATAATTCCAATGGCCTTGACTATAACTATGCAATGGCGACTGCCACTGTGTAATATATATATATATATATATATATATATATATATATATATATCAATCAAACAATCAATCAATCGTTTGTTAAGCACGACTACTCACCCGTAAGTGTCTCAAGGCGCTGGGGTTTGGGGGGGGGGTGCAGGTTCCAGTCCATCAAGGAGGGGGTCTGTCGAAGAGCCAGGTTTTGAGGTTTCTAGCGAAGATGGGAAGCGATGTTGTCTGTCTGAGGTGGAGCGGAAGGGCGTTCCAGGCTTTGGCCGCAAGGAAGGAGAAGGAGCGGCCTACCGATCTGGTTTTTCTGGTGTGGGGGACCACAGCGTAGGAGAGCTGGGCTGATCGTAGGGTCCTTTGGGGTGCTTGGAATTGGAGTCGACTGTTCAGGTATGCTGGTCCGGTGTCGTGGAGGGCCTTGTGTGCGTGGGTGAGCATCTTGAAGGTGACTCTAGCCTCGATGGGGAGCCAGTGGAGTGTGCGCAGGTGCTGGGAGATGTGGCAGTGTCTTGCAGGTTGAGGACCAGTCTTGCGGCGGCGTTCTGGATGTTCTGTAGCTTGCAGGTGAGGTTTTTGTTTATTCCGGCATAGAGTGCATTGCCGTAGTCGAGTCTGCTGGTGACCAGGGCATGAGTGACGGTCTTGCTGTGTTCGAGGGGGATCCATTTGAAGGTCTTATGTAGGAGGCGGAGGGTGTGGAAGCAGGAGGACGAGACGGAGTTGATCTGGCGGTCCATTTTGAGCTCGGAGTCCAGGATGATTCCCAGGTTGCGTGCGTGGTCCATGGGGGTGGGCGGGCTTCCTAGGGCGGGGGGCCACCAGGTGTCGTTCCAGGCGTTGGGGTTAGGGCCCATGATGAGTACTTCTGTTTTGTTGGTGTTTAGTTGTAGGCAGCTGTTTTTCATCCATTTGGCGACAGCTTCCATGCCTTCTCGAAAGTTGTGTCTGGCGGTGTTGGGTTCGTTGGATAGGGAGAGGATGAGTTGGGTGTCGTCTGCGTATGACACAATGTTGAGTCCATAGGTTCTGACGATGGGGGCGAGCGGAGCCATGTAGACATTGAAGAGCGTAGGGCTGAGGGAGGACCCCTGGGGGACTCCGCAGGTGGTTGGTGTAGGGTCCGAGAGAAAAGGGGGGAGTCTGACCCGCTGCGTTCTGCCAGAGAGGAAGGAGCGGATCCAGTCGAGGGCCTTGTCCTGGATCCCTGCGTCGTGGTGTCTGCGTATTAGGGTGCGGTGAGAGACTGTGTCGAATGCCGCTGAGAGGTCGAGGAGGATGAGGGCTACTGTTTCTCCTTTGTCCATTAGGGTGCGGATGTCGTCTGTTGCGGCGAGGAGGGCGGTTTCCGTACTGTGGTTTTTTCTGAAGCCGGATTGGGAGGAGTCGAGGATGTTGTGCTCTTCGATGAATGTGGCGAGTTGGCTGTTGATGGCTTTCTCGATGACTTTAGCTGGGAACGGGGGCAGGGAGATGGGTCTGTAGTTTTTGAGGTCGGTGGCGTCCGCCGAGGGTTTCTTCAGGGGGGGGTTGACCTCGGCATGTTTCCAGTCATCGGGGAACGAGGCGGTCGCCAGGGAGCGGTTGATGGTGTGGCGGAGCATGGGTGCGATGGTGTCGGCGGCTCTGTTGAAGATGTGGTGGGGGCAGGGGTCCATGGGGGCCCCGGAGTGGATTGACTTCATTGTCTTCAGTGTGTCTTCGGTGGTGAGGGCTGTCCAGTTGTCAATTGCTGGCTTCAGGGTGTCGGGGTGGTTGGTGGGGGTTCAGTGTGTTGGTTGTCTTCGTCGAAGTTGTCGTAGATGCTCTTGATTTTGTGGTGAAAGAAGGTGCCGAGTTTGTCGCAGAGGTCTTGTGAGGGAGGGATGTCAGTCGACTCGCTGGTGGGTTGGGCGAACTCCTTGATGATGTTGAAGAGTTCTTTGCTGTTGTGTGCGTGTGTGGAGATTCTGTCTTCAATCGCTTTTTTCTTCGTTTTTCTGATGAGTTGGTGGTGGGCGTTGGTCGCGGCTCTGAAGTTGTTGTGTGCTTCTGTGGATTTGGTGTTCCTCCAGGCCTTTTCAAGGCGGCGGCAAATGCGTCTGGACTCTCGAACTTCGGTAGTAAACCATCTGGATTTCTTGGCGTGGGTGTTGTTGTTTTTCTTGAGGGGGGCTATGGTGTTGGCGCTGTCGGAGATCCATCTGTGCAGGGTTCGGGCTGCGGTTTTGGGGTCGTCGTTTTCCGTGATGGTTGGGATGGAGTTGCTGAGTAAGGAGGTGAGCTGGTCGTCGGTGATTCTGGTCCAGTTCCTTCGTGGGAACAGGTGCTGGTGTCTGTGTATGGTGGGTGTTCTGAAGGTGAAGTGGATGCATCGGTGGTCAGTCCATGGGAGTTCGGTGGTGTGGCTGAAGGTGATGGAGTTTCCTGTTGTGAAGAGGGGGTCGAGGGTGTGTCCTGCTGAGTGTGTGGGTTCGGTCACGATTTGGTAGAGTCCAATGTTGTGGAGGTTGTCCAGGAGGGATGTGGTGTTGTGGTCCAGTTGGTTGTCGAGGTGGAAGTTGAGGTCTCCCAGCAGGGTGTAGTTGGTGGATGCGATGGCATGCGGGGAGATGATGTCCGTGATGGAGTTGGCGAACGGTCCGCGGGGTCCAGGGGGTCGGTAGATGAGGGTTCCTCGGAGGGTGGTGGTAGGGCTGGTCAGTATCTTGAAGTGTAGGTGTTCCATCATGTCTGAGGGCTCGTCGGGGAGTGTGCTCAGGCGGAGGGTGGATTTGTGGACGATGGCGATTCCTCCTCCCGTGCGGGTGTGGCGGTCCTTCCTGGAGATCTTGCATCCTTGGGGAATGGCGATGTCCGGTCCCGAAGTGGTGTTGGTCGAGGTTTCGGTGAAGAACGCTACGTCCGGGGTGGTGCTGTCGAGGAGGTCCCAGATTTCTGTGGCGTGTTTGTGGAGGGATCGGACGTTGAGGAGGATGCATTGCAGGGTCTTCGGTTTGGGTGTGTTCTTGCGGTCGGGTTGTGCTGGGTCCGTGTTCCTGGCGGTGCTGTAGGTTTGTCGGCAGCGGTGGCAGCTGAAGGGTCCGTGGGTGCTGGCAGGTGATGCTAGCGTGCAGTTGTTTTTGCAGCCTGGGTTGAGTGCGTGGAGTGCTGCTGGGTCGTAGCGTTGGCGGGGCGGAGGTCCAGGGTTCCTGGCCGCGGTCGGGTCGCAGACGGGCTTGCCTTTGGCGCGCCGGCGGCGCGGCGGCGCGGCAGCCGCCATTAAGTAGGGGTCATGGAGGGCTGGACAGCTGGGAGGCGGGAGCGGGGAGGGGAGCTGGATTGGGCCGGTCGCGCTGGGGGGGAGGGGCCGCAGGGGCAGCAGCGGTGGGGAAAACGGGTGAAAAAAAGGGAAAAGGAGGAATAAAGAGGAAAAAAGGACTAAAAGTGAAATAGGGCAGAAAAGCAGAAAAGTGCAGAGAAGTGCACAAAAGAGATTGAGCTGAGGGTAAAAACGAGTGAAACGGAGAGGGAAAGCGGAGCAAGAGAAAGGAGACAGAGGTCCACTGGACCACCAGGGAGATAGAGCAGAAAAGCAAAAAAGTGCAGTAAAGCGCAGAAAAGAGATTGAGCTGAGGGTAAAAAAAAACGAGTGAAACGGAGAGGGAAAGCGGAGCAAGAGAAAGGAGACAGAGGTCCACTGGACCCCCAGGGAGATAGAGCAGAAAAGCAGAAAAAGTGCAGAAAAGCGCAGAAAAGAGATTGAGCTGAGGGTAAAAAAACGAGTGAAACAGAGAGGGAAAGCGGAGCAAGAGAAAGGAGACAGAGGTCCACTGGACCACCAGGGAGATAGAGCAGAAAAGCAGAAAAAGTGCAGAAAAGCGCAGAAAAGAGATTGAGCTGAGGGTAAAAAAACGAGTGAAACAGAGAGGGAAAGCGGAGCAAGAGAAAGGAGACAGAGGTCCACTGGGCCACCAGGGAGATAGAGCAGAAAAGCAGAAAAAGTGCAGAAAAGCGCAGAAAAGAGATTGAGCTGAGGGTAAAAAAAAACGAGTGAAACGGAGAGGGAAAGCGAGCAAGAGAAAGGAGACAGAGGTCCACTGGACCACCAGAGATGAGGGGCAGGTAAACCTGCGGGTGGAGGAGGGCCTCGAACACCAACACTCGAGAGTGCAGGGGCTCGGGGGAGGCCTCACTTAATGGTGGAGCTGCGAGGGAGGGAGAGCAATTTCACTGACAATGAGTCAGTGGTCTTGCTCGCCTGTCCCCGCAGCGGCCGCCATTAAGTAGGGGTCGGGAGGGCTGGACAGCTGGGAGGCGGGAGCGGGGAGGGAGCTGGATTGGGCCGGTCGCGCTGATCGTGCTGGGGGAGGGGCCGCGGGGGCAGCAGCAGCGGGAAAACGGGTGGAAAAAGGGAAAAGGAGGAATAAAGAGGAAAAAAAGGACTAAAAGTGAAATAGGGCAGAAATGCAGAAAAGTGCAGAGAAGTGCACAAAAGAGATTGAGCTGAGGGTAAAAAACGAGTGAAACGGAGAGGAAAAGCGGAGCAAGAGAAAGGAGACAGAGGTCCACTGGACCACCAGGGAGATAGAGCAGAAAAGCAGAAAAAGTGCAGAAAAGCGCAGAAAAGAGATTGAGCTGAGGGTAAAAAATAAAAATAAAAAATAAAATATATATATACATGCATATATATACATATATATATATATATATTTATATGTGTATATATATGAATTACTCTCTTCCGTCTAATAAGGCCAATGTATTTGTGTGGTGGCATTTTAGTTACCAAATTGGTTAATGCGAGTATTTCTTCTTTTTACTGTTATATCATGATATTCATTTAGGGCTACATGAACCAAGCCAGCAATTACTGCAAGTCCTCTGAATTGAATTGAATTTATTCTTTGCCTGAGCATGTACACATTTCTATTGGATATATTTTCTATGTCCTTTGCATCTTTTGTTCATGTCTATGATTCACTTACTTCACTATATATGCTTTGTAAATGATGCCGCTCACTGTCGTGATCAAAGCTGCTGTGAGCAGTCGAAACGCATAGACAGTCACTCTGCACGCGCTTTAATAAACCTTTGCTTGAACATTTTGCTGTGGAGTCCGTCCGTATCCTGCTATCTCGGGTTGGGATACACTGTTGCATATAATATATATATAGAAAGGATCTCCCTCTAGCAGACGTAAAGGATGACGACGCCGTGTCTTGCCAAAATATTAGTTTAATCGTCAGCTGCTGGACGCGTTTTGCCTGTCCTGCAGGCTTGTTCACCAACAGTTACAATAACGTTTTCAGCCATTTTAAATGCCACGAATGGCGTGTCACGTGTTCAAAACTACTACAGCAGTGTATCAGAAGACAGACTCGTAGTTCCACAATTGTAAACTCAATGTTTGTTGTCGTTCCTGCAAATTTTTTCTGCATTGTATTGAAAATATATAAATCAAATTCTAGTGCTCAGTAATACAAGTTCTGTGATTGTAAAATATCACAAACAGTATCTTGGACATGTGCCCTAATTTGATGAAAACCGAGCACGAACAAGATAAACCTAAATAGCAGTTTTTCTTGAAACAACATTATGCATCAATCTCTGCACTGTCATTCAAATTTAAAGATTTATAAAATATTTAACCATTTAGCCCAAGTGGGCAATCCTTAAAAGCAGAAAATCATTATACAAGTGAAGGATGCGTCTTCTGAAGCTGCAAGTGCTATAAAAAGTGTAAAACAAATGAAACTAAAAAATAATAAATTTTCGTGAATGGTTAAAAACAAGAAAGGGAACAAGGGTTCATTAACTATATACATGATTCATAGGTGAGTATGTAAATCTTCCTCCATATTCAAACCTTCCGGGATTTTACTGTTTAATTTGATTATGTAAGAAGATTCTAACCTTCTCAACTGTTTTACCCGGTTTCCACCTCTCACATTGGGTTTTATTGCATCTATTACAAAATACAATAGTCCTTCTGCATTTTTGTGATGGTGTTGTTCGAAATGGCGAGCCATCGGATACGTTTTATCTCCATTCTTGATGGCTCTTAAGTGCTGTAGTACACGTTTGTGGACTGGTAGGGTAGTGCTACCTACGTACCTCAGGCCACATACACAATGATTATAGAGATGACAGCCACCTGCCTTAAAAATAACTACTCTCTTTTCAATGGTGAATTGTTTCACCAGGTATGCGGTGCGGCGATGGGCACCTGCTTCGCCCCCAGCTATGCTAATTTGCATATGGACTGGTGGGAGGAGCAGGTGGTCCAGAAACTGTACCCGGATGAATGCCAGCACAATGTCATGCATTAGAGTCGATTCATCGACGACTTGTTCGTCGTATGGAAAGGTTCCGAGCAATCTCTAGTTGATTTTGTCAAAAAACTGCAAATCAATAGTCTAAATCTCAAATTCACTAGTACAGTTAGTGCAACTAATGTTAACTTTTTAGACCTGTCAGTTTACATTAAAGATGGGAAATCGGAAACTTCGCTTTTTCGTAAGCCTACGGCGGGCAATACTTTGCTTCACGCAAAGAGTTTTCATCCCCAAAACCTGATTAAAAGTATCCCTTATGGAGAGTGTTTACGCACAATACGAAACTGCAGGAACCAGGCCAGTTGTAACAATGAACTAGAGGTTCTGGAGGCAAGTTTTAAATCTAGAGGCTATCCTGATGATTGCAAAAAATCAGCCATCTACAAAGCCAAAAAGAGGTCAAGGGAAGATATCCTGTTCAATAAAAGTAACACCAAAAAGAAACAGGAAAATATGAATAAAAATCAGTGCAGGATGATAACTACGTATAACACTCAACATAAGAAAGTAAGGAACATTTTGTCCAAGCATTGGCATTTGATATGCAATGATCCGATCTTGGGCAAATTAGTTCAGAAGAGACCACAAATAACATTCAGACGTGCCAGGTCATTTAAACAAATGCTTGTCAGCAATGTGATACAAACCTCTAAACCCAAGGCGGCTGCCTCAATGTGGTTAGCAAAGAGAGAAGGATTCGTGAAATGCATGAAATGCAAAGCATGTTTGCATGGGATCAATACCACCATGTATCCAACAGGTTTTTCCGATAGACAAATTAAAATCAAAGGCCATTATACATGCAAAACGGATTTTGCTGTATACGTGCTTCAGTGCCCATGTGGCCTGAGGTACGTAGGTAGCATTATCCTACCAGTCCACAAACGTGTACTACAGCACTTAAGAGCCATCAAGAATGGAGATAAAACTTATCCGGTGGCTCGCCATTTCGAACAACACCATCACAAAAATGCAGAAGGACTATTGTATTTTGTAATAGATGCAATAAAACCCAATGTGAGAGGTGGAAACCGGGTAAAACAGTTGAGAAGGTTAGAATCTTCTTACATAATCAAATTAAACAGTAAACTCCCGGAAGGTTTGAATATGGAGGAAGATTTACATACTCGCCTAGGAATCATGTATATAATTAATGAACCCTTGTTCCCTTTCTTGTTTTTAACCATTCACGAAAATTTATTATTTTTTAGTTTAATTTGTTTTACACTTTTTATAGCACTTGCAGCTTCAGAAGACGCATCCTTCACTTGTATAATGATTTTCTGCTTTTAAGGATTGCCCACTTGGGCTAAATGGTTAAATATTTTATAAATCTTTAAATTTGAATGACAGTGCAGAGATTGATGCATAATGTTGGTTCAAGAAAAACTGCTATTTAGGTTTATCTTATTCGTGCTCAGTTTTCATCAAATTAGGGCACATGTCCAAGATACTGTTTGTGATATTTTACAATCACAGAACTTGTATTACTGAGCACTAGAATTTGATTTATATATTTTCAATACAATACAGAAAAAATTTGCAGGAACGACAACAAACATTGAGTTTACAATTGTGGAACTACGAGTCTGTCTTCTGATACACTGCTGTAGTAGTTTTGAACACGTGACACGCCATTCGTGGCATTTAAAATGGCTGAAAACTTTATTGTAACTGTTGGTGAACAGGCCTGCAGGACAGGCGAAAAGCGTCCAGCAGCTGACGATTAAACTAATATTTTGGCAAGACACGGCGTCGTCATCCTTTACGTCTGCTAGAGGGAGATCCTTTCTATTCATTACGGATCAAGCTTGGGTGATGCGTGCAGGCAACGCGCCCTTTGTTCAGGAGCAGCGGTGGTTCAAATCCGAGCAGCAAGGAGCTGATATATATATATATATATATATATATTACCTACTGGCAGTCGCCAGTAGGTAGTTATAGTTAGGACCTAGTTTCCATAGGAAAAGCGTTTTTTGATTTGCCAATATCTTTGGCGCAGTTTGACGAATCTTTGCAAAAGTTTCAAAACTAATAAGGTGCTCCGGTCAGCTCCTGTCTTGAAAGTTTCGGGGTGATTTATGAAGCGGGGGCCGAGAAAAAAAATGGGGGTCCCAAAACGCGTTTTCTCCATGTTCATTTCCATAGGAAACTTTAGACAAAGCTACAGCCCGAACTGCTGAACGGAATTACACCAAATTTGGCAAAAGGGTAGCTCTTGGTTCAGAAAGCGTGCTTTTTTAAAAATGGTGTAAATCCGTTCAGTAGTTCCTGAGAAATTCAAAAATAAAAAATATCGATATCTGGTGGCCGAGGAGGATTCGCGAACCCTCCCGAGCATGAGCTTCATTCTGATTGGCTGACAACACTCCAAACCAAAATGTGTTGGCAGCCATCTTGTGACTCTGTCGTACCGAGTCACAAGAAAAAGGGTGAAAAAAGGATAAAAAAACATCAAAAGGGGGCAGGGTAGAAATACCCTGACCCCCTAGGCGTGCCCCAGGCCCAAAAAAAGCATTTTTAAAATATTTTCGGCCAAATTTGGGCTGGGTGCGCGAATCCGGCTGAAAAAATAAAAATAAAACGAAGCGCGGGCTCCCGCACTTCATTTAATTAAGCCCCCGGGTGGGCCAGGTCTGGGGGACAATGTTTTATTAGGGTGCGGGGGCCCGGGGGCTGGGGGATTAAGTCCCCTTGAATTCTGATGGTCCTTGGGGGCCAACTAGCCCACCAGGTACCTTCAGTAAGCCCTACACAGTGGGATTGCTGAGAGGTGGTCCGAAGCCACGCCCCTTTTACACAACTCTGCAAACGCGCCTCTTGGGGCATTGCTGTAGGGGCGAAGAGGTCCTCGTGTCCTGAGGGCCTCAGGAGTAGAGTGGACTTCATCCCCTGAGCAGCAGTGCGCCAGGAGGCACGTTTGCAGAGTGGTGTAAAAAGGGGGCATGGCCTCGGACCACTCTCAGCAATCCAGCTGTGTGGGGCTTACTGGAGGTACCTGGTAGGCTAGTTGGCCCCCAGGGACCCTCAGGAGGCAAGGGGACTTAATCCCCCAACCCAGAATGCGCCAGGAGGCACGTTTGCAGAGTGTTGTAAAAAGGGGGCATGGCCTCTGAGTACCTCTCAGCAATCCAGCTGTGTGGAGCTTACTGGAGGTAACAGGAGGGCTAGTTGGCCCCCAAGGACCCTCAAAAAGCAAGAGGACTTCATCCCCCAACCCAGAGCGCGCCAGGAGGCACGCTTGCAGAGTGGTGGAGAAAAGGGCATGGCCTCAGACCACCCCTTAGCAATCCCACTGTATGGGGCTTACTGGAGGTATCAGGTAGGCTAGTTGGCCCCTAAGTACCCCAAAAGTGAAGGGGACTTCAATCCCCATCCAAGAGCGCGCCAGGAGGCGCGTTTGCAGAGTGGAGGGCAAAGGGGGCATGGCCTGCTATGAGAACTTAGCAATCCTGCTGTGTGGGACTTACTGGAGGTAATAGGAGGGGTAGTTAGCCCCCAAAGATGTCCTTAGGGGCCGACTACCCCTCCTGTTACCTCCAGTAAGTCCCACACAGTGGGATTGATAAGAGGTCTTCGGAGGCCACGCCCCCTTTCTCCACCGCTCTGCAAACATGACTCCTGGCATACTACGGGTTAGGGGATGAAGTCCACTTTACTCCTGAGGAGCTTTGGGGGCCAAGAAGCCCTCCTGGTACCGCCTGTAAGTCCTACGCAGCGGAATTCCTGAGCGCTGGTCGGAGGCCCAGCACCCTTTCTACACCACTCTGCAAACGCGACTACTAGTTAAAGAAGCATTTGCAATGTAATAGGTCTTGCATTTGCAAGAGTTAGAGCGATTGGCATTGTAAATGTAAAAGTTTTTACTAATGTTTTTTGGAGTGGAGTGGATGCACGTTGTGTGTAGTGGAATTATGTGGTATGTTGTGCAGTGAAATTATGTGGATAGACTTTGACTTTGATGTGGATAGAAGGTATGTGGTATTTAGTGTATAGGAATTATGGAGAGTGGGATTATGTGTTATGGAGAGTAATTATGTGGTATGGTAGTCTGTGTTGTGGAGTGGTAACCTCAGGTTTAGTCTTCCTCATTTCCATAGAAACTAAACTATAAACTCAATGAGACAAAAAAAGAAGGAACCACTGAGGAGCACTTCTGGACCTAGTCAGAGGTATGAGCAGGGCCACTGGAATTATGCGACTGTTTGGCTGCACTGACTTTCGCACAATTATACATTTTCCGCATTTGCCACATAGTCCATCATCTGCTGCATAATCTGCAGATTTGAACAAAAAAACCCTTGTTTCTAGCTCAAACGCTACCTAAAATGCAGCGACAAGTGTTACAGTGTGGTGGAAGGCCCTTTGCAAACCTAGAATGGTCACCTGTTACTTATTGCTAAATGTGGGTATTAAATTGGTACTAATGGTGTGCAAACCACTCTTGCCTCTTTCTGCACCTCTGTTGCCTCTTTCTGCACCTCACTTGCTTCTTCCTGTACCTCTCTTGCCTCTTTCTGCACCCTTCTTCCCTCTTTCTGTACCTCTCTTGCCTCTTTCTGCACCCCTCTTCCCTCTATGTGCAACTCTCTTGCCTCTTTCTGCTCCCCTCGTCCCTCTGTGTACAACTCTCTTGCCTCTTTCTGCACCCCTCTTGCCTCTTTCTGCATACCTCTTGCCTCTTTCTGCACCTCTGTTGGTTCTTTCTGCACTGCTGTTACATCTGTCTGCTACTCTCTTGCACATTTCTGCACCCCTCTTGCCTCTTTCTGCACCTCTGTTGGTTCTTTCTGCACCTCTCTTGCCTCTGTCTGCACTCCTGTTCCCTCTTTCTGCACCTCTTTTGCCTGTTTCTGTAACTCTCTTGCCTCTTTCTGCACTTTTCTTGCCTTTTTCTGCAACTCTGTTGCTTCCTTCTGCACTTCTCTTGCCTCTTTATGCACCCCTCTTGCCTCTTTCTGCACCCCTGTTGCTTCTTTCTGCACTTCTCTTGCTTCTTTCTACACCTCTCATGCTTCTTTCTGCACCCCTCTTGCCTCTTTCTGCACCCCTCTTCCCTCTTTGTGCAACTCTCTTGCCTCTTTCTACACCTCTCTTCCCTCTTTCTGCACCACTCTTGCCTCTTTCTGTACCTCTGTTGCTTCTTTCTGCACTTCTCTTGCCTCTTTCTGCACCCTTCGTGCCTCTTTCAGCACCTCTGTTACTTCTTTCTGCAGTTCTCTTCCTTCTTTCTGCACCCCTCCTGCCTCTTTCTGTACCCATCTTGCCTCTTTGTGCACCTCTCCTACCCCTTTCTGCACCCCTCTTGCTTATTTTTGCACCTATGTTGGTTCTTTCTGCACCTCTTCTGCTTCGTTCTGCACTTCACTTGCCTCTTTCTGTACCTCTCTTGCCTCTTTCTACACCTCTGTTTGTTCTTTCTGCACTGCTCTTGCTACTTTCTGCACCTATGTTCCAAATTTCTGCATCCCTCTTGCCTCTTTATGCACCCCTCTTCCCTCTTTCTGCACCTCTCTTGCCTCAGTCTGACCACCTGTTCCCTCTTTCTGCACCCCTTTTGCCTGTTTCTGCAACTCTCTTGCCTCTTTCTGCAGCTCTCTTGCCTCCTTCTGCTCCTCATGTGCCTCTTTATGCACCTCTGTGGGTTCTTTTGCACTGCTCTTGCTTCTTTCTGCACCTCTCTTGCAAATTTCTGCACCCCTCGTGCTTCTGTGTGCAACACTCTTGCCTCTTTCTGCTCCTCTCTTACCTCTTTCTGCACCCCTCTTGCCTCTTTCTGCACTTCTTTTGCTTTTTTTCTGCACTTCTCTTTCTTCTTTCTGCACCCCTCTTGCCTCTTTCTGCACCTCTGTTGGTTCTTTCTGCACTGCTCTTGCTTCTGTCTGCTACTCTCTTGTACATTTCTGTACCCCTCTTGCCTCTTTCTGCACCTCTGTTGGTTCTTTCTGCACCTCTCTTGCCTCTGTCTGCCCCCCTGTGCCCTCTTTCTGCACCTCTTTTGCCTATTTCTGTAACTCTCTTGCCTCTTCTGCACTTTTCTTGCCTTTTTCTGCACCTCTGTTGCTTCCTTCTGCACTTCTTTAGCCTCTTTCTGTACTTCTTTACCCTCTTTTTGCACCTCTGTTGCTTCTTTCTGCACTTCTCTTGCTTCTTTCTGCACCCCTCTTGCCTCTTTCTGCACCCTTCTTCTCTTTTTGTGCACCTCTCTTACCTCTTTCTGTACCTCTCTTGCCTCTTTCTGCACCCCTCATGCCTCTTTCTGCACCTCTTTTTCCTGTTTCTGCACTTCTTTTGCCTCTTTCTGTACCCCTCTTGCCGCCTTCTGCACCTCTGTTGGTTCTTTCTGCACTGCTCTTGCTTCTTTCTGCACCTCTTTTGCCTGTTTCTGCAACTCTCTTGCGTCTTTCTGCACTTCTCTTGCCTCCTTCTGCACCTCTGTTGCTTCTTTCTGCACTTCTCTTGCCTCTTTCTGCACCCCTCTTGCCTATTTCTGCACCTCTGTTGCTTCTTTCTGCACTTCTCTTGCTTCTTTCTGCACTTCTGTGTGAGAAGTTGGCCTGGTATATGCTGTCCACTAATTATAGTGGGCACCTTGCACCAGTCCAAACAACCCCTTATTGGAGATAGGTTAAAGACAACCTTTATTGAAAGCTATCCTAGTGGTAGCTATGGAGAGCAGCCTTCAGGCTAAGTCTTGAAGGAATGTAAAGCAGCTTGTTTTACCAGTCTATAATCTCTTGAGTGACCAAATGAAAGAGGACCACACAAGGTATATATTTAAAATATATGTATTTAGTCTTAAACACACCCCTCTAGTCTCTTTATGAGGCTAGAGTTCGAAGTACATAAGTTACAAGTCGAATATCAACAGTAATAGCACAAATACACATTTGAGCCCTAGGGGCGTACCAAACCATATACCAATAAAGTGGTATAAGAACCACGACTGAGCTAGACACAAGGCCTAGAGCCTGTAGAAGTGCTTGGACCACAAGGAACCACCCAAGGTAGTGACACAGGGGACCCACGGGGGACGCGTGCAGTGTTGGAACACAGCCGTGAATCGCCATTAACTTCTATTGGGAAAGTCGCGGTTAGGTTTTTAAAAGGAAAGGACACTTAGAGGAGGACTTGGAGCAAATCCCTTTAGAACTAGGCAGTTCTAGAGTCAATACCCACGGGAGCACCGGAGTACTCGAGTTACCTCACCCAGAGAAGCCGGGTGCATAGGTGTCTTTTCGTGTCGGGTTTCGTCATCGTTTTCAATGGCAATCTGCTGCAGCGGGCTGCTGGCGACCAAGTCGAAAGTGTCCGGATGGATCCAAGGGTGGATCGAAGATCTGAGGAACCTGAAAGCAGAGGGGACAGAGTCTGGGTCACTAGCCAGTGACCAGGAGGGCGATGAGCAGATGCCCCCCGATGTCGGGTGCTTCAGGTAGGTTGACGGTCATCTTGACTCTTCAGCCACGAGGTCCAGGAGGTGTCGACGACAACCAGGAGCTGGATTCGAGCTGTCCCACAACGTCTGTCGATTACTGCGGTGTCGGCGACCGGATTGGACCCAACAAGCCTTGGCAACGGCAAGTCACGTGGAAACAAAGAAAGGACGTTGATGCAGACCAGCAAGGTCTGGGGGACTCACCCAGCGAGGGTAAGTCAGGGCACCTCTGGAGCAACCAGGAAAGCCCAAGCAGAAGAAGAGTTGCCTTCGGGAGGGCCCACTAGCCAACGGACTAGCGACCGCAAAGGAGCCTTGAGTGGATACACTTGGAGCTGGCTCACAGGACACTCGTGGAGTGGAGGCCAGTGATCTTCGGTGCAGTCGGTGCTGGAGGCGAGGGCTACTCGGAGCCCAAAGCACAACTTCGTGGGAGACCAGGAAGAGGATGCACTTGCAAAAGTTCTTGGTGTCCAGGGGTCACGGTTCCACGTTACCCATGACAGCTACGTGCCTCAGCTTCGCTGGGGTCTCAGGGCAGCCTCGGGGAAGTCTGGAAATCCACCTCTGGGGATGCAAAGACTTCGGCGTCCGGCGGGAGCTTCAGCGATGCAGACCAGACAATTGCTTCTTAGGTGCCTGCCAAGCAGGGGAGTCACTCCTTGACCCCAAGGGAGATTCTTCAGTCCTCTAATCTTGTAGTAGAGCGTCGAAGGTCCAGGATTCGGCTTCAGAGTTTCATCCAGGGTAATCTAAAGTCCTAAGGACTGCGGTCCCATACTTATACCAAGTTAGGGGTTGGACATACTCTGGGGACCCACCTATGGGAGGGTCAGGGAAGAGGGTGGTTACACCCATTCCCTTTGTCCAGTTTCACGCCAGAGCAGGGGCAGGTAGCCCCTGCAACCGGTTTGAACTGGCATATGCACAGGGACACCAAATGTGCCCCCAGTGCAGGACTTCAAAGCACCAGAGAGTGCTCCCGCCCAGCCCCAATACACACTATCCTGTCTGGGGAGGTGGTTACACCTCCCTTTGACAGGAAACCTATTGTCCAGGCCTCCCCTGCCGGAGTTTCAGTCAGCAGCAGGAGGCCAGACCCGTGTCTGTGGAGGCGGCATCCATTTTGTGATGCCAGGGCTCTGGAAAGAAGTTACCGGGCAGGCCGGTGGGTACATGTCTCTCCCTCTAGAAGGGTGGAATGCTACCCCCGCTGCCAGGACACCAAACACGACATGTTTTGGTGCAGCCAGTCCAAAGTTAGCATTGTACCGCGAGGATATAATGCACTTAAGAGTATATTGTCAGGCTGTACCACAAACAGCATCAGAGGAGGGACTCCGAACGCTGCAGAGGGGCTCTGCTCATGCAGGGGCACCCTCTCACATAAAAACCAAGCACTCTGCCTTCAGGATTGTTAAGGCCTGCCATAAGAGTGACTTATAGGTTTATATGTGTGTGCAATGGTAGTGATATAGGTAGCCTAATATCACAGTAAGGGGTGCATGCACCACCTTACCCAGGCTGCAGTAGCAGACCTGTGGTGTCATTTTGGCTGGCCTTCCAGAGGTGGCATAATACATGCTTCAGCCCCTGGCAGGCCTCTGGGGTACCTATGCCCTGGTTACATAGTATACCATATACTAGGGACTTATAAGGGCACTCCAGCTTCCAATCAAAGATGTACCTAAGGTACATGGAAACCATTTTAGAGAGGAAGCAGCTAGGCTGGGGTTTTGATTAGCAGGGCCCCAGCCAGACTAAAGTCGAAAAACAGTGAAGCATCAGCAAAAAGTGGGGGTACCCATGTGAAGCAGATCCTACTCTCCTACACAACCCCCCCAAACGCAGGGACATTAAACTAACCTTGACCAGTTAAGTCTTCATGTTCTAAGTGAAAATACCTAGAGAGTCCATCTGCATTGGCATGGTTACTCCCAGGTCTATGTTCCACTGTAAAGTCCATCCCCTGTAGGGAAATCTACCACCTAAGCAGTTTGGGGTTTTCACCCTTCATTTGTTTTAGCCATAAGAAGGGCTTATGGTCTGTTTGAACAAGGAAGTGAGTACCAAACAAGTCTGGCCTCAACTTCTTCAGAGCCCAGACCACAGCAAAGGCCTCCCTCTCAATGGCTGACCAACGTTTCTCTCTAGGGGTCAGTGTGAGAAGTTGGCCTGGTATATGCTGTTCACTAATTAAAGTGGACACCTTGCACCAGGGCAAATCGACTCTTATGGTAGATAGGTTTAAGACAACCTTTTAAAGAAAGCTATCCTAGTGGTAGCTGTGGAGAGCAGCCTTCAGGCTAAGTCTCGGAGGAATGTAAAGCAGCTTGTTTTACCATATAATCTCTTGAATCACCAAATGAAAAGACACCACACAGGTATATATATCAAATATATATGTATTTATTTCTAAATAACTCTCTACTAATCTCTTTATGAGATTAGAAGACAAACATATGCACAAATCAACGTTTCTCAATAAGTTAAGCACAAAATATGGCTGGGGCCCTAGGGGCGTACCAGACCATATACTAAGTAAGAGACTTAGAAACAACGACTTGCAGGGAGACAAGGCCTAGGGCCTTCAGAAGTGCGGGGCCTCACAAAACCACCCAAGGCAGGTAAGTAAAGGACCCACGGGGGACGCGTGCAGTGTGGATACACGGGCGCGAATCGCCGTTAACTTCAATGGGGCAAGTCGCGGTTGGAAATAAAGAGTTTTAGGATACTTCGGGA
The DNA here is from genome assembly GCA_963921515.1 of Calotriton arnoldi. Taxonomy (NCBI): domain Eukaryota; kingdom Metazoa; phylum Chordata; class Amphibia; order Caudata; family Salamandridae; genus Calotriton; species Calotriton arnoldi. The sequence goes on along the minus strand of CAWUFW010003604.1, from coordinate 1,585,064 downwards.
GAACCTACAAGCAAGTCACTTACAGGGTAAGTAGTTCTAGGGCCCACACCCACAGGAGCACCGTAGTGCTGGAGTTACCTCACCCAGGGAAGCCGGGTGCACAGGTGTCCTTTGGTGTCGGGTCGCGGCGTCGTTTTCAATGGCGAACAAAGAAGACTTGCTGCTTGCGGGAGCTGAAGAAGTGTCCGGTGGAATCCAAGCCTGGATTCTGAAGAAGGATGACCTGAAAGCAGAGGGGACAGTGTTCAAAGTCACTTGGCAGTGACCCGGGGCAAGGAAGATGGATGCCCACCGTCGTCGGTCGCTTCAGGTCGGTTGCAGGTGCCTTGACTCTTCAGCCACGTGGTCCAGGAGGCGTCGACGACGACCAGGAGCTGGATTCGGTGTGTCCCTCGGCGTCTGCAGCTGACTGCGGTGTCGGCAACTCGATAGGAGCCAACAAGCCTTGGCAGCCGCAAGTCTCGGGGAGATGAAGAAAAGTCGATGGCGCAGACCAGCAAGGTCTGTGGAACTCACCCAGCGAGGGTAAGTCAGGGCAGGCCTGGAGCAACCAGGGGAGCCCTTTGGTTTTGTTAAGAAGTCTTCTGGGGACCCACAAGCCAGCGGGCAAGGGATCGCGAAGACACCTCAGGCGGAATCACTCAACAGGGGCCCACGGTCACTCGGGACGGTGTAGGCCTCTGATCTTCGGAGGATTCCTGCTGGAGGTCGGGACCACACGTGGTCCAAAGCACAAGTTCGTAGAACGTTGTGAAGGGGTTGCACTCGACAATAGTGCACGGTACCCAGGGGTCGCGGTTCCTCGTTACTCGTGGGGTCCACTTGCCTCAGCTTCGCTGGGGACTCACGATGGCCTGGGAGAGGTCAGGAAATCCACTTCTTGGGCTGCAGGGACTTCGGACTCCGGCGGGAGCGGCGTAGTTTGCGACCGTCGTTGTCGTTTTTGGTGCCTGCCAAGCAGGGGAGTCACTCCTTGACTCCAAGGGAGATTCTTCTGTCTTCCAAAGGTAGTGGAACGTCGAAGGGCCAGGATTCTTCTGTAGAGCGTCGTCCAGGGGTTATCTGCTTTGCAATGGCAAGCTTCCCCCTCTTATACTAAAAAGAGGGGATGGACTAGCTCTATGACCCCACCTATGGGAGGGTCAAGGGAGGGGTGGCTACACCCACTTCCCTTTGTCCAGTTTCGCGCCAGAGCAGGGGCAGGTAGCCCCTGAGCTGGTTTGAACTGGCATATGCACAGAGGAGCCTTCTGCTCCCCCAGTGCAGGACTTCAAAGCACTCTAAGAGTGCACCCACCCAGCCCCAATACACTAAACCCTGTCTGGAAGGTGGTTACACCTCCCTGTGACAGGATGCCTATTGTTGGGCTTCCTCCACTGCGAGTTTCGGTCATCAGCAGGAGGGCAGCCCAGTGTCTGTGACTGGTGGCATCCATTTTGTGATGCCAGGGCTCTTTAGGATTCTACCGCGTTTCCACAGCAGGTACATGTCTTATCCCTCTAGAAGGGTGGAATGCTACCCCCGCCGCCAAGATTGGCGGGGGGTAGTATTCCAAGATGTTTGACACCAAACACGACATGTTTTGATGCAGCCATTCCAAAGTTAGCATTTACCGCGAGGATATAATGCACTTAAATAGTATATGGTTTAACCGCATCCACAAACAGCACCAGAGAATAGACTCTGAGAGCTGCAGAGGGGCCCTGCTCAGGCAGAGGCACCCCCTCACATAGAAGCCAAGCACCCTGCCCTCAGGATTGATAGGGCCTGCCTTAGGGGTGACTGATAGGTTTATATGTGTGTGCAGGAGAGATATAGGAAACCTATATCTCAGTGAGGAGTGCTAGCACCACCTCACCCAGGCTGCAGTAGCAGGCCTGTGGTGTCAGATTTAGACTGCCTCCCAGGGGTGGCATAATATATGCTGCAGCCCCTGGTAGGCCTGTGAAGTACCTATGCCCTTGGCACCTAAGGTACCATATACTAGGGACTCATAAGGCACCACAGTATCCAATCACTAGTGCACCTAGAGTGCACTCCATGTCGTTTAGAGAGAACAGAGAGGCTGGGGCCCTGATTGGCAGGGACCCAGCCAGACTATAGCCAGAAACCAGTGCTAACATCAGAAAAAAAGTGGGGGCAACATAAGAGGCAGATCCTACTCTCCTACAGTCAGCCTTCTGCTAATAAAAGCTACTGGCTGATCCTGACCTTCATCGTTCAATTGTGACAGTACAGCCCCTACCCCCAATTCAGATGCATCTGTTTGGACAATGAACTTCTTGGAGTAATCAGGACTCTGGAGAATGGGAGCAGTGCACATGGTCTGCTTCAGGTCATCAAATGCCTTTTGACAGCTAGCTGTCCACTGAACCTTTTTGGGCATTTTCTTGGAAGTTAAGTCATTCAGGGGTGTCACTATTGATCCATACCCCTTAACAAATCTCCTATAGTACCCAGTCAGGCCTAAGAAGGCTCTCACCTGAGTCTGGGTAGTTGGAGCAACCTAGTCCATGATGGTCTGGATTTTGCTCTGCAATGGTTGAACCTGGCCTCCACCCACAAGGTGGCCCAGGTACACAACCTGACTCTGCCCTATCTGGCACTTGGTGGCCTTGATAGTGAGGCCTGCCTTTTGCAGGGCCTCTAAAACATTCCTTAGGTGGACCAGGTGATCCTCCCAGGTGGAGCTAAAGACAGCAATATCATCAAGATAAGCTGCACTGTAGGCTTCAGACCTGTGAGAACTGTATTCACCAACCTTTGGAAAGTGGCAGGTGCATTCTTCAGACCAAAGGGCATTACCACAAATTGATAATGCCCACTAGGGGTTGAGAATGCTGTTTTTGGCTTTGCATCATCAGCTAGCTTGATCTGCCAGTAGCCAGCTGTTAGGTCAAATGTGCTTAGATACTTGGCTGAGGCCAAAGTGTCTATTAGCTCATCTGCCCTGGGTATTGGATGGGCATCAGTCCTAGTGACTGCATTGAGACCCCTGTAGTCCACACAAAACCTCATCTCTCTTTTCCCACCACTGGTGTGAGGTTTTGGCACAAGGACCAGAGGACTAGCCCAAGGGCTATCTGAGGGTTCAATAACTCCCAAATACAACATTTTCTGGACTTCTGTCATGATACAGTCCCTGACATGGTCAGGATGCCTATAAATCTTATTTTTAATAGGCAGACTGTCCCCAGTGTCCACTTCATGAGTGCACCAGGTGGTCTGACTTGGAGTCAGAGAGAACATATGTCTGAACTGATTGAGCACTTGTCTGCAATCAGTTTGCTGCTGGGCAGTGAGGCTGCCTGCCAAGGCTACACCATCCACTGACCCATCATCAGGGTTCTGTGAGAGCAGGTCAGGGAGTGGGTCACTCTCTTCCTCCTGTCCCTCATCAGTAGCCATGAGCAAGCCCATGTCTGCCCTGTCCACATATGGTTTCAATCTGTTGACATGGAGAACCCTATGGGGACTCCTGGGTGTTCCTAGGTCTACTAAATAGGTAACCTCACCCTTCTGTTCAACAATGGTATGGGGTCCACTCCACTTGTCTTGGAGAGCTGCTGGGGCCACTGGCTCCAGCGCCCACACCTTCTGTCCTGGCTGGTAAACAGTCAGTACAGCATTTTGGTCATGCCAGGCTTTTTGCAGTTCCTGGCTAGTCTCAAGGTTTTTGGTTGCCTTTTTCATGTATTCAGCCATCCTGGAGCGGAGACCAAGTACATAGTCCACTATGTCTTGCTTTGGGGGCTTGAGAGGTAACTCCCATCCTTCCTTCACCAAGCACAATGGACCCCTGACAGGGTGACCAAACAAAAGTTCAAAAGTGCTGTAGCCAACCCCCTTTTGAGGCACCTCCCTGTATGCAAACAAAAGGCAGGGCAAGAGTATGTCCCATCTTCGCCTAAGCTTTTCTGGGAGCCCCTTAATCATGCCCTTCAAGGTTTTGTTGAATCTCTCAACTAAACCATTGCATTGTGGGTGATAGGGTGTGGTGAACTTGTTAGTCACTCCACACTCCTTCCACATTGCTTTCAAGTATCCAGACATAAAGTTTGTATCCCTGTCTGAAACAACCTCCTTAGGGAAGCCCACTCTTGAGAAAATTCCCAGGAGGGCCCTTGCCACCACAGGTGCTGTAGTGGTCCTAACGGGAATAGCCTCTGGGTACCTAGTGCCATGGTCCACCACCACCAGGATAAACCTGTGCCCAGATGCTGTTTGGGGATCCATGGGACCAACAATATCAATCCCCACTCTTTCAAAGGGAACCCCCACCACAGGTAGTGGTATCAGGGGGGCCTTTGTGGTGCCACCTGCCTTCCCACTGGCTTGGCAGGTTACACAGGAGCAACAAAACTCCTTGGTGTCTTCAGACATGTGGGGCCAGTGAAAGTGAGGGACAATTCTGTCCCAGGTCTTATTCTGGCCCAGGTGACCTGCTAGGGGAATATCATGGGCTAGGGTCAATAGGAAGCCCCTGAACTTCAGAGGTATAACAAACCTCCTGGTGGCACCAGGCTTGGGGTCTCTACACTCTGAGTACAAGAGTCCATCATCCCAATACACTTTATGGGGACCACTTCATTCCCAGCAGCCTCAGCAGCAGCCTGCTGTCTGAGGGGTTCAAGAGAGGGCAGCTCTGCTGCTCCTGGCTCAGATCTGCCCTGGAAGGGCCCCTGTCCCCAAGAACTCAACCTGATCAGGCTCAAGCTCCTCTGGGACAGTTCCTTCCTCAGGACTGAGATCATCTCCCTGAAGAGACTGATCTTCCTTCTGAGCCAAGGGGGAAGGCACTGCCTTAACCCTACTACTCCTCCTCTTGGATGGCACTTGGTCCATTGTTCCAGGATCCAAGGCCTGTTCAGTGTTAGACATTTTGCTCTGTGACCTGGTCACAGCAAACACATCTGCAGGGATCCCCAGCATTTCTGCATGGGTCCTGAGCTCCACTTCTGCCCAAGCTGAAGTTTCTAGATCATTGCCAAGCAAGCATTCAACTGGTAGGTTTGCACTCTCCACAACCTTCTTAAGGCCAGTTACCCCTCCCCAGGAGAAGTTAACAACTGCCAGAGTATGGTCTGTTCTGACATTGCTAGCATTGGTCACTTGGTACATTTCACCAAGTATAATCTGCCCAGGATCCACAAGGTCTTGTGTCACCATGGTGACACTCGCCCCTGTGTCCCTAAATGCCAAAGCCTCTTTTCCATTGATTAATGGCTGTTGCCTGTACTTGCCCAGATTCCTGGGACTCACAGAGGAGGTCACATCCATGCCTCCATCAAAGACTAGGACAGCCTGAGTGAGTTCTCTGACTAGGCCAGAGCTCATCTCATTACCCAGGGTCAACCCTACTAAACCCTTAGCTGGAGTACTCCCACCACCATTTGTAACTGTACTAGGGGGAACAGGTGCCTTAGGGGCAGTGGTGGTGGCTGGAATAGAGTCTTTGGACTTGGTGCAATCACTGGTCCAGTGGGTCTTTTGCTTACAGACCTTGCACCATGGTTTCTTTTGGCCTTTTCCCTTGTTAGACTATGAATCCCCACCTGAAGAAGATTTTTGGGGGCCTTGTGAAGACTTCTGGTCATTACCCTTCTCCCCACCCTTATCAGAGTTTTTAGAATCTTGCTTCTTTGGGTCACCACTTTGGTTCTGTACCTTCTGCCTCATCCTGGTTCTGACCCATTTGTCTGCCTTCTTTCCCAATTCTTGGGGAGAGGTCAGATCAGTGTACACCAGGTACTGATGCAACAGCTGATTTTGACAGTTATTAAGAATCTGCTCCCTCATGATAAGATTGTACAATCCTTTGAAGTCACATACCTTACTGCCCACTAACCAACCTTCCAGAGCCTTAGCAGAACAATCAACAAAGTCCACCCAGTCTTGAGTCTGTGCTTTTTGGGTATCTCTGAACTTTAACCTGTATTGTTCAGTGGTTAGGCCAAACCCCTCAATCAATGCACTCTTCAAGACTGTGTAATTGTCAGCATCCTCTTCTCTAACAGAGAGGAGCTTATCTCTTCCTTTGTCTGCAAAGGAGAGCCACAAGATTGCTGCCCACTGCTCCTGAGGGACCCTCTGTACTTTACAAGCCCTCTCTAGAGCAGTTATCCATTTGTGGATGTCATCCCCACTCTGGTAGGGAGGGACAATCTTGCTCAGGTTTCTATGGTCATAAGACCTTTCCCTATCTCTGGGGAAATTGCTGCCACCATGGGACTCTAGTCCCAACTTTTTTCTTTGTCTATAACGATCTAGGGACTCCCTGTCTATAGCCCACTGCTGTTTTCTGAGCTCAAGCTGGGCTTGTTCATACTGAAGCAGTCTCTTTTTCCTCTCATGAGAGGATTCCCTCCTATGAGAAGAAACAGAGGTCCCTACTGAGGTGTCAGAGTGGTTAGACTCCTGAGAAGGAGATCTAGACCTTCTGGGCACACTCCCAACTCTTCCTGGGGGGACAAAGGGGAGGTCATTCTGAGTCTCCTCCTCATCCTCAGGAGTAGCTGCATTGTCCAGGTCAGGATCATTGTCATCCCCCTGGCCAGTTTCAGAGGTCAGGTCCTGGGCATTTTCATCCCTGGCCCCTCCCTCATCTTCTGCCCCACCCTCTCTGCCTACCCTTGCAGACCCTATGGGTCTTCTAAGATCATCTAGCAGAAGCATCTCCAGGAGACGTTGGGTGTTGGCACTTTTGCCTGTCTTCAACTTTCTAACCTTGCACAACTCTCTTAATTCCAAGAATGAGAGGTTGTCATATCTGGATGGCAGGAGCCCACTGGTTCCTGGCAGTGAAGACATTACTAGTGTGGTGTGGTGTATGCACTACCTACTCTAGTGTGGCCTACTAAACTCTCTTGAGTTGTAGAAAGGGTATGCTATCCCTTAACACACAACTCTAAGTTCAGTAGAACTTACTGTATCCTAAGCTTGAATTATATGTACCTAAGGTACCCTTAGTGGTTTTCAGTTGATCAATTCAATTGAGATTATCTGGTAAAACAATGGCAAGCTGGAATCCCACATGCTGCACACCAATGTGAAAAGTTGGCCTGGTATATGCTGTCCACTAATTATAGTGGGCACCTTGCACCAGTCCAAACAACCCCTTATTGGAGATAGGTTAAAGACAACCTTTATTGAAAGCTATCCTAGTGGTAGCTATGGAGAGCAGCCTTCAGGCTAAGTCTTGAAGGAATGTAAAGCAGCTTGTTTTACCAGTCTATAATCTCTTGAGTGACCAAATGAAAGAGGACCACACCAGGTATATATTTAAAAGATATGTATTTAGTCTTAAACACACCCCTCTAGTCTCTTTATGAGGCTAGAGTTCGAAGTACATAAGTTACAAGTCGAATATCAACAGTAATAGCACAAATACACGTTTGAGCCCTAGGGGCGTACCAAACCATATACCAATAAAGTGGTATAAGAACCACGACTGAGCTAGACACAAGGCCTAGAGCCTGTAGAAGTGCTTGGACCACAAGGAACCACCCAAGGTAGTGACACAGGGGACCCACGGGGGACGCGTGCAGTGTTGGAACACAGCCGCGAATCGCCGTTAACTTCTATGGGGAAAGTCGCGGTTAGGTTTTTAAAAGGAAAGGACACGTAGAGGAGGACTTGGAGCAAATCCCTTTAGAACTAGGCAGTTCTAGAGTCAATACCCACGGGAGCACCGGAGTACTCGAGTTACCTCACCCAGGGAAGCCGGGTGCATAGGTGTCTTTTCGTGTCGGGTTTCGTCGTCGTTTTCAATGGCGATCTGCTGCAGCGGGCTGCTGGCGACCAAGTCGAAAGTGTCCGGATGGATCCAAGGGTGGATCGAAGATCTGAGGAACCTGAAAGCAGAGGGGACAGAGTCTGGGTCACTAACCAGTGACCAGGAGGGCGATGAGCAGATGCCCCCCGATGTCGGGTGCTTCAGGTAGGTTGACGGTCATCTTGACTTTTCAACCACGAGGTCCAGGAGGCGTTGACGACAACCAGGAGCTGGATTCGAGCTGTCCCACAACGTCTGTCGATTGCTGCGGTGTCGGCGACCGGATTGGACCCAACAAGCCTTGGCAACGGCAAGTCACGTGGAAACAAAGAAAGGACGTTGATGCAGACCAGCAAGGTCTGGGGGACTCACCCAGCGAAGGTAAGTCAGGGCACCTCTGGAGCAACCAGGAAAGCCCAAGCAGAAGAAGAGTTGCCTTCGGGAGGGCCCACTAGCCAACGGACTAGCGACCGCAAAGGAGCCTCGAGTGGACGCACTTGGAGCTGGCTCACAGGACACTCGTGGAGTGGAGGCCAATGATCTTCGGTGCAGTTAGTGCTGGAGGCGAGGGCTACTCGGTGCCCAAAGCACAACTTCGTGAGAGACCAGAGGATGCACTTGCAAAAGTTCTTGGTGTCCAGGGGTTACGGATCCACGTTATCCACGACAGCTACGTGCCTCAGCTTCGCTGGGGTCTCAGGGCAGCCTCGGGGAAGTCTGGAAATCCACCTCTGGGGATGCAAAGACTTCGGCGTCCGGCGGGAGCTTCAGCGATACAGACCAGACAATTGCTTCTTAGGTGCCTGCCAAGCAGGGGAGTCACTCCTTGACCCCAAGGGAGATTCTTCAGTCCTCTAATCTTGTAGTAGAGCGTCGAAGGTCCAGGATTCGTCTTCAGAGTTTCGTCCAGGGTAATCTAAAGTCCTAAGGACTGGGGTCCCATACTTATACCAAGTTAGGGGGTTGGACATACTCTGGGGACCCACCTATGGGAGGGTCAGGGAAGAGGGGTGGTTACACCCATTCCCTTTGTCCAGTTTCGCACCAGAGCAGGGGCAGGTAGCCCCTGCAACCGGTTTGAACTGGCATATGCACAGGGACACCAAATGTGCCCCCAGTGCAGGACTTCAAAGCTCCAGAGAGTGCTCCCGCCCAGCCCCAATACACACTATCCTGTCTGGGGAGGTGGTTACACCTCCCTTCAACAGGAAACCTATTGTCCAGGCATCCCCTGCCGGAGTTTCAGTCAGCAGCAGGAGGCCAGACCTGTGTCTGTGGCAGCGGCATCCATTTTGTGATGCCAGGGCTCTGGAAAGAAGTTACCGGGCAGGCCGGTGGGTACATGTCTCTCCCTCTAGAAGGGTGGAATGCTACCCCCGCTGCCAGGACTGGCGGGGGGGGTATAGTATTCCAAGATGTTTGACACCAAACACGACATGTTTTGGTGCAGCCAGTCCAAAGTTAGCATTGTACCGCGAGGATATAATGCACTTAAGAGTATATGGTCAGGCTGTACCACAAACAGCATCAGAGGAGGGACTCCGAACGCTGCAGAGGGGCTCTGCTCATGCAGGGGCACCCTCTCACATAAAAAACAAGCAAAGCACTCTGCCTTCAGGATTGTTAAGGCCTGCCATAGGAGTGACTTATAGGTTTATATGTGTGTGCAATGGTAGTGATATAGGTAGCCTATATCACAGTAAGGGGTGCATGCACCACTTTACCCAGGCTGCAGTAGCAGACCTGTGGTGTCATTTTGGCTGACCTTCCAGGGGTGGCATAATACATGCTTCAGCCCCTGGCAGGCCTCTGGGGTACCTATGCCCTGGGTACATAGTATACCATATACTAGGGACTTATAAGGGCACTCCAGATTCCAATCAAAGATGTACCTAAGGTACATGGAAACCATTTTAGAGAGGAAGCAGCTAGGCTGGGGTTCTGATTAGCAGGGCCCAGGCCAGACTAAAGTCGAAAAACAGTGAAGCATCAGCAAAAAGTGGGGGTACCCATGTGAAGCAGATCCTACTCTCCTACATTCTGTTTCTTATTTCTGCACCCATCTTGCCTCTTTCTGCACCCTCCTTCCCTCTTTCTGCACCTCTCTTGCTTCTTTCTGTACCTCTCTTGCCTCTTTCTGCACCCTTCTTCCCTCTTTCTACACCTCACTTTCCTCTTTCTGCACCTCTCGCCTTTTTCTGCACCCCTGTTCCCTCTTTCTGCACATCTCTTGCCTGTTTCTGCAACTCTCGCGTCTTTCTACAGTTCTCTTGCCTCTTGCTGCACCTCTGTTGCTTCTTTCTGCACTTCTCTTGCCTCTTTCTGCACCCCTCTTGAATCTTTCTGCACCTCTCTTGGTTGTTTCTGTACTGCTCTTGTTTCTTTCTGCACCTGTCTTGCAAATTTCTGCACCCCTCTTGCCTCTTTCTGCACCCCTCTTCCCTTTTTTTGCACCTCTCTTGCCTCTGTCTGCACCCCTCTTGCCTCTTTCTGCACCTCTGTTGCTTCTTTCTGCACTTCTCTTGCTTCTTTCTGCACCTCTCTTGTAAATTTCTGCACCTCTGTTGCTTCTTTCTGCACTTCTCCTGCTTCTTTCTGCACCTCTCTTGCAAATTTCTGCACCCTTGTGCCTCTGTGTGCACATCTCTTGCCTCTTTCTGCTCCTCTCTTGCCTCTTTTTGCACCCCTCTTGCCTTTTTCTGCACCTTTTGCTTTTTTCTGCACTTCTCTTGCTTCTTTCTGCACCCATCTTGCCTCTTTCTGCACCTCTGTTGGTTCTTTCTGCACTGCTCTTGCTTCTGTCTGCTACTCTCTTGCACATTTCTGCACCCCTCTTGCCTCTTTCTGCACCTCTGTTGGTTCTTTCTGCACCTCTCTTGGCTCTGTCTGCACCCCTGTTCCCTCTTTCTGCACCTCTTTTGCCTGTTTCTGCAACTCTCTTGCCTCTTTCTGCACCTCTGTTGCTGCCTTCTGCACTTCTCTTGCCTCTTTCTGCACCTCTCTTGCCTCTTTCTGCACCTCTGTTGCTTCTTTCTGCACTTCTCTTGCTTCTTTCTATACCTCTCTGGCTTCTTTCTGTATCCCTCTTGCCTCTTTGTGCACCCTTCTTCCCTCTTTGTGCACCTCTCTTGCTTCTTTCTACACCTCTCTTGCCACTTTCTGCACCCCTCTTGCCTCTTTCCGTACCTCTTTTGCTTGTTTCTGCACTTCTTTTGCCTCTTTCTGTACTCCTCTTGCCTCCTTCTGCACCTGTTTCTTTCTGCACTGCTCTTGCTTCTTTCTGCACCTCTCTTGCACATTTCTGCACCCCTCTTGCCTCTTTCTGCACACCTCTTGCCTCCTTCTGCACCTCTGTTGGTTCTTTCTGCACTGCTCTTGCTTCTTTCTGCACCTCTTTTGCCTGTTTCTGCACTTCTCTTGCCTCCTTCTGCACGTCTGTTGCTTCTGTCTGCATTTCTCTTGCCGCTTGCTGCACCCCTCTTGCCTTTTTCTGCACCTTTTGCTTTTTTCTGCACTTCTCTTGCTTCTTTCTGCACCCATCTTGCCTCTTTCTGCACCTCTGTTGGTTCTTTCTGCACTGCTCTTGCTTCTGTCTGCTACTCTCTTGCACATTTCTGCACCCCTCTTGCCTCTTTCTGCACCTCTGTTGGTTCTTTCTGCACCTCTCTTGGCTCTGTCTGCACCCCTGTTCCCTCTTTCTGCACCTCTTTTGCCTGTTTCTGCAACTCTCTTGCCTCTTTCTGCACCTCTGTTGCTGCCTTCTGCACTTCTCTTGCCTCTTTCTGCACCTCTCTTGCCTCTTTCTGCACCTCTGTTGCTTCTTTCAGCACTTCTCTTGCTTCTTTCTATACCTCTCTTGCTTCTTTCTGTATCCCTCTTGCCTCTTTGTGCACCCTTCTTCCCTCTTTGTGCACCTCTCTTGCTTCTTTCTACACCTCTCTTGCCACTTTCTGCACCCCTCTTGCCTCTTTCCGCACCTCTTTTGCTTGTTTCTGCACTTCTTTTGCCTCTTTCTGTACTCCTCTTGCCTCCTTCTGCACCTGTTTCTTTCTGCACTGCTCTTGCTTCTTTCTGCACCTCTCTTGCACATTTCTGCACCCCTCTTGCCTCTTTCTGCACACCTTTTGCCTCCTTCTGCACCTCTGTTGGTTCTTTCTGCACTGCTCTTGCTTCTTTCTGCACCTCTTTTGCCTGTTTCTGCAACTCTATTGCCTCTTTCTGCACTCCTCTTGCCTCCTTCTGCATCTCTGTTGCTTCTTTCTGCACTTCTCTTGCCTCTTTCTATACCGCTCTTGCCTCTTTCTGCACCTCTGTTGCCTCTTTCTGCACTTCTCTTGCTTCTTTCTGCACTTCTGTTGCTTCTTTCTGCACCCCTCTTGCCTCTTTCTGCACCCTTATTCCCTCTTTCTGCACCTCTCTTGCCTCTTTCTGCACCCCTGTTCCCCTTTTCTGCACCTCTCTTGCCTGTTTTTGCAACACTCTTGCCTCTTTCTGCAGTTCTCTTGTCTCCTTCTGCACCTCTGTTGCTTCTTTCTGCACCTCTCTTGCAAATTTCTGCACCCCTCTTGCTTCTTTCTGCACCCCTCTTGCCTCCTTCTGCACCTCTGTTGGTTTTTTCGGCACTGCTCTTGCTTCTTTCTGCACCTCTTTTGCCTGTTTCTGCACTTCTCTTGCCTCCTTCTGCACGTCTGTTGCTTCTGTCTGCATTTCTTTTGCCTCTTGCTGCACCCCTCTTGCCTCTTTCTGCACCTCTATTGCTTCTTTCTGCACTCCTCATGCCTCTTTCTGCACCTCTCTTGCCTCTTTCTGCACTTCTCTTGCCTCCTTCTGTACCTCTGTTGCTTCTTTCTGCACCCCTCTTGCCTTTTCTGCACCACTCTTGCCTCTTTCTGCACCTCTGTTGCTTCTTTCTGCACTTCTCTTGCTTCTTTCTGCACCTCTGTTGGTTCTTTCTGCACTGCTCTTGCCTCTTTCTGCACCCCTCTTCAATCTTTCTCCACCTCTCTTGCCTTTTTCTGCACCTCTGTTGCTTCTTTCTGCACTTCTCTTGCCTCTTTCTGCACCCTTCTTGCTTCTTTCTGCACTTCTCTTGCTTCTTTCTGCACTTCTGTTGCTTCTTTCTACACTCATCTTGCCTCTTTCTGCACCCTTCTTCCCTCTTTCTGCACCTCTCTTGTGTCTTTCTGCACCCCTGTTCCCTTCTTCTGCATTACTCTTGCCTGTTTCTGCAACTCTCTTGCCTCTTTCTGCAGTACACTTGTGTCCTTCTGCACCTCTGTTGCTTCCTTCTGCACTTCTCTTGCCTCTTTCTGCACCCCTCTTGCCTCCTTCTGCACCTCTGTTGGTTCTTTCTGCACTGCTCTTGCTTCTTTCTGCACCTCTATTGCAAATTTCTGCACCCCTCTTCCCTCTTTCTGCACCTCTCTTGCTTCTGTCTGCACCCCTGTTCCCTCTTTCTGCACCTCTTTTGCCTGTTTCTGCAACTCTCTTGCTTCTTTCTGAACTTCTCTTGCCTTTTTCTGTACTCAAATGGGAAGTGCAAGCTGTCAAGTTTAAAGGTCTGCGTGCTCTCATGACTGAGGTATATGTATTCTTACATGTGTTATACATCTGAAGATGGTAGCTTAAAAAGCAGGTAACTTCTCCTATAGGTGGTCAAATTTTCTCAGTTCTGCTCTGTCATTCGGTTGCACAGGCAGACATGTCTTATGTATATATGTGTTATAGAGCTCCTCAAATATACTATTGAATACCCATGTGCCCTGTATTGTGAGCAGAACGAAATGCATACACCTTTTGTTACACAAATTTACAGAGTATGCTGTTTGAAACACAGGTATTCAAGTGTTTGTATGCTTATTTTCATTTAACATGTCACTAGGTAAAAGCATAGACACGCATGCATACCTTCACAAACTTGGTCAGACTTACTACAGTGATATGCTTAGGATTGCTGTTTTATATTTGGTAGGCCTAACATTCTGAGCAGTCGATTAATAGTGAACCTTCAAGAGAAAAGTGAGGTTTAAGACATCTTCGGAGAAGGATTAGTGATTAGCGTACTTTGTATGAGTCTGTTGTAAGGTACAGTCAAAGTAGGCCTCTTTCTGAATCTCTGTTGGTTGTTTCTGCACATCTCTTCTTTCTTTCTGCACCTTTCTCGACTTCTGTTGCCTCTTTCTGCATTTCTCTTGCTTCTTTCTGCACCTCTCTTGCCTCTTTCTGCACTTCTCTTGCTTCTTTCTGCGCCTTTCTTCCTCTTTCTGCACATGTCCTACCTATGTAGGCATAGTTAGAAATTAGCATTTAAAAAACCTTAGAAATTCACTGAAAAAAACCAGAGGTTTCAGGGATGTTATAGTTAGGGATTAGCATTTAATAAACCTTAGAAATTCACTGAAAAAACCATAGGTTTCAGGGATATAATAGTTAGAAATTAGCATTTAAAAAACCTTTGAAATTCACTGAAAAAACCATAGGTTTCAGGGACGTTATAGTTAGAAATTAGCATTTAAAAAACCTTAGAAATTCATTGAAAAAACCATAGGTTTCAGGGACGTTATAATTAGAAATTAGCATTTAAAACACCTTAGAAATTCATTGAAAAAACCACAGGTTTCAGGGACGTTATAGTTAGTTGGACATTTACTCGCACAAAACCAGAGAAATTCGGCCGTTATACTTAGTTGAGCTAAATATAACTCGCGCCCCCGCAATGCACTGCTGATGACATCATTTATTACATCACTCATGAAATGGTCAGTGACATCACAAATGACATTACTGATGACATCACTGATGACATCATCCACGTGATAATCTGAGGCACCTCCTCACACCCTAATATAACCTTTGATACATCCACTCTAAAATACAGACTGCCATTCTCGAAACCATAGACACACCAATACCAGTTACTACATACCCACTCACTGATTCCTAGGACTACACACACATCCACTCATTCAGCCAGTCTCTCATCGATGCAGTCAATCATCAATACAGCACTATCATATGTACTAATACACCTATACAGATACTCGCACACTGCCCCTCACCCATAGAGTTACGCACACACATAGTCAGCCATGCAAAGAATCAATCACAGTCCCATTTAATCAGCTACACAGTTATACACACACCACCTCATTTATTCATACAGATACTAACACATACTTACTTTCTTATACAATCACTGACACAAGCACACACTCATCCATACAGACACTCTCACAATCAATCACTCTCACATAGTCATTTATATAGTCCAACACTCACATATACTGCCTTTCACATATGTAGTTACTCACACATGTACCACTGAGACATCCATTCACTCAGCAACACACCTATACACACACTCACCCACCCATACAGCCCTTCAGAGATGCACTGTTGAACCCATACACCCAGTGAATCACCCACTCACACATCTATGCACGGAGTCACACCCCACTACCCACCCACACAGACACTCAGGCACCCATACAGATACACAGACAACCAATTAATAACCCATATAGACAGTCATGTAGCTACTCACTAACCCATGCAGCCGCTTACACACCAACAGACAGACTGATACAGACATTCACACAGTTTAGTCACTAACCCATGCATTCAGTAAGACACGTTTAATCACTCACTTATACTGTCAGTCACGCACCTACTAAATCATCCATACAGACACTCATACACCCACTCATTCTTCTAAAACATATTTAAACTTTACAGAAACACACAGTCACTGGATGATGTCATCAGTGATGTCATTTGAGATGTCATCATTGATGTCACTGACCATGTCATGAGTGATGTAACATGTGACGTCATCAGCAGTGCATTGAGGGGGCGCGAGTTATAGTTAGCTCAACTAACTATAACGGCCGAATTTCTCTGGTTTTGTACGAGTAAATGTCCAACTAACTATAACGTCCCTGAAACCTGTGTTTTTTTCAGTGAATTTCTAAGGTTTTTTAAATGCTAATTTCTAACTATAACGTCCCTGAAACCTAGGCGGATGTGGTCCCTGGGGCCTTAACTGGCATGGGGAGGGGGGGCACGCACCCGCTCCCCTTTCAATAATTTTCCTGGCACTGAGTGATGGCCCGGGAGGGGGGCTGCGTACCCGCCTCCCCTTTTATTTAGAAAAATGCCTTGGGGGATGGGGTGCCCAGGGCCTTAACAGGCTCAGGTAGAGGTGCCATACACCATTACCCCTTTTTTTCTATTCGACTTTGAGGATGGGGTCCTGAGGTCTTTTGAGACTCAGGGAGGGGGCCATGCATCTCCTCACCTTTATTTAAATGTTAGCCCTAGAGAATGGGGTCCCCGGGGCCTACCAGAGGCTTGGGGAGGGGGCCACATGCCCCTCCACTAAATAATAAATAGTGCCACCCCCTGGACCCTGGCACGTCCTGGGGGGTAAATAAAACATTTTTTTACCGTGGATGGAGGTCCCTCTGGGACTCTCCCACCAGTCCTAGGGGGGCAGGGTATCCATCTTAGTTCACGGAAGCCGCCATCTTCCTTAACTTAGACAATGGAAGCCACCATATTCCCTGATTTATACAGAATCATTGTCATGTCTGCCTTTTAACGCAGATGTCGTCATATAACCAAAATAATGTAGTCTGAATTGATGTCCGTTTGTCTTATATGTGTATAGGGAAATGTCTGAGATGCATAACTTGATGCACATAATCTAAGTCAACTCCCTTTTATGAATGCCAACCCAAGGCAGGCGAAGGAGACAGAACCAAGTCCACTAGGAGGAAGATCAGAACCAAGGAGCACACACACGCAGCAAAACCAAAGAACAACAAGCGGGACCCAGCTCAAACAAAACCTAGTTACTAATCTCTCCTCCCATGATCTGACACAGACAGAGGAAATTCTCCTCAATAAAAGTCTAGGCTTTGTCCCCACTGCGAGACTCGATAAATTTAAACTACACTGCGAACTGTCAGAATTCTTTTGCAAACTTAAGCTAAAAGCTTTTTTCCAAAACCAGCCAACAGAAGGTGAAAGGGAGGGACAGGGAGATACTAAGTTCAAGCTGAAGTCCACATTCATTCCCCCTCCCAACACCATTCCGGTAGAAATTACTACATTTGAACAAGTGGCTTCTATGAAATTGAAGCAACTAACGAAGAACCACAATTCATGAACACCAGTGGCAAAGAATTTGATGCACTACAGACCCTGAAATCTAATGAAAAGATCATTATAAAACCAGCCGACAAAGGCGGAGGAATAGTACTACAAAATAGAGATGACTACCAAGCTGAATGCAGACGACTATTGAGTGACACTAAGAACTACAGGCGATTGGAGCAAGACCCTAGCGAAAATCTGAAAGCCAGAATAAAAGACCTTGTAGAAGATGCAGAATGCATGGGCAAAACCAGCAAAAAGAAGCCCAATTTTTGACCACCAGTACAGGCAAGATCCTGTATTTTTACACACATCCCGAAGATACATAAAAACAAAAACCCGCCACCAGGTTGCCCTATAGTGTCGGGCATTGGGTCATTACTAGAACCCCTTAACTTTTTTGTGCTTTCTTCCTAAAACCAATCGTACAGAGCACCTCCACCTATCTAAAAGATACTAAGGACCTATTAGGACAAATCAAAACCCTCACCTTCAACCCTGAGACATAATTTATAGTTAGATTAGACATAGAGAGTCTGTATACTAGTCTCCGACAAGATGACACTCTGAAAGTACTAAAACTATCATTGGACTCTACAACATGGGATTACAACACCCCGAAATCCTTTGTGCTACAATGCGCAAAACGAGCGCTAAAAGACAACTTTTTCGAGTTCGAAGGAGACCTGTTTCTAAAAACATACGGGAAATCGATGGGGAGCACTTTTGCCCCTAGTGTGGCAGGGCTCTATGTTTTTCACTTCGAAAAAACCCATCTTCTCAATTCCGGTATGCCTTTCGTTACTAACACCAAATTCTACAAAAGGTACATCGACGAAGTCTTCCTCATATGGGAAGGTCCGGAAAACACCCTACAGGCATTTCTTGTGTGGATCAATGGATGTGACCCCAATTTGAAATTCACCCATAGTGTGAATAGAGAAAACATCACTTTTCTTGACTTGGACATCATGGCCGATAATAGCCAGCTCAAGACAAAAACTCATTTTAAACCTACAGCGAGAAACTCCCTCCTCCACTACAATAGCTTCCACCCTAGACCATTACGGGAGAATTTACCATTTGGTCAATACCTTCGACTACGCAGAAATTGTAGTGACTTGAAAGACTTCAAGGACCAAGCACAGTCCCTGACAACTAAACTCAAGGAACGAGGTTACCCTGACAAAGTTATCAATACAGCAAAAAAACGAGCACGTAACCAAAATCGGGATGGCCTACTGGAACAGACGCACATACATCCTCAACAATACTGTTAACATGCGTGACAACCTATAATTCAATCTCCAATAAAGTATCACGCATCATACAAAAAAATTGGAGGATACTGAATACAGGAAAACTGAATTGGGAAAAACCTTTATTTTCCTATAAAAGAGGAAGAAGTTTAAAAGACAACCTGGTGTCGACACGCCCACAACAGCATATTAAGCTGACCAATACAGTACTCAATGCTTGGGGTCTTACTAATGTGACCGGCCATTTCCCATGCAGAAATTGCAGCGTATGCCATCTCACCAAACCCACAAAGAGCCTAAATCTAGAACCCGGGAAAGTTTGGCAAATTCGAAAACAGACAAATTGCAACTCCATGAACGCTGTCTATTTGATCACCTGCCCGTGTGGCTTACAATACATAGGCATAACTAGCCGAAAAATCAAAATTCGGATTTGCGAACACCGGAGTAATATTCGCTGTAAACGCAACACCACACGCATGACCAACCACTTCCTTAAAGTGGGACACACTACCAATGACAAGAGTTGGGTGGTGATAGAAGAACTGGAGTAAAAAACCGCCAACCTCCAGAGCCGCCTTCTAGAGAAGGAACAACAGTGGATCTACCGTTTGTCCACACATGTAAATGGATTGAACGATAATATTCCATGGAACTCCCTGAGTAAATCTCTTAATAGGATGCAACTACACACACCTACTTGATACACGTAGCCTAGATTTCACTAAGAACAGTGATTGACAAGCCTGAAAATATCAGGACATACCCCCGTGAAACTAACTACCTGGCATTGTCCCTACAATTTTTTTATCCCCCACCATACGGAAAATTAGCCCTAAATTATCCCCACAACACTACTCTGTTAACCTTACTATATAATTTTCTCTGTTTTACCAGTAAAATCCCTCAAGATGCAAAGAGCTGTGAATACATAATTTTGAATCACCGCATCTACAGCTATCATTCCAAAAACACCTCTGATAAAGGAACTCGCCTTCTGGTAAAGGAACTTGCTTGTTGTCTTGCCAGAATTCCACCCTAGATGTGAAACATCATAGTGAGATATTATCTATATAATACGGTTTTATGAAAATACCGTTTTTATTGACGGTTTCTAACAAATTGAGTTTAGTTGCACTTTCTACCAATTTTTTTTTAACATCTACATTCTATATTGGGAAGACAATCACACCGTAACTCATGGTAACCATTGGTTAGCGTTAGAAGTAAGAGACTTCGACACCATTAGTTAGCGCTAAGAAGTAAGAGACTTAGGGGCACATTACGATGGCGGGCGGAAGCACCACCGCCGTGCTGGCGGATGCAAAAACCACCAGTTACCGCCGGCACGCAGCAGTCCACACGCCCGTCCAATTACGATGCGAAAAGTAGGCCAAACACCGCCGGCAAGCCAGCAACACCGTCCGCCATCAAAGTGCGCCCGTACATGTAGCGGCGCAGCTAACTGACACACACCGTCCGACGAAACACGTCCCGCCCGGCGCATAAATTACGATGCCGCAAACAAACGGCTCCCATGGCCAAGAGATACCGTACGACAAACCGAAGCGGTAACACGGATGCCGAGCACGGACAACGAAGAAGCGGCTCCCGAGCATGAATCCAGCACTGCAGGCACTCCCCATGCTTCTGCTGATGCACCACCAAGGACGCAACGTGCCGCGGAGACGCAGGTAGGCACACACAGAACAAGTGCGCGCAAACAGCGCACACAGTGCAAGGGCGGAAAAAGCGGACAACCCCCACCAGCGCGTGTACACTACACATCCACCATCTCATCCACATATGACACACAGGCCAAATCGTAACATCGCAGAACACATGTGTACACACCACCTGGGACTAGGAACCAACCACACCGTCACGGCCCCAAAGCGCCGATGACGCCGCCACACATGCGCACAACGCAGAGGCCAACCGCAGCGCCATGCATGCGTCGCACACAGACACAGGGACACAACCAAGCAGCACACACATCAGCCCCACCCCGAACGCACATGACACGTGACAGGCCGGCCACAGACATGTCCCCAACGCCCAATTCACGGACAACACCCAACGCCACACAACCGACGCACACATGTCAGTGAAGACACGCAACAGCAGGACACACCCCAGTGTAACAAACATGGCGTAGCACACAGCGGCGGCAACACCAACTAGGAGAAGCAGGGCCCCTTCGGGAAGAGGAACGCCAGTACCACACAGAAACACCCATACCACCCTGCACATATGAACAAGACATATAAAACGGAACACCAAAGAGCCCGGGGACCGACAACAGGTGGCCCAAGAATAACATTCACACACAAGGCCCAACGCAGAGCGGAAAGGCAGCCTGCCGCCCACACAAGGGAGAGCAGACAGCACTGAATGACCTTCCATTCCAACTCCGAAACCACAGCCCTACGACAGAAGCCGGTGAATACAGCCATTGTCCAAGAATAGACCAACACAGGCATGCCGAGGAGACCGACCACAGGGCAGATAGCGCATATCACAGAAGCACACAACGGACGGGGAAGAAAGAAGAAAACACTCCCCCATGTCGGCCACATGCAAGTTAATTGGAAGGAGTCACACATCACTGACCTTGAACTGTCTGAGAAGCATGTGGGAAGAGGGCCCGTGTCCTCCAAACAAGCAAACAGAACACAAGTCCTGTCTCCCTACGACTACACAGAGCTCACAGCAACCCCGGAGCGTGCACATTGCAGACTGCACACACAGCCGGAGCACGCCACCTCAACGAACCGCTGCGAAATGGCAACCGCAACACACCTACCCAACTACGCCGAACAGCTCAAGCTGTACAAAACCAACCTGTTCCATACATTGGGATGCGATCTCCTGTCCCTGCTGAACGTAAGTTACCGACTGACTTACCGTATCACATTGTTCAGCTGCGTCATGCCCGTCTTCTACTGTCGGAGGTGTCCCTACCAGCATCCCGTCGAGATATGCCTCTCCAACCCGGCATGTCTGAAGGCGGACCTGCTACCACTACTCCTCCCTCTGGACGCACACGACAGGGCCTGCTCTGCCTATGGGGGCATGGCGTATGTGGCCAACATCGCACCCGCACTGAAATGGGACCACTGTGCCTCCACACGACGGATCATCGAGAACAGCTACATCGAATGTCACCCAGCATGCCCCATCATGGTCCTCCAAGGGACAACTTACGAACAACACCTTGACAGCCACCATCCGCTACATTGGCTGGCAAACATGTACACCACCAATGACATGGAAGCCCTGCTGGACGGCATCGCATACCTGACAACCTGTCAATTCGTCGGACCACAACGCAGGTTCCCCGAGTGACCTATGATGTCCAACCCCGCACCCATGCTTAGCTTCCGCACGGACTGGCCAGTCACCACCACAACAGCCATACCATACGACCGGCAACTGTAACCACACCATCAACGACATCGCCATGACATCGGATATGACCGGGACATGCACACTGTTCCCCATCACATCCAGGAACACCGCATGCATCGTGGGAGGCAGTGGCATGGGCTCTGTGTATCGCACCCACATGGACGGAACTGCACGAACAACCAGGACACGACATGGATCCAGCGCACATGGACACACACACCGCTCAGTGGACATGAATAGGTCGCCTGGAGTCTGTGGGTGCTGCACCCCTCCCACCCCCGCCCGGGAATCCCATACCAGGACCTTTGCATGGACGACAAGTGCATACAACAACAACACGACCCCAGTGACTGTGACATGTCCAGTAACCACCACAGTGCAACAACAAGTGGCACGCCGCTGCATGCACGCAAGCACATGCCCTGATGTCATCTCACATGCACGCGTGCATGAGGAACAACCGCATCAAACCTGTCACATGGAACTGAGATGGACTGTGCCCATGATGCCAAGCGGTCTGGTAGGCTACATGTATACCGTCTGTGTCAAAGTCCGCAGCTCCGCAGCTATACGTAAATGTACATTAGCACAGCCTTGGCCAAGCAGATGTCACTCTGAAGCCCACATCCCACATGCAACAGCCAATCACATGTAACCCCACACCCTATCCCATTTGCAATCATGCTCAGTATATCCTCAACATGTATTCCGCTGCCAGTAGTGTCCACTATACTGCATCACAGAGGACAGAAGACACAATATAATGTTTGAAACCAAAACTGTCTCCGCTGACTCATTTCACAAGTACGAATGAGAGAGGATGAGAGTATGTGAAGTACACGGCAGTCGTGACATGACCATGTAGTCCACTGGTATTGGATGTCAACGCAAATGAGTAGCACTACTGTGGAAGACACACATGTGTCGTGTGAAGTCGTATGGACGCAGTGCTCAGGTGGGTGGGTGCGACGGGTAGATGCGCACATGCCAAGTTGGAGCACGCCGTGTTGGGAGGGGTCATGAACAGTACACCACCGCTTCCCTGGGCATTGTGAGAGGACACCTGTCGGGGGAGTGAACACGTGTGTGCACAGCAGCCGGGCACACGTACAAAGCGGTACCAGGCGCACCTCAGCCCACCCTCTGTGGACAAGCTGGATCCTGTTGTGCGCCCGCCATGCCCCTTGACAAGGCACACACAGCCCCAGTCGACCAGGTGTAACCCCAACATAGTCAATCCGCACAGGCGATACAGGGCACGGGATGGCAGTGGAGCATGGTGTGTGAGAGGTCTCCTCGCGCTCCTCCTGGTCATATCACGCAGGCAATAGAACCTCAACGTCTAGCATGGCACAAGTCACATGGAAGTGTAGGGGGACGCACCACAGCACGAGCAGCACTGACGTCACGGGAGGTGGCTCGCACCATCCCATCCATTGCCCATCATACCAACCACGCCACATGCCATTGCGACTAAGTGCAAGCGCGTGCACCACCACCCCCGAGCCCTCCCCAGAGAGGCCAAAGAGTGAATGTGTGGGCCATCAGTCACAGACGGACGTGGCCTGGCCGCAAGGGCAGCCACAGCCAGTGGGTGTCGCAGGTGGCGGATCCGGAAGGCGAAGACTGTGATGCATAGTCCATGCAGGCCGGGTCTCCATTTGGGGCACCACGCAGGTGGACGGCGTCCCGCAACACATCATACCCTGAGACAGCCCACTCGTGCAACTGGACCCACACATACACTCCTTGCCCTCTCTGGTGCGAGCTTGGGGCTGCCTGTGCAAGCGCTAGCCTCGCAGGTGAGCATGCATATTGGGGGAGCGAGGGAGGACATGAGGGCTGGGGCGAAGATGACTGTATCACTGTCAGTCAGTACAAGGGATGACCCAGATGTGGAAAGGAAGAGACGTGTCCCGTGTGTACTGCAACTAGTCGCCAATCCAACTACCCCCCATGTCCGGAATGTAAGCCCGCACCTAGGCCCGCCCATCCGCCACATCGAACATACCACCAGCACGACAACCTTCCCATTCGAAACACTGACTGGGGGTGGCGACCAGTGTACAATCATGTGTAGCCTACCCAGGCGTACATGTGGGCCCTCCATGATCCATGTCACCTGCGGCAAAGTCATGACATGCGCAATGAGGGAAGTGAGGAGAGCTGTCCGCCCCACGCGCAGAAGGTGCATCAGCTCCACAGACCCAGCAGCGAGTCCAGCAGGGGTCACATGTGCAGGGGCAGCTGTGCCTGGTGTGAAGGCACATGCATATAGACAGCACATCGACCAATGTGTAGTCTGCCCACATCTACAGTCCATCATCATGCGGACATAGGAATTGGACACAGGGCAACACATCTTAGTTGGTGCACCCACCGTGACCAACAATGCGCAATCATCGACGTACCCGCCCTGTGCATGGCCCCCACCCAACGGAGGCACATCCAGTGCCACCATCCCACACACACAAGCCTACCACGGAACATGCTGTGTCCAATGGTCAGTACAGAGTCAGCGCTCATCTGGTGGAACCTGAACAGGAGACACATGCACACACATGCCAGCTCCCACTATGTACGTCTGCCACCTGGCACGTGCAATGTAACCTCTCACCTGTGACGTGTGACTGCAAGCACACAGCCGTCTTGGCATGGGGCTGTCAATGTGGACACCTGTCAATGTTTCGGGAGGTGTGACCCGTACAGTGCTGTACATAGGGTGCAGTGCTGACACCTACTACTGTCTCATATCCCCTCGTGCCACAGGTCCCACTTGTTTTGGCCGCTCAGCCTGTGCCCACATCGTTGTCGTCGTGTGCCATACTCATCCAGCCGCGGAAGCAGTTCCATGCTCAGCAGACATTCATGTTGCCGTGGCGTTGCCGCTTGACGGATATGCAGTCAGTCCCCATCAGCACGCCCGCAAGTCATTGGGGCCTAGATCCCCATGTGCATGCACATGGCAGTGGTTTGTATCACTAGCCATTGCCATTGTTGGGAGACCTGTGTAAGTGTATTGTGGCCGTGCCGTCCCAGCTTGACAGCTGGGCTGTGGCTCATGTGCTTGCTCAGTCATGTCAGTGATGTGTATGCGAAATTGCTATGTGTCGTGTTGCATTGACATGTGTCCTCTGCCATTGTCCCTAGGCGGAGACCGAACATTGACCGCCCATACCAATTGCTGGCGGACATGGACGATACAGAGGTTATTAGGAAGTTTCGGCTGGACAGGCCAACCCTGCATCGACTGTGTGCCATGTTAGAACCCCATCTCCGTCCCCGCAGGGTGTATCCGACTGCTGTCACTCCCACGGCTAAGGTGATGGCCGCCATGCATTTCTTCGCCACTGGGTCATTCCAGCACACAGTGGGCATTGGAGGAGGGATGTCCCAGCCCATGTTCAGCAAGGTGCTGAGGGATGTACTGGCAGCCATGATGCTGTACCGGAACAGGTACATCCGCTTCCCCAGGGCTCGTGAATTGGCGGCAGTGAAGGGTGCATTCTATGCCCTTGGCAGAATCCCACACGTCGTTGGAGCCATTGACTGCACACATGTCGGCCTTGTTCCACCACAGGCCACTGAGCACCTGTACCGCAACAGGAAGCACACGCACTCCCTGAATGTGCAAGTGGTGTGCCTTGCGGACATGGTGATCACCCACGTGTGTGCAAAGTTCCCAGGCTCGGCCCATGACGCACACATAATGCGCAACAGCATCTTGCCACGACTGATGTCCAATATGCAACAGGATCGTGCCTGTATTGTCGGTGAGTATGTGGAGTGGTGTAGCGTGCTGGCTGTGCGATGCTGTCCCCTGTCCAGTTGGATTAGCAACGGTTCTCTGTGTCCCTCACACCCAGGTGACTCTGCGTATCCGAATGGGGCATGGCTGCTCAGTCCATTGAGGAATCCTCGCACCCCAGCAGACGATCGCTACAATGAGGCACATGGGAGGACCAGACGTGTGGTCGAGCGTACCTTTGGCCTCCTCAAGTCCAGGTTCAGGTGCCTGGACCGCACCGGGGGTGCGCTGGCGTACTCCCCACAGAAGGTGTGCCGGATAGTGGTGGCGTGCTGCATGCTGCACAATCTGGCCATTCGGAAGCAGATCCCCCTCATCGTGGATGACGGAGATCAACCAGGGCCCCAGCCCGCAGACCAGGACAGCTCGAGTGAGGAGGACAGCGGAGAGGAGGAAGCTGGTAATGTGCGGCAGCAGCTCATCGCCCGCTACTTCACTTGACGGTGAGTGTCCATGTACGACGGCTGATGTGGCTGTATCTGTGCAGGTGTGTGTGTGCTGTGTCAGGGTGGCCGTTTGTTCACTGCGTGCTGTGTGTCAACGCTCCATGGCCAGGGTAGTATGCCACTGTTGGTGGCTGTGGCATTGTGCCCTATTGCTCTGTGCGATGTGTGTACATTGCTTGTAGTTGTTGACATGTACTGTGTGATGGGTGTGTGACACACTCATTGAATGTGCTCCTGTTCTGTCTCCCACCCCTAGGTCCCTACAGGCCCTCCGGATTCAATTGCCATGCCACGCATCAGGTGCCTTTCCGCCCAAGGTGGCCGTTGTATTCCGTACAAATAAGACACAGGGCACAAACAGCAGTTAGTGAAAAAGGTGCATTTATTACAAACTGTGACATGTGATTGTGTGTATGGTGATGACAAAAGTGGTGCGTGCAGTGACAATGAGCTGCCGGTCATGGCTGCGTGATGATCAGGGTGTACCCACTGGTTCTATGTCCATAGTCCAACACACACATGCCATCCAGATGGCTGTGTGGAGTGGGATCGTAGTCCAAGTCAATGCAGTGGCTGGTCAAGGAAGGCTGGCGGAAGGCTGGCTGGCTGCCTCACTTGCGTTTGGAGTGTGCGAAGTCCTCCCGGGAGATCTGTTTCCACTTCGGACGGCCCCTTCCACGTTTGCGAGGGGGTGCCTGCTTGCGACATGCTGGTGGTTGAGGTGTGATCACTGGCTGTGGACGCAGGGGAACTGGACACTGCTGCTCCACCCTGCGCCCCGGCAGGTGGTGGCGGAGGGGAGCTGCTGTCCCTGGCTGTGACCTCACCGCCACCACCAGCTGTCCCATGAGGTCCACGATTTGGCCCATACGGGCGTCCATGGACCTCAGCACCCCCAGCACCTCACGCGTGTCTGAGGCAGACCGGACCCATTGTCCTTGGGCCTCTTCATAGGCCCCAAGGACTCTGGCCATGTGAGGCAGGGCATGGCTCCCAGGGGAGGCTGGCGTTTCCCTGACCCTGCTCCTCCTACCAGTCCTGCTGCCACCGGCCTGCCCACTAGCCACATTGCTCACCACGGTCCTCGCTGTGGCTCCCAGGGTGGATCCAGTCGTCCGGGCCACCACCTGCGCTGGGGCTGGTGCCAGCGAAGACGTGGCGGTGGTGGCGGCGGTGGTGGTCGGTGCGGCGATGGTGGCAGTTGCGGCAGTGGTAGTGGCCACAATGACCGTGGGTGTGGCCGCAACGACAGTGGCAGCAGGGGGCTGGGAATGTTCAGCAGCCCTGGATGATGGGTTGGTGGGTAGGAGGGGTCCTGGGGAGCGGCTGGGCCCTGCCACACCAGATGGGCCTGCTTGGTGGTCCGTGTCCGAAGAGGAGGACAGATCCTCCAGATCCGTGTGTCCTCGTTGGGGGCTTGTAGGCTGGCTGTGCTGGCTGCTGGCTCCATCCCCAGCATCCAGCAGTTCGTCACCTGTGGAGAGAATGAGATTTGTTATTGTGTTGCACCTGGCGAAGTATGTATTTGTCGTCTGACATTGACAGTTCGTGCAATCTCGTACATGGGTTTCCCGGAGGCGTGTGTGTGGCTGTAGCATCTGTAGTTGTGTGTGCTTGGCAATGGGACTGTGTGCTGTGCACATGTGGCATGGGACGGATTGGCTATGCCGATGGGTGTGTTGCTGTGCCCCTACTTATTGTGACTCTGGTGTATGCGGGCTCCTGGCCCATCCTGGGTCTGGTTTGTACTTTGCTTTTGGTGTTCAGATGGGACGCTTAGGAACGCATATGGCAACATGGGGGCCATGCCCCAGATTCACATTTGGGAGGGGATATGCTTTTGGGGTTCAAATGGAACGCTTAGGAACGCATATGGCAACATGGGGGCCATGCCCCAGATTCGCATTTGGGAGGGGATATGCTTTTGGGGTTCAAATGGAACACTTAGGAACGCATATGGCAACATGGGGGCCATGCCCCAGATTCGCATTTGGGTGGGGATATGCTTTTGGGGTTCAAATGGAACGCTTAGGAACGCATATGGCAACATGGGGGCCATGCCCCAGATTCGCATTTGGGAGGGGATATGCTTTTGGGGTTCAAATGGAACGCTTAGGAACGCATATGGCAACATGGGGGCCATGCCCCAGATTCGCATTTGGGAGGGGATATGCTTTTGGGGTTCAAATGGAACGCTTAGGAACGCATATGGCAACATGGGGGCCATGCCCCAGATTCGCATTTGGGAGGGGATATGCTTTTGGGGTTCAAATGGAACGCTTAGGAACGCATATGGCAACATGGGGGCCATGCCCCAGATTCGCATTTGGGAGGGAATATGCTTTTGGGGTACATGCTGTGAGCCATGGGTGCCGAACGTGACATGTGTTGTGGCAGCATGACAGTGCATGGTTTGAGGTGTGTGCATGCTTGACATGGCCTGCATATTTGCTGTCTGTTGTGATTACTGGACATGGCATTGGACGCATCGTTATGAGTGAGTGATAGTTGTGTGCCAGCCAACGTATTGCAGTTGTCCCATCTCCTTGGTGTGCGTGCTGCCCTGTGCCATGTGCATCACTGCAGTGCTCGGGGGGGTGTGGCCCATGTTGTGTGTTGTTGCTCACAGTGTGTCGTGCGCTTAATTGACTTCTGGCACATGGTTGGTCATGGGCATGTGTCTTAGCGTGACTGCTGTATGTGTGGCAGCTGTGCGGATGACATGCCTTTCATGAGACTGGGGCTGACGGATGGGATGGATGGTATGTTGTATGTGCATGGTGTGTCTGTGAGTTTGATGGGTTCAGTGGTGTTCGTGTGCATTTATGTTGTTCCGCTCTGTTGCGTCTAGTGTTGTTTGTCTTACATAGGCGTAGTTGTGGGGTGTGTGGTTGACAGGCAGTAGGGGCTACATGGACAGGACTTCAATGGTGTTTCGGTTGTGTGTGATGAGTTGCACAGTGGCTGCCGTGTGGGACTATATTCAGTGTGGCATGTGCATGCAGACGTGGCTCCTTGGGTGTTGCTATGTCTGTGATGGGTCATGTGGGGTGTGAGTCTGTTGTTCATGTCCGTGTGCACATTGTTCACTTGTTCGTGATGGTGGGCGGTGCTGCGTGTTCGTCTGCTACGTGACATGTCCCATGTGTTGGTCGTGTTATGGTCCTCATGCCTCCAGTAATCCAGCCCTGTCCAGTTTCCCACCTGCAAGTTGTTCGTGCGTGCACTGTACTGGATGCCACATGGCTCTAAGCGGGGGGTGCTCCATGTTGCAGGTCTGTGGGGGTGGGGGGTGTTGTGGGTCGTGGGGGTGGCTGGACACCCACTGACACCGATTGCTGTGGACCGTGATGTCTGCCTTTCGGCTGTCGTTGTGCACTGCGGTGGCTGACACGTGGCTGTGGGGTGTGGGGGATGCTCCTCCTTGCTGTGCTGTGGGACTGGGGCCTGGTGTGTGTTGTACTTGGGCTGTCCACCGTCCCACCCACTGCACTTTGTGTTCCTGCCATTTACCTGTTACTTGTCGGTTAGTGCAGCTGTGGCGGACACATGGGTGTGGTGGGTGCTCCTTGTGGCGCTTCTGGCATATTTGGGGACCTGTTGGTGGTTACGTGGCTGGCTTAGTGTACACATGTCCCCACGCATCTTACAGTTGTTCGGTTTGGGCTGTGTGTGGTAGTGTCTGTTGCATGTGTGTGTGATGTGTTGTGTATTGTGTGCTGGACATGGGGGTGTTTGTCCCTGGGAGCTGTGGCATGGTAGTTGCGCATGTGAGTACATAGCGGTGTGCTGGTATACATTAGTTTGTACTTACCAGCCTCCACTCCCCCTGCTAATCCGGCGAGGATCTCCGGATGTATTACGACTCGCACCTTCTCCTCCCACGCTTTGAAGGTCTTAAAGAGCGCGGGATTCCCTCCGCCAGTGACGGCACCCAGCTCTCTGTTTTTGCCCTCCTTCTTCTTGACCAGGCTCTTTACGTCATTCCAACGTTTGTTAATTTCGACTCTGTTCCTGGGCAGGGTCCCGACTGCATTGACCTGGTCTACGATCCGGTTCCACATTCTGTTTCTGGTGGCTAGTGGTGTGTGCTGGACCATGTTCCCATAGATTTGTGGGTACACCTTGATGATCTCGTCGACCATGACCGTCAGCTCCATGGGCGTGAACTTGGGCATTCTTTGTGGTGCCATGGTGTTTGTGGTGCTGGTGCGGTGTGTGTTGTGTAATGTGCAGGGGGTTTGTGGTGCCGGTGTTTGGTGGTGGTGGTGGTGGTGGTGGTGGTGTTTGGTGGTGGTGGTGGTGGTGGTGGTGGTTGTGATGTGTGCGTTTCTGTGGTGTGCTGCTGTCCTTGCTGTGTTACTGTGTCCTCTCCTCTCCTCTCTGGTTTGCAATGTAGCA
This sequence comes from Calotriton arnoldi, assembly GCA_963921515.1. Classification (NCBI taxonomy): domain Eukaryota; kingdom Metazoa; phylum Chordata; class Amphibia; order Caudata; family Salamandridae; genus Calotriton; species Calotriton arnoldi. The sequence goes on along the minus strand of CAWUFW010003604.1, from coordinate 1,554,809 downwards.
AGGGGTTGTGGTCTGTGGGAGTGCTGCTTTTGTACTCACCTATGTGGGTGTGTCCTCATGGTCTGTTGTTTTCAGGTGTGTTGTGTCTGGGGTTCTGGCCTTTGTATTTTTTGTTTGTCCGGGGGGTGTTTTCGGGATGTGTACTGTGCTTGTGTATTTGTGCGTGCCTTGCTGTGTGGACTTGTTGGCCATGTTGTGTGCTATTGGTTTTGTGTGCGGATGGTTTCTGTGCAGGTACGTTGGCGCCATGGCTTCTGCCGTGTCGATTCTCATCGGCGTTGTTTGCGCTGGCGGGCGGTATATTTGTGGTTTTCCGCGCTCATGGCGGTGCGATCGTAATTTCACGTGCGGTGTGTCGGCCGTGAGGGCGGGCGGTTTTGTGTTGTCGTGCGTGTTTCCGTCCGTGGCGGGCGGTTTGACTCCGACTCGGACGTTGGCGGGCGGTATTTTGTGTGCTTTTTCCGCCGATGGCGGTTTTCGGTTTGTGACATCGTAATAGCGTGGTCGGTGTTCAGGCGGTGTGTGCGGGCGGATTTTTGCCGCTTCCATGCCTGGCGGATTTATTTACGCCGGGTATCGTAATGGGCCCCTTAGATACTTCCGGCTGATTCCCCTTTTTTTCAGAAGAATTTAACAGGGTGGCGCATTCCAGTCCCCGATCATAGTAAAGGTCTACGTCACACGCCTACGCGATGACGCGGTCACGCGACCCCGCCCCTAACCACTCCCGCGAAACCAGCTTCAAAAGATGATGTTTCCAGTCACGGGTATCGTCACGATCCCAAGGAGACCGGAGTAGGTATAATTGGCGGGCGTCCAGCCTTGACGAAGTAAGTTTCTCTCCCTACAGACCAAGCTCGAGTCAGGATCCTGACTAATATTTAAAAACCCTCTCTTGACTCCTATGCTACCTAAGATGATGCCGAGTACCTTAACGCGCTTCATACTGCTTTCATTTTCTTCCTCATAGTGTGTGACTACAGGTGCTCGCCCTTCCGGGATCAAAAAAGTTACTACAAACACGTAACCTGTGTAATTACGATTTTTTGTTTCTTTGTGACAATATGAAAGTTTTTAATTTGGCGTGACAATGGATATATACGGACACCTAAAGTTAATTTGTGCACCATTAGTACACGCTGGCCACCATTGTGTAGATCACACAGCAACAATCCACCACGGCTTGGCCATTGTTTTTCCAAAAAGAAGTACAAAAATTCACGCTATGACATGAGACTCAACATGCCATTAAATCGCCAAAAATACAAGACATGCATGTTTGCACCGCACTACCATGCATGAGTTTGCATACACAAGGTGTGCGATGCATGTCTCTAGTATGATTGTTGGTACATATGAATGAACGAATCTCAGAGTGCTAAATATAAGGCAACCACATCACGAGCATAAGGATGATGAACCAAAATGGAGCAATTGTAAATCATCTCTATTTTATGTTGTATGTGTCCTTTATGTTCTGTTTTTTGTCTTCCAGGTTTTTAAATCAACCAGTGGGTCCGTAAGTACAGTTCTACCACTGCATGCACAGCACACCTTAGCGTGTGTGCTGAATAAAATACACGTGACTTATTTTTTGCCACAATACCACTTTTTCACGTTGTATGGTCCTGAAGAAAGCCTCCAGAACATTTTTTTGAGGCTGAAACATGTCGACCCGATGGATAATGAAGACCAATTGCTAGTCTTCAGCTTATCCCCCTGTTTTCTTTCAAACATGTCCTGGGCCGCTGGGAATAAAAAATTGATCAGCAAGGATTCCCAGAGACATTTTTAACCTCACCACTTTTTTGAGCACCACTTACACAAAAACAAAACCCGCTCCGCTGTAATTCAGGCGTCGCAGCACAGCTGGGTGGCATTCGGCTACCCAGTTGGGAACCCTATGATGAAGCATGCTACCAACTAGGTTGGTGGGTGAGGGTTCTTTTTACAAACCCATGTGGTTCTTGACACTCCAATATTGATAACAGAGTGGTCCTTGCTTAAGGATTCACTAGTGAGTCTGTCCACGTTGTTTCTGAATATTAACTAGGGGACAAGGACGTACCGCGATTACTGTCCTCGCTCTCTCCTTTGTTTTTCTCATAATCTAAGTCAGACAATCCTAAACTTATGTCAGAAATTCTAGTTTCTGATAAGATCTAGAATATATGGACTGCCACTTGACCACTTGTCAGGAGAGGTCCTACGCCCAGATTATCACCCGTGATTCTGCCAGAGACGGTCACACCTGCTGCCACCACACTTTGCACTTCATAGATGATACATCTCACCTGATGACTAAAGCTGATAAAGCCAAGTCCCTGAGAAGGACTGACTAACTGCTACCACAATGGAGGTTTGTCCTTCGCAGGGAACACTGTCTTCTCGCCTCCACTGATAAAGACAGCCTTTGTTGTCAACATGGTATGCAATGCATCTCTCCTCCCAAAGAAACTCTAGATTGCAAGTTGCTCTGCCTTTCTCGCTCTCATAGTACATCAGTAGGCTTTAGGCTGTTAGGTTTTACATAATATTTTAAATTACCTTTTAATAATGCTAGCAATGTTCATTTTATTTGCGTTATTTATAACGTGTCTTGTTGCTGTTTTTACAATATTCTGTGTAGTTGTTTTAGATGTTCTGAGAGACAGATTGTCCCTGTAGTAATAAATACTTTTAACATAAAAGTGTTCATTCTTCTTAGTAAAGTGTGTGTGAATCATTTAGATAACCAAATAAGGTTTGTTGCTGTTTCCACGGTGCCCCTGATCCCTTTATGGGATTGTTAGTAATCCAAAAGCAATGCTTCTATGTCAATTACACATTGAATAGCATCTTGCGGGCCTACAATAACTTGTCTTTCACATTCATCGCTAGTGCATTGAACTAAGTTGACCTGTGACACCCATGGATGGGAAGGCACCCCTTGTAAAGTTATGCCAAAGTCATAACTTACGCAACAGGTCCTGTGCTCACTGTGCCACAGGAACCAAGCTAGAACTGACTGATTAGCCCTAACAAGAACACAACCAGTCCTGGTTGCTTTTGTTTCGGTTCAGGGAGGAGCTGACCTAGCAGAAACTAGTACTGGGTTGCTGTTCCCATTGGAGCAAGGTCCGGACTGATTTGCATATGGCTGTATCCATACTGAGGTGGCATGGTGGACAGAAAATGATGTATTAGGATGTGGCCATGATCAATTGCCAGTGGCAGAGAGTAATTCAAGCATTCCATCCATCATTTTGTTTTTGATGCCCTAAGTATGATGGTAATGTCCAGATATGGGTCCCATGCTCAATGTGCCACTGGAACCCAGTTATACCGTACTAATGAGAGCTAATAAGGACAAAATCAGTCCTGTGTTGCTTGTGTTCTGGTTCAGGAAGGGCCTGATCTGGCAGAAACTGGTTCAGGGTTGCTCTTTCCATTGGAGCAGGGTCAGGACTAATTTCCATATAGCTTTGTACAAACTAAGGTGGCACGATGGGTAAAAAATGATGGGTTGGGATGTGGCCTTGAGCGATTGCCAGTGGCTGAGATTAATTCAAACATTCCATCCATCACTTTGTTGTTGATGGTCTTTGTTTAAAATACGGAAAGAAATAGGCTGGGATATTCACGTGCCATTTGCAACACCTTCTTAAAATGGACCTTCTTAAAAAACAGAACCAACAAAAACTTTATTAGTGGAGGTACAGCCGTATGGATGGTGTTGAAGTCTTCACTTTAGATTTAATGTACTTCAATATGTTCAAAATTCATGTGAAACACGTTAACAGCGGACATGGAGATTCAGTATTTTCTTTTTCTGTGTATAGGGTTGCTTTGTGCACTTATATCACCAAGGTCTTTTTCGGATCCACCATTCTTTTGAAGATCTCTGTTTTCCCCCTTTGGAAAGATAGTGCAACAACGGATCACTGACAGAATATCGATTACAAGAATATCGACCTACAACAATATCGAAGTAAAAATATAGAATGCCAAAATATCGAATCCCTATCTACAAACAGGTAAGTACAAAAATATCGAATCCAAAATATAGTTGTAAAAAATATAGTTAGTCAAAATATCGAATTTTTTAAATATCTTAAAAGTAATGTAAAATTAATGAAATAATATATATAGTTAACTAACACATACTTAAAAATACTTAAATAACTTTAAAATTAATAAATAATTAATGTAAGTTAAAAAAAATAAACATACATTTTTATTTTTAATACATATATATATTAACGTAATATTTATAAAAAATATTCAATATTTTTAGCGTAGGATAGCGGGAGGGTAAAATTTACTATTACCACTCCAGTGAGTGCAACAGTAGGGAAAGCATTGGATAGCGGGAGGGTAAAAATTACTATTCCCACTCCAGAGAGTGCAACAGTAGGGAAAGCGTTGGATAGCGGGAGGGTAAAAATTACTATTACCACTCCAGTGAGTGCAACAGTAGGGAAAGCGTTGGATAGCGGGAGGGTAAAAATTACTATTCCCACTCCAGAGAGTGCAACAGTAGGGAAAGCGTTGGATAGCGTAGGGATAAAAATTACTATTCCCACTCCAGAGAGTGCAACAGTAGGGAAAGCGTTGGATAGCGTAGGGGTATAAATTACTATTCCCACTCCAGAGAGTGCAACAGTAGGGAAAGAGTTGGATAGCGTAGGGGTAAAAATTACTATTCCCACTCCAGTGAGTGCAACAGTAGTGAAAGCGTTGGATAGCGGGAGGGTAAAGATTACTATTCCCACTCCAGAGAGTGCAACAGTAGGGAAAGCGTTGGATAGCGTAGGGGTAAAAATTACTATTCCCACTCCAGAGAGTGCAACAGTAGGGAAAGCGTTGGATAGCGTAGGGGTATAAATTACTATTCCCACTCCAGAGAGTGCAACAGTAGGGAAAGAGTTGGATAGCGTAGGGGTAAAAATTACTATTCCCACTCCAGTGAGTGCAACAGTAGGGAAAGCGTTGGATAGCGTAGGGGTAAAAATTACTATTCCCACTCCGAGTGCAACAGTAGGGAAAATAATGATTTAATATTTTAATAAAAATGAAATAATTATCAATACCAATAAAAAATTAATGACTTACCAATTACAAAATATTTAATAATTAATTCTAAATACCAATAAATATTATTTCTTAAAAATTAATTACCTATTAATAAAAATTAATTACCAATTAATAAAAATTAATTACCAAATAAGAATTAATTAACAATAAATTAATAATTAATACCAATAAATAAAAATAAATAATTACTGAATTACAATTAAATTACTTCCCACCCTATTCCCCTATAAACCCACAACCCGCTCTGAATAATAAATTAATATAATTACCAATTAAAAAATTAATAAAAATTAATTATCAATTAATAAAAATTAATTACCAAATTAATAAAAATTAATTACCAATTAATAAAAATTAATTACCAAATAAGAATTAACAATAAATTAATAATCAATACCAATAAATAAAAATAAATAATTACTGAATTACAATTAAATTACTTCCCACCCTATTCCCCTATAAACCCACAACCCACTCTGAATAATAAATTAATACAATTAATATAATTATCAATTAAATAATTATTCAAAATTAATTACCAATTAATAAAAATTAATTACCAATTAATAAAAATTAATGACCAATTAATAATTAATTAACAATGAATTATTTATCAATACCAATAAATAAAATTAATAATTACTTAATTAAATTTAAATTACTTCCCACCCTATTCCCCTATAAACCCACAACCCGCTACAGAACTAAAACGCAAAATTAAATTAAATATAATTAATAATTCCTAAAAATTAATATTTAATTTACTATAATTAAATTACTTCCCACCCTATTCCCCTATAAACCCACAACCCGCTACAGAATTAAATTACGCAAAAATTAAATAACATAAAATTCATTACTTTAAAAAAATTAAAACATACATTACAAAAATAATACATACTTTTAACACATATACTACCACTTAAAACACTATAAAAAAATTCGATATTTTTAACAACTATATTATGACTGTCGATATTTTGACAATCGATATTTCTTACCTGAATTTCGATATTCTTAACCACTATATTTTGGCAATTCGATATTCTGTCCATTCTATATTTACAACTCGATATTTTGGCAATTCGATATTAAAAATTCGATATTATGTCTGTTTACCGCAACAACACCAGCTCCTATGATGCTCTCCCACCAGCAAGAACCAGCGCCAAAAACCTTCAACGACTTGAAAAATGTTGTCATTACATGGCAAACACCATCCTAAGATGAGTTAGTGCATACAAATATAAATCAATCATAATTTATGGAAAACGTGTATACCACCAGTCACATTGATTATGAATGACATTCACAATCTCGAAAGTGTTTCAATGAATGAAACAAGACGAAAGTAACACTTGGCAACAAACTAAATTGTTAATAAAATAACAGATGGCTTTATAATTATGACCTCTGTCTGCAAAAGGGCAGATATGAAAAATGGAAGCCAACAAAACAGTGCCTTTCATTTTGAGAATTCTCATTGCTATGACCGAAGACTCTAATATTGACAGTGCATAACAATGAACTGAATTACATGTATCCCCAAACCTCAAGCCATCTACAAAACCGTCCACAGCTACACTCCCACGTCTGTTATGAAACAGGCGCCTGCCATATTGTATCCAGGGGCCGGATGCAGGCTTTCAAGGGGTCAAGTGCCATTGGAAGGCGCAGGGAGTTGTGATGCTCACCCAGTGATTTCCGCTGTGACTAATGGGTCTTTGAAGGAGTGAACACGCAATGGCCGGAGGCAGCAGGCGCTAGGAACATCAAGAGAACACCACAAATGGCTTTCGATTACCAGTAATTACAGCGTCAAGCCTCACGCTCGCCTCTCTTCTTTTTTAACTCACATCAAGGAAACATGTCTACGGCAAATGTGCAGTTTTCTTCCAAAGGCAACGTATTTTACGCATATTTGTGTTTTCTACAGTGATGAGTTTAACTAAGCATATACTGTGGGTGACCTGACAATTCACACTCTACTCCACAATGATAGAGTGTTCAGATGGTTAATGCACATAGGCGTCGTGTGTCACGATAAGAAGTGATATTTACTGCTGCCAGATCAACAAGGCACCCAGGGGCGTCTCCCTAACAACAGCACCATGCTTGACCCGAAGTGACCCACATGACACTTTATCACAAACAATAACAACCCATGTCACGTTTCATAGAACAGCTGCTTTGAAAATATAGCCTTACATCACAAGTAAGAGTAACTTCAGAGGTGAATTGTTAAAAATGATTATTTCTATTATTATTGTTATATTTATATTATTATTAAAAATATTACTTTTACCTCTTAACAGCAATAATTGTTAATACTAGCAATAAATACTACTACTGCTAATATTTTATTATTATTTTCACTATTATTATTATTGTTATTATTATTAATAACAATAATAATAATAATATAAAAATAGAGGTATGGGTACTGATAACAATGATAATAAATATTACTACTTCTACTATTAAAAATGATAATAACATTAACTCGATTCAAGAATTCTCTTTACCAATATTGGCTTTTCCGCATCTCGCCACAAATCGTCTTTGCTCTTTTGCATGTCGCTTTCTTTTTCCTTAGGATATCAGCATAGGAGAACTTGTGAAATCTAGACAAGACGTGGAGTATCTATAAGACTCCTGTTGTCTCCTCTTGCTGGGAACCCAATTTAGAGGCAGGTGGGGACAGAAGGTTTGCCAGCCTCTGCTGAGAATACCCAGGCCTTACTGATGCCAGTTTGCTTAGAAACCTCCATAGACATTCCCTATCAGATGTTGATGGTGGCTGGGCTTTACTAGGTACTTGTTGGGCTTTACTGGGTAATTGCTGGTGCACTTACAACCTGCCCTCTTCCTTGAGCCTTCTGGAACCCTAGGGGGCTCTCCAGTAGACTGTTGCTCATGCGCGGCAAGATGATGGGAAATGGGAGCTGTTGCAGTTCTCCTCAAGGAGAGTCACTCAGCTGCCACCTCTCTGCAAGTCATGGGGAATCCGAGGGATTCCACCATCACCTTCAACTACAGCTCTTTGAAAAGGGCAATCAGGCTTCCCCAATGAAAATATCCATCCATCTCCCCGCTAGAGACATACCATTGAGACACCTAATACCAAATACAGACATCCTCTACCAAGCCCCAACCAGCCCACCACTCTACTCCGACACTACAAACGCACAACCCTGGCCACATTCTACAAAATACCATTCAGGCATTCCCTGCAAAGCACCACCCAGACATCCTCCTCAAAGCTCGATCTGGATTGGATGTTAATATCCTCATTATCCCCCGCTTTTAAAGTGCCATCCAAAACCCCTCGGACTACTAGTCATATTCTCAGAAATACCACTAAATAAAGTGGTTCATTATAAAACTGCCCAGAAAGAGCTTTCTTGCTTCAGCCTTTTTGCTCCTCACCCCACTTCCCCCCCACCCACCCCTCTCGGCCTATCAAGATCAGTTGCTAATGTACTTTTGTAGAAGGGCATGTGTCTTTACATTTTGAATGACCAGAGCAAGCTAAACTGCCCGTTCAAATAAACCCACAACATGCTAAATCCACACACTGACAGTGACAGGTTACACAAAAGAATAATGAAAACCACTACTGAGTTCTTTGTTGCTGGACTTGGACATCCCCTCAGACATGCTTGCATGCCTGCTGGAGGGATTGCACACCACAGCTTAAAGATGAAAGCATTAAAGTGAAGAGTACGATAACACTGTGGCAACACCTTCTCTGAGAAAGTGGGGTGGTGTCTATTGCCTATGCTTTCCCACATATTTTGTTAGAGACTGTTTCTTGCTTTAAGTGTTCAAGGGAGGGCAGCTGAGGTGTCCATCACTGGTTGCTTGGCAAATTTCAGCATGAATAAATGAGTAGTTTATGCATGATCCAGGGATATGAGAGCATGCAGACCTTCCCATGTCTTTTCCAAGGGGTATCATACCTATGTGTCAGATTATTCTTCAGTGTCAAGGACTGAACACCGTGACAATATGTGTTGTTTCCTTCATGTTCACTTGAAGAAAGGGTTCCTCCTTCCATTATCACATATAAGAGCACCTTCAAATATGTGAGTGCAGCATGATGGCTTTAGAAACAATTATTTTGCTTAATTTACTAGACTAAACCTTTCCTCCATGTATAATACGAATCTAGCCCACATATAGAGTACACATGACCTCTGACTTGCCTCTTATTTCACTAATAGCATTGTCATCAGGTCGGGGGCAGGAATGTTTCTCAGTTCATGTTTAAAAACTCTCACTTTTGATAAATATATTATTAAAGCATGATGTGGTAGCCCACTGTCATTTACAGACAGAAAATTTTTCATTGAAATGGCCATAAACGTCCCCAATGATATGCGGTTTTACTGATAAAACTATATAGCGTTCAAATGATAATGTGTGGAGTTTGGGTTTGTTATGTTATGCAGATTTGTAGAGCGCAGTATCACCCAGGAGGGTATCATGGTGCTGAGCAATGAGTCTAGCCACACCTAGGGCTTCTCGACTACTTGAAAAGCCAGGTCTTCAGCTTCTTGCATAATTCAAGAAGTGAGGAGGAGGCTCATATGTGTTACGGAAGGTCATTCCACGCATTAGGAGTGATATAGGAGAAGGCTCGCCCATCAGAACTGGTTATCTGTATTAGTGGGAGTTTTGCAAGTCGGAGTCTGCACAAGCGGAGGTGTCTGGAAGGTTTGTGAAAGCAGATGTGATTGTTGAAATGTACTGTGCTAGTGTTATGTAGTGCCTTGAAAGTGTGGATGAGGGGTTTGAATTGTGCTCGTTTGTGAATGGGGAGCCAGTGGAGCTCCTTCTGGTGTGGTGTGATGTGAGTGCAGCATAGGAGGTTGATAATGATGCTGGCCACTGAGTTCTGAATGGTCTGCAGCCGTCTAGTGAGTTTTTGGTTGATCCCAGCATAGAGAGTGTTCCCATAGTCCAGCGTGCTTGTGACCAAGGCTTACGGGGCCATTTTCTGGGTGCTGATTGGGAGACATTTGAAAATCTCCATCAGCATCTTTAGGGTATGGAAGCCATGAGGTGGTGGCAGCATTGACTTAGGCGGTCATATAGAGTTTGCTGTCAATGGTAATCCCGAGGGTCTTGGCGTGGGTGTGGGGGCTGGTGTAGGTCCTAGCTCTGTTAGTCACCAGGTGACATCCCACGGTGATGTGCTCTTCCCGTAGATTGGCATTGTTGGTGTTCAGCTTTAGACAGTTGGCCTTTATCCAGTAGGCGATTTCAGTCATGCAGGCATTGAAATTGATCCGGGTACTGGGCGTCTTGTCCATGAAGGAGAGAATGAGTTGCGTGTCATCAGCGTAGGAGGGGATGTTGATGTTGTGAGAGCGGATGATGCTGGCTAAAGAGATCATGTATGTGTTGAAGAGGGTCGGGCTTAGGGAGGATCCTTGCGGAACTCCGCAAATGAAGTTGTGGGTGTCCAAGGTGTACGTGCCAGCATGACTGACTCGGTCCATCCAGTCAGGTAGGAGCTGATCTATTGGAGTGCATTCCTTGGATTTTAATATTATGTAGGCATTGAATGAGGATAGGTTGGGAGACTGTGTCAAATGCTCTAGAGAGGTCCAGGTGGATGAGGGAGACCTTGTCTCTTCCATCCAGAGTCATGCAGAAGTCATCCATGGTGGCGATGAGACAAGTTTCCATGCTGTGGTTGGGTCTGAAACCAGACTGAGTGGTGTTGAAGAGTTGGTGGATGTTGAGGTATTCGGTGAGGTGTCTGTTAATGATTTTCTCTAAGACCTTGGCCAAAAATGGTAGCAGGGAGATCAGTCTGTAGTTGGTGAGTGTTGAAGGGTCTGCAGAGGGTTTCCTCAGCAATGGGAGGGCAGTATTTGGGAAGGTTGCAGAAGAGGTGGAGACATTCAGAATTGGTGTGAGCATGGCTCTAATGGGTTGCAGTCCTCTGGAATATGCATAGGGGAGGCAGGGGTCCGATGGGGCCCCTGAGTGGATGGGCTTCATGGTAGCTGTGGTTTCTTCTTGGGTGAATATGGGCCATGAGGTTAATGCTGGTTCTTTGGATAAGATTGGGAGATGTTTGGCAAGGTCTGTCAGATTCGGTTGTGGGCTGAAGTTGCTGTAAACAGCAGTAATTTTGTGCGGAAGTATTGAGAGCAATTGTTGCAGAGGTCCTGTGAGAGCGTGATCGAGATGGAGGCGGCCGATGGTGAGGTGAAATCTTTCGCAATGGCGACGAGTTCTTTATCATTTGCACATCACCAAGTAAAATGTTCTGATTTGTTTAGTGAAGGGATAAGGGTGCTCCCCACATGCTCTTCCAGACGAGAAAGGCCTGCACCTAGACCGCCCTAGGCTGAACTCTAGGAGGATGCAAAGCACACGTTGTGTTTGTGCAGAGTACACTCCAGCAGCCACATGCAGCCTCAGGGTGCACCTGGTATGTGAAGCCACGTCACAAATAATTTCTGGAAAGTTGCAAACCGGTCACTCGTAGGCTTACACCTACAATCTGTGTAGATTTCCAGCTTTCTGAATTTTCACGAAAATGTACATGCCTATGTATGGTAATCTAAGCTAGTTACTGTGCCATGTATGCACTACTCTTCAAAGCTTACATCATGAGTAGGGGCATGCAAAGTTTTTTGTCTCACACATTTTCTGTAATTTTCACAAAGAGTAATATTGCTACCTGTAGTTTGGGAAGATTCCTGCATGAGTATTTTCACCTTAATATCAGGACATACGTGTTTCTTTTAAGTTTTTGGAGAAAAACTTCCAGCACTGTCTACTGCACTCACAAGGAAATATTGACGGTGTATCGGACTAAAACTAGCCTAGTCGTGAAGTAGAATAAAAGGAAGGCCTGCTAAAACTGAGGTCAAATCCTGAATTGAGAACTTTGCTCAGGTAACAAAAACTTTGCATTCTCATGATCATGTGTACAGTGCACATAGCATACATTCCACAGGCTTGAAAGTTGCATAAATGTGCTGTGGTACACTAAGTGATTGGTTGATTGAGAGTTTTTCAAATTTGCGTGATTACTCAGAGGGTGTCCTGGCTCTAAACGAACAAAGAGAACTCAAACAAGAGATCCATAGACAGTTCCCTGAGGGAACAGATACACTTTTAACTTTTTACAAAACAAAGAAAAGGCACTCTCCTTATGGAGGCGGGAAGGGAGGTTATTCCATAATTTTGGGCCCCAAAAAATAAGGCACAACATCCCATTTCCTTCCCACCCAAGAATTCTGGATTTTGGGAATGGACAAAAGATTATCAGTAATCTGGACCACAGCCGTAAAAGGCATGGTGACAGAGCCAGAGTGTTTCAAACACAATTCGATGCTGCACTGGAAGTCAAGGAAAATGAGAGAGAAAATGCCATGCAAAAGCAAAAAGGAGGGACACAGAAGTTCAAAGGGGCCACCGTATTAGATGCAACTGTTTGGATCTGAATAGAGAAAGAAATGACAGAGTCAAAGAAAAGGCCCACATTCTCAACAGAGTAACAGTGGGTTCTAGTAGGAACCAGATTAAAAGGCCACCGAGTTGACCATAACATATAGGACGAAACACCCACTGTGAGTACCTCTGTTTTATCTGAATTAGGTTTCAGCAACTTGGAACTCAACCACAGGGGGTTAGTTTCCAATGGCATTAGTACCAAGAGACTTATAGAACTTACTGAACCATGATTATTGCTGCATTTCACAATTCAAACAATGACCCGGGGGCCCATTTCCTTCCTTGCACTAGGACCCAAGACACACTGGCCACACCACTGGTCAAATACGCGTGTTAATTAAGTATCTTACTTTGGCTGAATCATGATAAAGCAGTGCAGGGAACCCAAAAGTTCCTCAGTTTCATGGGATCCCCGGAAAAAAGTGGGGTGCCAGAACAGACTACTGGGATATCTGTAGAGCCTAATAGAAAGGTCTGTTTTAAAGCTATATTCAGAAGATAGAGTTGTTGTAGCTCTTAAAACAGGTTTTGAGAAGTATCCATGGCTAACACAGTCTTCTAAAGTCATTGCTAGCACAATCTGTCAAAGACTGGATGCCGTGAAGATCTTGCTTTTTTCTTCTGTGATGGCCTGAAGAAAGAGTGATGTGGTTCACCAGTGTTGGTATATTTTGTATATTTGCATGCCCTTTTTAAATAACTTCGATCTTTTTATTAAGATGAGCAGCCATTCTGCTTTTGGGACCAAACCCCAACAATCAGTGAATGAGGATTACAGAAAAGCTCATCTCCGGTGGCAAATTCCAGTCCATTAATGTCTAATAAATATAGGGTTATTTCACATGCTTGCAGTTTTTCTATGTTTCTCATAGTGGGAAATATAAGTGTAGGGTACAACAAGGTCTATCGGGATCAAGAAGGGATCATTGGTCATTACAAGGATTATTCTGGTTAGTGTCACTTTTTTTCTTATTGTGTTTGAATATACTGGCTGACACTTTTGTTTAAATTTGATCATCTTTTGTACCACAATATACCATGCGTAGGCACCTTGATTATTTTATCCTGGGAGAACTTTACAAGAGTTGGTCAAATGTCACTCCAAGCTGGAAAAGGCTAGCATATCCTCTAACTAGGAAGATTCTGGTGACCAATAGCATGGTTCCAGATGTGATATCTTCTTTGCAAAGATACCTAAGGGACTCTTGCAAAATTCCACTTAGTGTTGTGAATGATCTTACATACTAAAATGGAGGGAAATGCTCAACACACGAGTGTGATGTACGCAAATTAAAGGGAAGCTTCAGCCTTTAATGTTCAAGTCCCAAAACTAATGATTAGAAACAAAAGAGACACCCTTTCTTTCAGACAACCCCAAAAAGATCACTTACCTTATAAACAGTCGTACATGGAAAGGTCACTGTTGGTACCACTGTATGTAGCAATCTGTATGATGAATATGCTTGAAAGTGACATGCCCCTGAAAATGATCATCATGTGATTATTATCAAAGATCGTTACTGTAGGAAAGTAGGATCTGCTTCTTATGGGTACCCCCACTTTTTGCTTGATGTGATGCTGTTTTTGACTAGTCTGACGGGGATCCTGCGAATCAGGACCCCCATCTATCTGCTTTCTCCTTAAACTGTTGTTTTATGTACATAGGTACACCCCAGATTGGATACTGGGGTACCCTTGTCAGTCCCTAGTATATGGCACCCATGTACCAGGGGCATAGGTACCCCAGAGGAATAAGCCACTTTACAACGCATGTGATACATCGCATGCCATTACAACGCAAGTTGTTACAACGACTTGCTGTAGGGGGCGCTGGATGTTGGAATAGTATAATTTACTATTCCAACTCCAGTCTGTGCAACAGTAGGGAAGGTGTTGGATTTTAAATCCAACACCTTCTGCCCCCTACAGCAAGCCGTTGTAACGACTTGCGTTGTAATGGTCTGCGATGTAACAACGCAGTCGTTGTAACAACCGCGTTGTAATGGCATGCGATGTATCGCATGCAATGTAAACGATGTTTCCCCCCAGAGGTCTCCCATGGGCTGCAGCATGTATTGTGCCACCCATGAGAGACCATTCAAAATGGAACTACAGGCGTGTCATTGCAGCCTGTGTAAGTTGGTGCATGCACCACTTACGAAAGATATAGGTTTACTATATCTAAGGGTCACTGCACTTAAAACCTATAAGACACCCATCTAGCAGGCCTTTACAATCCTGAGGGCAGGGTGCTTGGTTCTAAGTGAGAGGGTGCTCCTGCATGAGCAGGACACCCCTGCAGCCTACGGAGTCCATTCACCCGGGTTGTCAGTGAAGCAGCCATATACTATATAGAGGGGCATTGCGTGACCGCACGATGACCATCTCGAAAACGGCTGCAACGAATCCTATCATGTTTGGTATCAAACATGTTGGAATTATACCCCCACACCATAAATGGTGTGGGAGGTATGATTCCAAGCATTGGGAGAGCCCTCCGTTAGGGTCTCGGTGTTCCCGGTACCAGCCTTCTAGTCCCGGACAGCACAAAATGGTTGCTGCCAACCAGAGACACATTTCTGCCCTCCTGCTACTGAGCCAAGCTCGAGCAGGGGAAGGCAGAACAATAGGCATCCTGTCACAGGTCGGTGTGACCACCTCCCAGACAGGATTCAGTGTATTAGGAATGAGTGGGTGCGCTTGCCAGCGCCTGAAAGTTTGCATGAGGGGCACATTTGGTGTCCCTGTGCATAGTCCAGTTCAAACCAGTCCTGGGAGCCGTTGGCTCCCTCTCTGGCACGAAACTGGACAACGAACATGGGAGTAACCTCCCCCTGTCCAGACCCTCCCCTGGGAGGGTCCCCTGAATCTTCCCAACCCTTTCCTTTGGGTACTTAAGGGCTTACCTGGGTGTAGGTCCCTAGATTCGTCGTGGACTAGATTCAGAACTGAAACCACTGCACTTCTACCGTCTGGGCACTCTGGACTTCGCTGGACTTCGTTTGGGCCTGACTTTGTCTCCCTTTCAGTCTGCTGCCTCATCTGTGCCTGTGCACCATACAGGATCTGTGCAGGACCTGTGGAGCATTCAAGACACTTGAAGATAATCTCCCTTGAAGTGAAGGAATCACTTCCCTGCATTCGCAGGCACCTCAACACTGCTGACCGGTCTGCTGATCCCCAGCTCCTGCGGACACAGGTGAAATGAAATGAAATGAAATGAAAGAAATTTTTATAAAGCGCATGGCTACCCGGAAGCATCCCAGCGCTGCGGAAGTGGCCAGAGGACAGATGGGTTTACGGGAATAGCCAGGTCTTCAAATGTTTACGAAATATCAAATGGTTTGTTTCCTTACGAATAGTGAGAGGAAGGGAATTCCAAAGTTTGGAGGCATTATAGGAGAAGAGGCGGCCACCCGTCCGTGTCCTCTTGATTCTTGGGATGTCGGCTAGGGAGAGATCATCTGAACGTAGATTTCTATTGGCTTTGTATGGTTTAATCAGGTTTATCTACGTCCCCCGAGGCCAGAGCTGCCCTCTCACCAAGACTGAATCACTTCTGGGGGCTGCATTAACCGAACCCCTGTGCACCGTGTACGTTTGCAAGTGCATATGCTTGTTGGCAACTCTGTGACAAGTGCATTGGGCTCCAAGTAGCCCCAACCTCCGGCAACTTCTTCCACCAAGATCTTCAGCCACACCGCTTCGTGGGCACCGTGGCCTGCTCCTTTTGGTGAGCTGCTCGAGGTCCTCTCGCGATCCGTGTGCCTCCGGCCTGTGGGTCCAATCGAGGGTCATCTTTATTTTCTTTGGGCTCCCCTGAGTGCTCGGGGCCTGCCCTGTCTCCCCTGCTTGTGGTGAGTCTCCTGGACCTTGCTGGTCCCAGCCGTGCACCTTCTTGACTTCCTACGTGGGTTGCGTTTGCCAAGGCTTGTTGGTGCTCCCGCCGGACACCGACTCCTCAGCACTCGACATCCTTCATGGGACAGCTCGTATCTGGGTCCTGGTCATTCTCATCATCGCCTGGTCCTCACAGCTGCAGAGTGAAGGTCACCGTCATCTTACCTGAAGCACCCGACATCGGAGGGCATCCGTCTTCCAACTCTCCTGGCCACTCCTGAGTGACATAGAGACTGTCCCCTCTGCTTTCAGGAACTCCTCTTCCAGAATCCATGTTTGGATTCCTCCGGACACTTTCTCCTCTTCCAGCAGCAGCACTTTCCTGAAGTCCTCCATTGGGTTCGACAGCGGTTTCCGATGCCACTTCACACCTATGCACCCGGCTTCCCTGGGATAGGTAACTTGGGTACCACAGTATCCACGGGTGGGGTTGCTCTTCAGCCTTCTGTCTTCCACTGGGTTTCTTCAGGGTCCACTGGGAAGGGTCCCTAATTTTTAAAAGTCCAACCGCAACTTGCACATAGACTTGTATGGAGTACGCGGTCATGTTCACACACTGAACACGCTCTCCATGGGGTCCCTATCTACTTACCTTGGGTGGTTCTGTGGGTCCCCTTCAATTCTACGTCCTCTAGACATTGTCCTGACTCGAGTCGTGGTTCTTATACCACTTTCTTAGTATATGGTTTGGTCCCCCATGGGGCCCACTGTGTATTAGTGCTATTTACTGTGATTTTTTGCTAAGTTATTGTGTGCTTTGTGTCTATCTCCGTGTAGGAGATACTGTAACGTACGAGATAGTGTTATATAATAAATACATATTTTTATAAATACTTTGTGTGGTTCTTTTTAATTTAATCTATACTATAGGATTGCATTCTGGTAAAACAAGCTGCTTTACACTCCTACAAGACTAAGCCTGAAGGCTGCTCTCCACAGCTGCCACTTGGATAACTTTCTAAGGTTGTCTGAGACCTCTTAAATCACCATAAGGATTGTATGGACTGGTGCAAGGTGCCCACTTACATTAGTGGACATCATATACCAGGCCAGCTTCTCACATTGGTGTGCAGGGGTTGGGATTCAAGCCTGAATTGTTTTACCAGATAAATCTTTGTATTGATTAACTGAAAAACCACTAGTACTAGACACATATAATACAAGCTTAGAATAGTAAGTTCTACTGAACTTGGGGTTGGGTAAGTCAAGGGTCTAGCACACCCATTCTCCAACCTAAGAGAGTTTAGCTCCCACTAGCTTAGGTAGGTGCAACACCACACCTCACTTAGTATGTCTACTAAAGGAGATGGCAGTGGCTCTCTGCCTAATAGATACAGTGAACTTTCGTTCCAAGAACTGAAATCACTGTGTGCATCTAGGAAGCTGAAGACAGGGAGAAGTGCCAACACTCAACGCCTTGTATAGGTGTTACTGTTGGATGACCTGAGGAAAGCCTCTGAGTCAGATGAACAGGACATAGTGGGCGGGCCAGGGAATGAAGATAGGGCAAGAGGGGAACCCCTCTTTGACCTAGAATCAAACCCTGACCAGGGGGAGCCTGATGGCTTCCACCTGGACAATTCAGACCTCCCAGAGGATAACACAGAGGGACTAGAGGATGCCCTCTTTGATCCTCCTGGGAAGGTGCAGAGTAGACCAAGGAGGTCTAGATCCTCCTCTGCAGAATCCAATGCTTCTAGACAGTCAGTAGGGACCTCCAT
This sequence comes from Calotriton arnoldi, assembly GCA_963921515.1. Classification (NCBI taxonomy): domain Eukaryota; kingdom Metazoa; phylum Chordata; class Amphibia; order Caudata; family Salamandridae; genus Calotriton; species Calotriton arnoldi. The sequence continues at coordinate 1,536,630 of CAWUFW010003604.1, read as the reverse complement.
TTCTAGTAAAGGAGGAAACTCTTTGGATAGGGAGTACCAAATGCTTGAACTTGAGCAAGCTAGGCTTAGGCTCAGGAAAGAGCAGTTGGCCGTTGACAGAGAGTCCCTAGAAGTCCAGAAGGCAAGGAAGAAATTGGGACTAGAGTCCCATGGTGGCAGCAACAGTGTCCCTAGAAGTAAGGAACATTCCTTTGACAATAGAAACCTGAGCAAGATTGTCCCTCCCTACCATGTTGGGGATGACATCCATAAATGGATAACTGCTTTAGAGAGGTCCTGTAAAGTTCAGAGGGTCCCTCAAGAGCAGTGGGCAGCTATGTTGTGGCTCTCCTTTGCTGACAAAGGTAGAGATAAGCTCCTCACTGTTAGAGTAGAGGATGCTGACAATTATTCAGTTCTGAGGAGGGCTCTCATTGATGTGCTTGGCTTAACCCCTGAACAGTACACGATTAAGTTCAGAGACACCCAGAAGACACAGAATCAGGACTGGGTAGACTTTGTGGATAGTGCTATTAAGGCTCTGGAAGGTTGGTTGCTTGGCAGCAAAGTGCATGATTTTGATGGATTGTACAATTTGATTATGAGGGAGCAGATCCTTAATAATTGCCAGAATCAGCTATTGCATCAGTACCTGGTGGACTCAGATCTGACTTCTCCACAAGAATTGGGAAAGAAGGCAGATAAATGGGTCAGAACCAGGATGAAGCAGAAAAATCAGAACCATGGTGGTGACCAGAAGAAGCAAGATTCTTCAAAAGCTCAAGATAAGGATGGGGACAAGGGTAAAGACAAAGAGTGTTCATCAGGCCCCCAAAAACCTGGATCTGGGGGGAGTCACAATCCAACAAGGGAAAAGGCAAAAAGAAACCTTGGTGTTACTTGTGTAAGGTAAAAACCCATTGGACAAAAGAGGCGGATTGTCCAAAAGCCAAGGAAACTACTCCTACCACCACTTCCCCTAAGGCAACTGCTCCCCATAGCACAAGTGGTGGTACAGGGAACAAGGAATTAGTGGGGTTAACCTTGGTATCTGAGGTGGGTTCTGGCTTAGTCAGAACTCCAGCTCAGGCTGTTTTAGTCTGTGATGGTGGCCTGTATATTGCCACCTTACTTGTCAGTCCCAGTAACCTGGGCAAGAGCAGACAACAGTCTTTGATTAATGTAACAGAGGCAATGGCCTACAGGGACACAGGGGCCGGTGTCACCATGGTGACAGAAAAACTTGTGTCTCCTGGACAAATCATACTTGGTGAAATGTACCAAGTGACCAATGCAAACAATGTCAGGACTGACCATTCCTTGGCAGTTGTTAATTTCAGCTGGGGAGGGGTAACTGGCCCTAAGAAGGTTGTGGTAAGTTCAGACCTACCAGTAGATTGTTTGTTGGGCAATGATTTGGAGACTTCAGCCTGGGCTGAGGTTGAATTTAGGACTCATGCAGCAATGTTGGGCATCTCTGCAGATGTGTTTGCTGTGACTAGGACACAAGCCAAACTGACATCAACTGAACAGGCCCTGGATCCTGGAACAATGGACTGGGTGCCTTCCAAGAGAAGGAGCAGGAGGGGTAAGGGTGTGTCCCCCCACCCCCAGACTCAGAGTGAGGATCAGTCTCTTGAGGGAGATGATCTCAGTCCCTGTGAAGGAACCGTCCCAGATGAGCTTGAGCCTGGTCAGGTTGAGTTCTAGGGGACAGGGGGCCCTTCCAGGGCAGACTTGAGTTTGGAGCAGCAAACCTGCCCCTCTCTTGAACCCCTCAGACAGCAAGCTGCTGCTGAGGATGCTGGGAATGTCAGTGGGTCCCACAGGATCTACTGGGACGAGGGACTCCTTTATTCAGAGAGTAGAGACCCCAAGCCTGGTGCTACCAGGAGGGTGGTTATACCTCCGAAGTTTAGGGGCTTCCTACTCACCCTTGCACATGACATTCCCCTGGCAGGACACCTAGGCCAAAGTAAGACTTGGGACAGGCTTGTCCCTCACTTTCACTGGCCTCACATGTCTGAAGACACCAAGGAGTTTTGTCGCTCCTGTGCAACTTGCCAAGCCAGTGGTAAGGCAGGTGGCACCACAAAGGCCCCCCTGATGCCACTTACAGTGGTGGGGGTTCCATTTGAGAGGGTTGGGATTGACATAATTGGTCCCATGAACCCTCCTGCAGCCTCTGGGCACAGTTACATTCTAGTGGTGGTGGACCATGCCACTAGGTACCCAGAAGCAATTCCCCTTAGGACCACTACAGCTCCTATGGTGGCCAGGGCCCTCCTGGGAATCTTTTCCAGAGTGGGCTTCCCTAAGGAGGTTTTAACTGACAGAGGTACAAACGTCATGTCAAGTTATATTAATGCAATGTGGAGGAGTGTGGTGTGGATTACAAATTCACCACACCCTATCATCCTCAATGCAATAGGTTGGTTGAAAGGTTCAACACAACTCTCAAGGGCATGATCATAGGCCTCCCTGAAAAGCTCAGGCACAAATGGGATATTCTTCTGCCCTGCCTTCTCTTTGCCTACAGAGAGGTCCCTCAGAAGGGGGTTGGCTACAGCCCTTTTGAACTTCTGTTTGGGCATCCAGTTAGGGGTCCCTTGTGTTTGGTGTAGGAGGGATGGGAGTTACCTCTCAAACCTCCCAAACAAGACATAGTGGACTATGTACTTGGTCTCCGCTCCAGGATGGCTGAGTACATGAAGGAGGCAAGCAAAAACCTGGAGGCCAGTCAAGAATTGCAAAAAGCTTGGCATGACCAAAAGGCTGTCCTGACTGTTTACCAGCCAGGCCAGAAAGTCTGGGTGTTGGAGCCTGTGGCCCCAGCAACTCTCCAAGATAAATGGAGTGGACCCCAAACTATCATTGAGCAAAAAGGTGAGGTCACCTATCTGGTGGACCTTGGCACTCCCAGGAGCCCCCACAGGGTGCTCCATGTGAACAGGCTCAAACCTTTTGTAGACAGGGCTGGCATGGGTGTGCTCAAGGCAACTGACGAGGGACAGGAGGAAGAGAGTGACCCTCTCCCTGATCTCCTCTCACAAAACCCTGATGATGGGTCAGTTGATGGTGTAGCCTTGGCAGGCAGCCTCACTGACCAACAGCAGATTGATTGCAGGAAGGTCCTCAATCAGTATAGGCATATGTTTTCTTTGACACCCAGTCAAACCACCTGGTGTACCCATGAAGTGGACACAGGTGAGAGTCTACCTGTCAAGAATAAAATCTACAGGCAGCCTGACCATGTCAGAGATTGCATCAGGACAGAGGTCCAAAAGATGCTGGAGTTGGGAGTAATTGAGCCCTCAGATAGCCCTTGGGCTAGTCCAGTGGTCTTGGTACCAAAACCTCACACCCAGGGTGGTAAAAGAGAGATGAGGTTTTGTGTTGACTACAGGGGACTCAATGCAGTCACTAGGACTGATGCTCATCTAATTACTAGGGCAGATTAGCTTATAGACACTTTGGCCTCAGCCAAGTCCTTGGGCACATTTGACCTGACTGCTGGCTATTGGCAAATCAGACTAGCTGAGAATGCCAAACCAAAAACAGCATTCTCAACCCCTTGTGGGCATTATCAGTTTATTGTGATGCCCTTTGGTTGGAAGAATGCACCTGCCACATTCCAAAGGCTGGTGCATAAAGTTCTCACAGGTCTGGATACCTATAGTGCAGCATATCTTGATGATATAGCTGTCTTTAGCTCCACCTGGGACGATCACCTGGTCCACCTGAAGAATGTTTTGGAGGCTCTGCAGAAAGCAGGCCTCACTATCAAGGCTACTAAGTGCCAGATAGGGCAGAGCAAGGTTGTATACCTGGGCCACCTTTGGGTGGAGGCCAGGTTCAACCACTTCAGAGCAAAATACAGACCATAATGGACTGGGTTGCCCCAACTACCCAGACTCAGGTCAGAGCTTTCTTGGGCCTGACTGGGTATTACAGGAGATTTGTAAAAGGATATGGGTCCATAGTGACTCCCTTGAATGATCTCACCTCTAAGAAAATGCCCAAGAAAGTTCAGTGGACAGTTAGCTGTCAGAAGGCATTTGATGATCTCAAGCAGGCCATGTGCACTGCTCCCATTCTGCAGAGTCCTGACTACTCCAAGCAATTTATTGTCCAAACAGATGCATCTGAGTTGGGGGTAGGGGCTGTGTTGTCACAACTTAATGCAGAGGGTCAGGATCAACCAGCAGCTTTTATTAGCAGAAGAAACGTTTGTCAGCTATAGAGAGGGAAGCCTTTGCTGCGGTCTGGGCCCTGAAGAAGCTGAGGCCATACTTGTTTGGCACTCACTTCATTGTTCAGACAGACCATAAGCCCATCTTATGGCTAAAACAGATGAAGGGTAAAAACCCCAAACTTTTGAGGTGGTCCATTTCCCTACAGGGGCTGGACTATACAGTGGAACATAGACCTGGGAGTAACCATGCCAATGCAGATGGACTCTCCAGATATTTCCACTTAGAAAATGAAGACTCAACTGGGCAAGTTTAGTCTCATCTCCTTATGTTTGGGGGGTTGTATAGGAAAGTAGAACCTGCTTCTTATGGTTAACCCTACTTTTTGCTTGATGTGATGCTGTTTTTTACTAGTCTGACTGGGATCCTGAGAATCAGGACCCCAGTCTATCTGCTTTCTCCTTAAACAGTTGTGTTATGTACTTAGGTACACCCCAGATTGGATACTGGGGTACGCTTGTCAGTCCCTAGTATGTGGTACCCATGTACCCAGGGCATTGGTACCCCAGAGTTCTCCCATGGGCTGCAGCATGTATTGTGCCACCCATGAGAGACCATTCAAAATGGAACTACATGCCTGCCATTGTAGCCTGTGTAAGTTGGTGCATGTACCACTTACGGAAGATATAGGTTTGCTATATCTAAGGGTCACTGCACTTAAAACCTAGAAGTCAACCCTATAGCAGGCCATGACAATCCTGAAGGCAGGGTGCTTGGTTCTAAGTGAGAGGGTGCCCCTGCATGAGCAGGACACCCCTGCAGCCTACGGAGTCCATTCTCCCGGGTTGTCAGTGAAGCAGCCATATACTATATAGAGGGGCATCGCGTGACCGCACGATGACCATCTTGAAAACGGCTGCAACGAATCCTATCATGTTTGGTATCAAACATGTTGGAATCATACCCCCACACCATAAACGGTGTGGGTGGTATGATTCCAAGCACTGGAAGAGCTCTCCGTTAGGCTCTCGGTGTTCCCGGTACCAGCCTTCTAGTCCCGGACAGCATAAAATGGTTGCTGCTGACCAGAGACACATTTCTGCCTTCCTGCTGCTGAGCCAAGTTTGAGCAGGGGAAGGCAGAACAATAGGCATCCTGTCACAGGGAGGTGAGACCACCTCCCAGACAGGATTTAGTGTATTAGGGCTTGGTGGGTGAGCTTGCCAGCGCCTGAAAGTCTGCATGAGGGGCACATTTGGTGTCCCTGTGCATAGTCCAGTTCAAACCAGTCCTGGGAGCTGTTGGTTCCCGCTCTGGCACAAAACTGGACAAAGGACATGGGAGTAACCTCCCCCCTATCCAGACCCTCTCCTGGGAGGGTACCCTGAATCTTCCCAACCCTTTCCTTAGGGTACTTAAGGGCTTACCTGAGTGTAGGTCCCTAGATTCATCATGGACAAGATTCAAAACTGAAACCACTGCACTTCTACCATCTGGGCACTCTGGACTTTGCTGGACTTCGTTTGGGCCTGACTTCGTCTCCCTTTCAGTCTGCTGCCTCGTCTGTGCCTGTGCACCATACAGGATCCGTGCAGGACCTGTGGAGCATCCAAGACACTTGAAGATAATCTCCCTTGAAGTGAAGGAATCACTTCCCTGCATTCGCAGGCACCTCAACACTGCTGACCGGTCTGCTGATCCCCAGCTCCTGCGGACACAGGTGGTGGTTATCTACGTCTCCCAAGGCCAGAGCTGCCCTCTCACCAAGTCTGAGGTCAGAATCCCTCGTGGGGGCTGCATTAACCAAACCCCTGTGCACCGCGTACTTTTGCAAGTGCATACGCTTGTTGGCAACTCTGTGACAAGTGCATTGGGCTCCAAGTAGCCCCAACCTCCGGCAACTTCTTCCACCAAGATCTTCAGCCACACCACCTCGTGGGCCCCGTGGCCTGCTCCTTTTGGTGAGCTGCTCGAGGTCCTCTCGCGATCCCTGTGCCTCCGGCCTGTGGGTCCAATTGAGGGTCATCTTTGTTTTCCTTGGCTCCCCTGAGTGCTCGGGGCCTGCTCTGACTCCCCTGCTTGTGGTGAGTCTCCTGGACCTTGCTGGTTCCAACCGAGCACCTTCTTGACTTCCTGCGTGGGTTGCCTTTGCCAAGGCTTGTTGGTGCTCCCGTCGGACACCGACCCCTCAGCACTCAACATATTTCGAGGGACACCTCGTATCCGGGTCCTGGTTGTCCTCATCATCGCCTGGTCCTCGCAGCTGCAGAGTCAAGGTCACCGCCATCTTACCTGAAGCACCCGACATCGGAGGGCATCCGTCTTCCAAGTCTCCTGGTCATTCTTGAGTGACATAGACACTGTCCCCCCTGCTTTCAAGTACTCCTCTTCCAGAATCCACATTTGGATTCCTCCATACACTTTCTCTTCTTCCAGCAGCGGCACTTTCCCGAAGTCCTCCATTGGGTTCGACGGCGGTTTCCGACGCCATTTTACACCTATGCACCCGGCTTCCCTGAAATAGGTAACTTGGGTACCACAGTATCCACGGGTGGGGTTGCTCTTCAGCCTTCTGTCTTCCACGGGGTTTCTTCAGGGTGCACTGGGAAGGGTCCCTAATCTTTAAAATTCCAACCGCGACTTGCACATGGACTTGTATGGAGCACGCGGTCGTGTTCACACACTGCACACGCTCTCCGTGGGGTCCCTATCTACTTCCCTTGGGTGGTTCTGTGGGTCCCCAGCAATTCTACGTCCTCTCAACATTGTCCTGACTCGAGTCGTCGTTCTTATACCACTTTCTTAGTATATGGTTTGGTCCCCCCCTGGGGCCCACTGTGTATTAGTGCTATTTACTGTGATTTCTTTGCTAAGGTATTGTGGGCTTTGTGTCTATCTGCATGTAGGAGATACTGTAACGTACTAGATAGTATTATATAATAAATATATATTTTTATAAATACTTTGTGTGGTTCTTGTTCATTTAATCTATACTATAAGATTGCATTCTGGTAAAACAAGCTGCTTTACACTCCTTCAAGACTAAGCCTGAAGGCTGCTCTCCACAGCTACCACTTGGATAGCTTTCTAAGGTTGTCTGAGACCTCTTAAATCACCATAAGGGTTGTCTGAACTGGTGCAAGGTGCCCACTTACATTAGTGGACATCATATACCAGGCCAGCTTCTCACAATTACACACTGCATGATAACGTACTGCAGAACCTTTTAAATATCACCTAATAGTGAGACTGATTTAAAGTGATATCAGTGACCCGAAAAGATGCTATACGCTCAATTACCTCAGGCACTGGACACAAGTCCTAAGGAAAACAGTGAGGAGGGGCTAATGATTATATTCAATCCACAAATGGCAACATAGGAAGTGACGTCGCAAGAAGTGATGTCATGCCCTTATAATTATCCTCACTTAAAAGGTCAATAGTCTATTTTAGAGAAACAACAAATGAATATAATCACAAAGAAATATGAAAAGAACATTTTTGGCTTTTTTTTCTATAAACCATGTATATTTTTCCATGCATCAAAGGTGTAACTGAGCTCCGAAATCGCTGAAAGTGACAATATTTTTTAAACAGACATGTGGAACATGTAAGTTACATTTTTAAACTTCTTTTAGTTAGCAGACAAAATTTGCTGGGTATATTTTTTAAGCATTAAACTTGCTAATAATGCACATTTGTTTCCTGCTGGTGTTCTTTATCTAGCTCCAAAGCACAAAAGTGCTTTAAATTCGCAGTTTGTTATACAACAGGAAGGGTAATGGTAAAGTTCTCTGTTCCTCAGATAAGAGATTAAACCATAACCCTGTACTGGGTCAGTCCCACAAATAAAGGGGATACTGTAAGTGGGAAGCAGATTTACAAACATCCTATAAATGCAAGCAGCTGCAGTGCTGGGGCACAAAATGACACCTCTCAGCCTTAGGCTAAGGGAAACGTCCCCTTTCTAAAAATAAAGGGGGACTCCCCGTTCACCCAAGTCCACCCACGACTTCTGCCCTGCTTAGACAGATACTTGAAGCCAGCCACTGCACATACCAACCCTCCCAGATAGCACATACCTGAGTAGGTAAAATAACATTCAGCTGTTCACGCCAAACAACACTTCACATTACAGGCAAATAACTTATTATTGACATGGATAAACTCCAAGTTGAGGGAAGAGGGAAGTCAGATAAATATTTCTGAAGTGAAATATGTGATTTGTTGTCAAATATTTTCTTTATTACTTGAGCTTCTGCGGTCAACCTGCAAACGTTTTAATAAGTGTCCTTTCTCACCAGACCCGAACTTTCCAATAAAGTCAGATGAGCTACATAAATGTTTTAGAGCATGAAGCCAGCGTGGGTTCTGTCTTGTCAGCTAGCCCCATGAATACATCAAGCTCATTGCTTCGAAAGAACTCTGAATGGGAAGTGCCAGTGTACTTAACAGGGGTTGACAGAAAAGGACTTACAGGCAGAAAAAAAGGTTGCATCTCATGAAAAGAGTCATAAAGTGTATGTCACACCCTGTCACACTCCTGATTCACTTTCGTAGGCACCCGTGATGTTCCTGTCAATTAGTTACAGATAAATCCTCTAGAATCGTTGCTTAGTTGAAATATGTCATGTATAAGTAGTTCCTCAGCCGTGGCATTTACCTATCTTCTGTAGTCGGTGCTGACTGGCAGTCAGTCTTGTAGGCGCTGAAAGCAGACGGCTGAGACAGCAGAAACTTACTTTGCTTTGAACCAAAAATGGGACGTGCAGACATGATGCATCACTGTTTCTCATGAGCGACAGAGAAGTTTTCTTCTTGATCAGGCAATTGAAGTTTTATTTCCTGCATTGAATATGGCGAAATAGGGAAACGGCCTTTACAATGTGGGCTAAGACATGCTGATTCCCCACAAGCGCAACCACGCTGGCCGTAACTACACATATGCCTTAACGCATATGCGAGGTCTAGATGGTGGAATGGGCGGGCCCAGACACAGGAAGGATTGGGAGACGACACAGTGAGGTTTTAGGGGGCTAGGGGGTAGTTTTTAAGGGTGGGGGTAGTTTTGAGGGCTGGGGGGTCGGGATGTTTTCAGGGTTTGGAGGGGGAGTCGGAGAAGTTTTTAGGGCTCAGGGGAGGGGGTCTGGATAGTTTTTAGGGCTTGGGGGGTCGGGGTACATTTAGGGCTCAGGGGCGGGTAGTTTTTAGGGCTCGGGGAGGGGGGGTAGTTTTTAGGACTTGTGGGTTCAGGGTACCTTTTTGGGCTCACGAGGGATCTGGGTAGTTTTTAGGGCTTGGGGGCCGGTGAGTTTTTAGGGCTGGGGGGTCAAGGTTTTTAAGGCTCAGGGGGGAGATGCTCGGGTGTGAACTTTACCACACATATCCCTTTACCAGTCATGCCTTTACTACTACGAAATTGCGTGGTAAAGGAATGCTTTGTTCAGACACATTCGAAGTTAGGACAGCGTTGTAAAGGCACGCGTGGTTTCGCCATGCTTGCCTCTAGCATACAACCTGCAAAATAATGTTGTGCTATGTTTTTGGTGGTCTGATCTTATTATCACAGTATTGGAAAACATTTTTCCAAACGATTATGGGACGTATTGACCAAAAAAATTGTAAATGTGCGCCTTTACGATCCATGTGCTTGTGATGCATTCCCTCCAGCCATCAGCTCTGCTTCTCTAGGACATTTCTTTACTTCAGTCTAAAACGGTTTCAGGCTGTTAGGTTCATGGTTATGCCACATTTCTTTGTAGTAAATATTTTTCTACCAGAATTTTGCACTCAATTTGTATTTGACCCGTTTTTGTTTGCATCAGTACAAAGTTTCTGTGATGTGGCTCCAGGCATGCAGACATTCCAGAGATGGCAGGGTTGATTCAGGTGCTTGCACATCACTTTATTTGCATAGATTACAGAGGGGCGCAAACGCTAGACTAATATAGAATATATTTTTCTGGCCCTCCATGTGAATTTGTGGTTCTATCATATCAGTGGTGCCCATATAAGTGAGGGGTTGCAGCTTAAAACTTCAAAGTGTCCAAGCCTGAGTACAGAGCTGTCACAAGGGGGGAAGTAGGGGCATTAGTTCCCTGGCCCATGATACCTTCAGAAAAAATGTAGGTTTAGAATTTTAATTGCCACTGACTTCATTACTAATACGGCAGTGTGCGTGGTAAAGACCACAAGATTGCGACAGACACTATGGGGCTCATTTATGAGCTTGTGATGCAGTGCAATGCAGCAAGTCACCTTTCTGCACTGCATGACAGGGAAAGGGCAGGAATGTGCCATATTTAAGCCAATACAGCACATTCCTGTCCTTTCCCTTGCGCTGGCATCCTTTTGACAGCCTAGCGCAAACACAGGCACCCTTGCACCATGGTGCAAAGGTGCCTGCGTTGCATGCAGGATTGTTTTTGTGCCGGAAGGCACACCTTCCTGCACAAAAACAATCCTGGGAGGCATATTCCTCTTTCTATGTGTGCGGCAGAATACAGCACACATAGAAAGAGGAAGAAAGGATGAGAAATAGATATTTCTCCTCAATACACCTTCCCTGGGAAGGTGCAAGATTTAGGCATACCCCCAGGTTTACAAATTCTTGTAAATCAGGGGATGCATCAAAATCCATGGAAGTTGCGTGGGAACACCCACGCAATGCTCATGAAACACTTTCCCAGGGCAGAGTATTGCAACACATTGATTTGCACTGCATTGTGTTACTCCAGATTTTTTAAGACACTCAGCCACGCAAAGTGGTTTTGCATGGATTAAAAAATCTGACTTAGAGGTTTGCATCACGCATGTACCACATTGCGTGGTGCAAACGTGACACAACCCTCTGATAAATAAGCCCTTATGTTTTCCCTTTCCCTGAAGGCCTTTTAAAACAAGCATCTGCAATACAATAGGTCTTGCATTTACGCGAGTTTGAGCTACTGGCATTGTAAATGAAAATGCCCTTTATTTATGTTTTGGTTTTTAAAACATAAATAAAAGGCTTGTCATTTACAATGCCAATAGCTTACACGCTCGCAAATGCTAGACCTATTGCATTGCAAATGCTTGAAGGCATCGCTGAGTTGCCCCTTTCTGTCTCCCATGGCCCCTGAAGCGCTCCCCGTTTGCTACGAGTTAAAAAAAACAAGCCAGTGGTCACAACTGTGCACAAGAGACCCTCCTGCAGTAAGAGAAACTCATTAAAGAAAATAGTGTTTACAGACTAAAGAAGATGTACCGTGTAACAACCGAAGTAAAAGGGCCAGTCCTCATGGGAGGTTATAAATGAAGGCAAGGCGGTACTAAGGAGGGATGAATAAGAAGCTAGCATTTATGAAGGACAATGACACAAGCCAATGACAAATATGGGCGGAGAGTGGGGGGGCTTCAAGTACATACTTCAATACAGCATGGCTCGCAGAGCAGCGCATGCGCTGCCCAGGCTCGCCCTAAAAAATAAATACTAAGAAACAGGTGCTGCTTATTACACCTGGCCAAAATGGAAGAAGCATCCAGACAGCCCCGTATTACATTTCAGTGATCGGCCTCGCACTAACTTCTTTCATTAGTATTTATTTATTTGCATAAGCTAACTAAAACCATTGCACTAACTTCTTACAAGCCTGCCTGATCACAAGAAGTCGAACTCCAGATGGAACATACAAGTCATGAAATGAAAGCTTCCAAGATCCGTTGTGAGGTCTCAGGAGCAGAGCAAATAGGAGTAACACGAGTAAATATGGAGAAGCAAGGGAGGTGGGAACAAAAGAATAAACACCATTTTAAAACTGTACTCATCACACATGGTAATCACTCTTACTCCTCAGGGTCCATTAACACAAACTCAGGAGTGTAGCTCAGAGACGATTATGAATACGACAGATGAAAAACGAGCCAAACAGGCATTGGCAAAGCCAATCGGTCTCACTTTCCTAATGATGATAATAGGTCGTCACTATTGGCTTTGTCAAAGCAGAATGCTTTTAAAATGCGCTGGCATTATCAAAGCCTACAGTGTCGACTGGCCATCTAACTAATGTACTTGTTAAACTTTTCAGATGGCCACAACCTTGCATGATTCAACGAGGCAAGCAATGTGGAGGACGTTTTGAAAGCATAGAAAATTAAATGTTCATGCTTTCAAACTTTAGATTGAGGAAGATTAAAAAATCATTAAGCAGTGATGGGATCAAACAGATAAAAAGATGCTAACATTAGTCATGAGAGTGAGAAGGAAGATAATCGGTATATGGTCAAGAAAGAGGAAATGAGCGAGACTGGAATGATTTTTCATGAAGAAAACGAATACAATTGGATAGCAGGCTCAGTCTTCATTTTAGTTAAGCCCCATCTCTAGGTCGGATTCAATCTTGGTCAATCCCTTGTGGTACTCGAGTATGGCTAGAAGATTACTCATGCTGTAACCCAGGATGGTGCTGTCTACATTTTCTAAAATGCACTGTTCTGTCATCTGAATTCTGTATGTAGAACTGATGCACGAGGGTCTGACCCTCCCAGGGGCCATTTTCTCTCAAGACATTTTATTTTAACTTTCAGGTGAGACATCTACAATCCGATTAAGTTTTGTAACATTCGAGAGAAATCAAGTAATGACACCAGGGCAGCCTGCCAGACACGATTACAGAAAGCACGTTAGAACACAGGCCATTGATGACTAGAATAGTTCTGCTTCTTTGGCTTTCATAGTATCTCTGGACTTTATATTTATGACTTTATTGTTTTTATAGCATCACTTTCCTCCTTCCCTAGTTGTTTCAGGGCATTGGTATGATAATATTTCTGTTGTCCTGTATTAACCTTCTCAAGATGGTTGATTTGACTGAAGGTATTTTGGATTTATGCTTCACAAAGTGGCCTTGTAACATGGTGTTAGGACTGCTTGCAACACACCTATCACCCCATTGCCTTCACTACTGCTGACTCTTCGGCACTCTAGAGGGGCACTTTGCTTGGATTGTGAACAATGCACTTTATTCACGACACAATATGACTGACTCTGTGGAGATCCTATTGAATATAGGATCCCAATTTTCCCTGTTGGTTTGAATTACTTAATTTTACCTGGCTGACCTCATACGTAGTCTGAATTGTCTGCGGGTGCTCTTGGGAGTGAACCTATTCCCTTTCTGGCTCTCTGTTCAGGTCAATGATAAATATATATATACCTTGACTTGCTCACACTCTTCTAATTCCTTTGGGTCACTGTCTTGACATTTAGCCAGTCTCACCTGAATGAGAATCCATCTCTCTTTATATTTCTCAGCTGATAAATATACACATACTAACTACAGACTGGTACAGAACATTGTGAGGTGCTACGCCGAATGTTGTGCTGGAGGTGCCAGACCTCCTGGAGCAGTTAGTTGAAGTTGTTAGGCCAAAAGGCCCATTTCTAGGTTGTCTTGGGATTCTAAATGCAATTCTGCCTTCTGGCTAAAATCATATGAGGTGCTTAGCATCTGAGACTAGTAAATGGGACAAAGGCACAAACATATGTTGTACAAAGGAGAAGGCACTTATGGGAGCAAGCCATCCTGTCCATTTACTGCAGTTACAGCTTCAGAAGCTGGCTACCAAAAGTGCCTTTGCTAGTCATATTTCTTGGTGGCCTCAGTTCCTCAATTGTGTCTCAGTTCACATCCAGTCTTCTTGTTGTCAAGCGTCTGTCAAAGATTGCTGACAGCTGCACATCAGTTTTTCTCGGTTCCTGGGTGACGGTGTCTACCTTTCAGCTCTTGAGACCAAGCTGAAGGCTGAATGGCAGTCCTTTTAGTGCTCCCAGTCACAGACATCCTTCATGCATTTATTCAGTTGCTGACATGCACTCAATCTGTGCTGCTTTGAGACCCTTAGTGCAATTGCATAAGGTGGCACTGAGAGGGAGTAATGCAAGGTAGTGATTGCAGAAAAGCAGTTATGGCCTTTTCAATGGAGAATATCTTTGTCATAGAGCTCCTTGTTTCTTACACTGACCTTGCCCTGCCCAGGTGAACCCTGCCTATTCTTCATACTCATACCAGCCTACCCCACACACAGATTTAGATGTATTCTTGGCCTGCTTTATTTCTTTCAGAAGCAAAGTACAGCAGTGGCAAGCACTATGACATAACGCTCAGACGTTGCATCCATGTTAAATACGTCATGCCTTAGGGTCCAGCTATGTGTCAGCAACCTTAGGGGTTCATTCCTCTCCTTGGCCCTTCCAGCACTTCAACAACTGGATATTGAAGGGGGCAGCTCCAAACAGTGGCGTAACGAAAGTTGAGGGGGCCCCCCTGCAAGGTATATGGAGGGGCCCCTGCTCTGGATTTAATCCGGAGCACTCAGGCCTGAGTACTATGCTGAGGGGCCCCCTGCAGCTCGGGCCCCCCACACCGTGGGGGCTGCGGGGGCTTGTGTTACACCCCTGGCTCCAAATGAATAACAAGTATAACAAGTATTTAAGAGGTGGAACAAAATATGTTGGTCCAACTAGATTATCAAGTGGGCTCTGATCATTTCAAATAACCAGACCAAGAGAGGTCAATAAATTAATCATCCTGGATGCAAATTTCGAATTGGCACAAGAGGGAAATGTGGCCGAGGGGATGTTACATGTTGCTAATAAATCTGAAATGACAGAATCCTATGCTTATGGATTTCATTTCAAGTTGAAATCACCTATTAGAATTATGAGTGCCAATGCAAATTTTAAAAGGATTTGACTTTAATTAATTTGATATGTTCCGAGTAATTGCCTTCAGAGATTAAAATTTCCCATGGATAATATACACACTTACCAGAATTATGTCTTGAATTGATTAATTTGAGTGCAAAGAAAACATACTAGCTTGAATGAGGGGCATTCAGAGGAAATGATTTTAAAGCTCTGTTGAACCTGGCCCTCTCTGCAGGGTCACCTCAGAGTTTTGCCTTCCTCTGCCTTTCATCCATTGCTGAACCCGTTTTTGTTGGCTTTAAGGGCTCTGTGTACTTTTTTCCTGCTTATCAGTGGTAAAGTGTGAGCCCTCCCTTCTAAACATGGTAAAACTGGCCTTCACCTGAGTGGTACATTTAATTCACTTGCAAGTCCCTAGTATATGGTACTCCATGTAATCAGAGTCTGTAAATTAATTGCTGGTAGTGGGTGAAGCACTCATTGTGTCACCCACTTAAGTAGTCTTGTAAAACATATGTCAGACCTGCAACAGCAGCCTGTATTGCAGTTTAAACAGCCAGTCCTACCAGGCCTAAACTTTCCTTTTTAATACTTATAAGTCAGTTTGGGACCAGCTAGAGAAATGCTGTTTCCACTCACATGAATTGTAATTTAAAATGCTCTTTAATGGCAAAGTCAGAATTTAAGTTACTATTCTGAAAATGCCACTTTTAGAAAGTCGCCATTTTTCTGTCTAAACCAAATGTGTCTTCCTGACAGTGCCCAGGCCACATGACTGTGAATGGCTCTCCTGCAGTGTTTTGGGTATTCCTTCAAACCATGGAGACAAACAGGTGTAGGGCAGAGTATTGTTCTCCTTAACAGGATGTCCTGTGGGGCTGTACTCAGCCCTTCCTAAGCGTCAAATGGTAGCCTCAGGCTTGTCCACCCCGTTCCTGGCTTCTAAGGGCTGCCTGCCCTGACACTGACAAATGCAACTCACACCTATGTCTGCCTGCCCTTTGTTACCCTAGACAGTTTGGAGCCAACCCCAGGAACAGGGGAAGGCTAGACAAAGGGGGCATCCCTCACCCACAGTTGTGTAAGATTCAGAAGAAGGACTGCCATACTGTCTGAAGAAGGGAGACTGGGCCTGCTTGTCTTGAGCCGAGGGTCTCCAGAAGTAACTACAAGGGTTAATTGGCTGACCCCCTGTTTCAGCTACAGGGACACAACAAGCTTCCTGAAGCCCCTCTGCAGCTGCCCAGCTGACCAGCACCAACAGGATCTTCTTGGACATCCCTCAGCCCCGCTGCTGGCCTCCGCTGGAGTGAGTCCTGATGCCTAACCAGTTCTTGGACCATTGGCTGGCATTAGAGTGCAGTCCTCCTGAACACAGGGTGACATTACAGAAATTTTGGGCTCCACACAACCATGAAGCGTCCTCTTCTTGCTGAAAAATGACCTCCTGCGACGACCGCCAAAGCAAAGCACCAGGGGGATTTCCACATTGTGGAAGACAGAAACGCGCACAACAGCTGACCAAGGTCAAGCACTTAAATTCCACCAGTTTCAATATATTCCACACGAGTGCAACTACTCCCGGCATCCGCTGCTGGGGGATGTCAATTAATAGAGAGAGTCCACAAAAAGGAAGGTGCACTCTGATGGAAGTCAGTCAGGAAACATGCGAAGTCCAAAAAATCTTCTCTTTATTAAAGTTGTTTGTTTTTTAAGAACCGGCACACAGCCAACGCGTTTCGTTCCCTACTGCCACGGGAACTTCGTCAGGGCTTGCTCAAATGTCAAATAAATGGATATAACCGGAATTGTCCCAGAAAGTCCATTAAGTTGTACCGCCACCTACTCAGATTGCCCAAATAGAAATAGTCCAAATATCTCTTGAAAGTAAACAGATCTTCCAATTTTTTTTAAATTTTATGTTGAGTAAAACAAGGTAAGAACAACCGCTCCCCTTGGTTCTGAGAAGACAAGTATAGATAGTACCAAGAAACAGTATCTTAGAACGGATCAAAGGGGCATCCAAAGTATGTGGCCCAAAAGCACACAATGGTCCTAAAATTTAGAACCCACAGCTGTCGATAAAGCCCGAAAGTGCGTTCTCTGTGATAACAAACAGGTCTCGTATGGCATGATAACCAGCAACAGCGTGACACGAACAACCATATTGTGGCAACAGTGGCTGTCCACAATGGATGCCAATGTGAAGCTCCAGTGAGACCTGCACTTTGACCAACAGCCCATGTCGGCTGCTCTTCATGCTAAAGCAGTGACTGTCCATGACGCCTGAAATACTCCTTGTGCTGCCAATGACTTCCTTGCAGTCCCGTCAACGTGAACAGCAGCTCCTCAAGTGGACTTTATCACCTGCGCGTCAAAGGCTTGGAATGATCTCCCTTTCTATCTGACGAACTCCACAGACCTCCTCTCATTTAGGAAGGGGTTGAAAACATGGCTTTTTAATCAGTAGAATATTCCATTACTCTTTCCAGCAGGAAGTGCTTAGCGCCAGGACACCTGAGGGTAACCGTGCGCTCTAAAAGTGCAATTAACATAACATAACTATAGAACAAACTGTTCCGTGAAATGAAGCTGGCCCCTCTATCCTATATGTGCTCCATCACATTCGGTCGTTCGGTCGGAACATGTGATTTTAACCCGGTGCACAACAACTAGATACCACGAGTGGCGTTTTCTGCTTTTTGACACTTTTTTCACCTAAAACTTTAAAAATTGTTATCTTCAGTTCTACGGATTGGATTTTTGTCATTTTGATTATTAAAATTAACTCTATCGTTCTAAATTGGTTTGAGATTTTTCTTGTTTTGTTTTTTCACTTTATGACTGTTTGAGTGCTGAATAGATACTTTACAATTTCCTGTAAGTTAAGCCTGACTGTTTTTTCACATTGCCAGGCTACCAGAAGGTTAAATGTGTTGTTTAAAATTACTTTTGTGGTTCAACCTTACAAGTATTGTGTTTATTATTTGAGTGGGGCTACCACCCTTCTCAATTAATAACCCAATTTCTTACAAGCTCTTAACTATTTTTGATGAAGCTGCAGTTTAACATGCCTCCAAATGGTTGCTTCCCATTTTTCCAGATAACTTCTTAACTTACAATGAAAAAACCTACATCGGGAGGCTTTGGCTGTCAGGTTCTCCCAAGGTTCTAAAAAAATATTTGGTCCAGTTTGTTGGACAAGCACTCTCCTTTTAGAATTTGGCTCCCTGCATATTATTCAATGTCAATTATCCATGAATTGTCATACAAGTGTGAATTTTTTTGCAATAGACTTGTGAAAGTCTGATTCTCTGAAGGGCATGTCCCTACTTTCTGTGCATACATTTTCCCTTTCTGGTGCTTAAAAAGCAAAAGTGAACTTCTTTTTGCTACAACTTGTAGAAACATTGAAATGTAAATTATCAACATGAAGTGGGTTAAATAGCAAACTAGAATAACATTTCAAAACTGGTCCTCTTGTAGTGATCCTATGACTGATCTCCTCCTCTAGGATGATTTCTAGCCTAAGAGACTGCAAGATATCTGATAGACTCTAAATTAATCTCTTGGCAAATATCTGATGACTTCTCTTCCTTGGACAGTTCTGATGAAACCAACAAGATGTAAGGCTGCCAATGATACTTCCTTCAGTGCTGAAAGTTGTTTTAATAATGACAGTACGGAAGATTGAGTTAAAGGGTGTAACTTGTGAACATTTTGTTTTGGGACTGAGTTAACTTTTGTATTCCCATTACTGTCATTAAAGAAAAATCCTTATTGCAATTAAGGAAGTTGTCCCTCTGTATTATAGAAGCTTGAGAAGGTTGTTTACAATCTCACCTCTTGATACAATGGATAACTGGAGAATCTATATTGATAGTCAATGACTTTTGATACTTTACTACTCTTTGATATTTCTCTTGTCTTTTTAAATCTTTCTGTCTACGTTTTTTTGCCATGTTAAATTTTGAATTCGCACTTAAAAGCACATTTTATTGGGGAGGTAATGTGCAGACTTGTGTTATATAATGCAGCTTTTTTGTTTCTGTTTGAACTTCCTTTCTTCTTTTTTGACAAGAAATACTGAGTTTTTTTTTTTTTTTAACGGAGTTTTATATAGCACGAACTTGACCCGAATCGGGTATCAGAGTGCTTTACATAGCACCAGTTACATGAGGACACATTCATTTTTGTTAGGCACGGGGAGATTAAGTGATTTGCCCAGAATCACAGGATGTTCAGCGTCATTGCCGAGACTCGAACCCAGTTCCCCAGATTCGAGGTCGACCGCCCTAGCTGTTAGGCCAACTCCTCTAGGCTCTGAGAGAAGCCCAGGCTCATACCTTGACCTCGCATTTTGACCAACATTGGTCAGGAAGAAGCATACACTTAAGCGTTGGAACTCAGAAGAGATCCAGCTTACCTACCAGTGTCTCCATCAGAAGAGTAACCAGATTTGTCTGTCATCAGAATCAAGGCCAGTTACTGCCTGCAGCATGAACTGCAATGATGAACTAACCTGTCCTAATGTGAAAACTATTACCTTCAAGAAGTCCATCTGTGAAGAATCATTCTTGTTTACTGACAAAAGAGCCTCCAGAATTCCTTGTAAAGTGCCTTGCATAAATACCAAGATATCAAGTTTAGATGGTGCAAGTGAAGAAAAAATGTTCAAGCCCACTGCGGAACATTTATCTAGATCTTTGCTTATAGCACTCTCTTGGATAATTGAGGTATGTCTCGGGTTGAGCTTTGGATTCATGAGTCTGCGGTAAGGTACTATTCATCTCATGAAGCAATTGGGATATGATCCCACTTTTCAGTGATGAATTAAGCAGGGTGAGGAGGAAAGGCCCCTTTCCTAGTGTTATCAACTGTCTCACTTGCCAATCTAGTTCTGCATCTAATTGACAAGAAAACATTTGTAAAATGTGCTCATCTGTTGAAATAATTGAATGTTGTCCCATATTTTCTGTAAAATTTACTGTTACGCGTTGCACAGGCCTTGAATGAGATGTACTAACATTTTCAATAATAAAAGCCTGGATCGATTCAACTATGGGAGAGGGAGCTTTTGTAATTAAAGCCCAATTGATTCCACTAAGGAAGAGGGCTCGTGTCCCTTGGATGAAAGAAAAGCACCTGGATCAGATTGTAATGTCTTTTGGGATCCTGTGGCTGGTGCATCAGACTCTTCCAAACCTTCCTTTGATCGCCCTTTCTTGCTCCTAAGATTTAAGTATGCACACTTTTAGTTTAGATCTTGCAATCGGCATCCTTAACCCCAGAGTGTTTTTTAATGAATCCCCTTGCAAAACTTTGCTAATCCATCTGGCAACATTAAAACACAGATTAGTATTAAGAGCCATTGAACCTAACAGAAGATATATTTCCCCTCCAATAGTTCTATCAAAATAAAGGAGTACTAAACAGTTATTCATTGTCAAAATAGGAAATTGAGGACATTTTGTCCATTCTTACAAATGGTGACAGAAGTATAAATTCAAATTAAACGCCGGTAAGCAAAAATAAAAATCAATGTTGCAGGGCTTACTGGTCTTTAGCTCTTGCCTCATACAGGGGCGAAAATGCCACATGGGAGTAAAGCTGTAAGCTGTGCCAGTTATCACCAGCCCCCAACACCCACATGGCTGTGGATTCGGGTGCAGGATACTTCTTCAATAACAAATTACTTGGCTCCTGATTGGAAATGAATCAGGATGCACGCGCCTTCAAGCCCCCTCAGCTCCCTGAGTACACCTCACTGCTGTCTTCTCGTCGGCTTCTTTCAGGACCCACTTCTGAAAGTTGCTGGAGAATGCTAATCAATGAGTACTGACAGCATCCACAGACTTGTGCATGGGGAGGGGCATGAGTACAACTATCCGCTTCCGATTTGATAGTGATAGTGAAGAAGGGGCCTTGTAACACACCTGCAAGACCAAGATAGTTCTGGGGTGCAAACCAAAACAATTTTCTCATTTGTAAAATGGAGCAAAATTAGTTTTCTCTGTTCCTTTTTACAAAAGGGTTGAACATCAGTTTTATTAATTATCAGTTGGTGGAAATCTTTACGTAATATACCCCACACATTGGGCCTGATGAATCAAGACTTTTTATGGTTGCCAAGCCTATCATTCAAAGAATTACGGGCTTTGTCGCCACATAAAGGCAAGTCGCAATCTACAAACGACATATTGTGAGTTGAGAAGAGGACATGAATGTGGTTTCCCCTTCTACTGATTCACAAATCAATGTATCAATAGTTTTTAATGCATCTGCAGTCGCAAACCATTGTTAATATGGAAAAATTCAATGCTAATATGGAAAACGATACATTTATTTATGAGAACGAAATCGTGTCTTTATTAACAACATTGCCTATTGGGAATTCCATATCAACCCCGACTCGCAAATACGTAGTCAGGAAAGCTCTGAGACCTAGGTCCGAGGTCACTGATTGATAGGTCACAGGTGGGGTGGCACGTAGTCGGCAGACAAACGCACAAACAGGAAACCTTACATCAATCACACAGATAGGCGCAGCAACATTTCAATGATCAAGGGAGATTGGCCCCAATAAAGCACACATGGCCGGAGGGGGTACGCGTGCTCCTAAAACACCATGAAGTCAGATGCCACATGAGTTAGGAACATATAGCCAGTGATCACGCGCTCCCCATGCCAGACATCTGGACACCATACCCACTGGCCACATTGTGTCCACGCAAGGTCGAGGCCCACCTGTATTTTTCATTAGACAACTAATTTATGACTCCAAAGACAGCAACTTACATTGCTCACCATATATGGAACAATGGAAACCTTTATTACCTACGATGAACTGTATAAAAGAAGGCCACAGATTGATTGTAAATTGAGATAGTCCTCAGACCCTGGGCCTGTAACTGTTCTCCTGGCCGCTATATTTAATTAAACAAACAGTTCCTGTCTTGCCACACACCTCGTGTCTCTTATTTTTTTCAAGGTATTTCATGTTCAAGTAACACCATTGATCTGATATGTACTCACTCCCCAAAAGAGATGATATTCCATACACAAACTGGAAGATGTCTCCTTGGAACTGTAAACACCTTGCACGTCTTGTATGTTTGCCATGTTGCAGACAGTGCATGCCCCACCCAGTTGCATTCACTGGCACTCACTGCTGAATTTGCAGTAATTTTAAGGGGTGTGCAAAAGGGCTGCTGCCTCATGCATATTAATGAAGCCGTGTTTTAGTGACTCCATGTGAATGCCGGTTTTGCACTGAGACTTATTAGTACATCAGTTGCAGCACAAAATGAAGAATAAGTCGTTAAGGATTCATTGTCTACAGACAATACCAACTGCTTTGTGACCTGACCTAGGAACATAAAGTCCTAGGATTTGAACAAACCCTAATTGCAGAGGTACAAAAAAAGATTGCACTGCATTTTGTGATCTGATGGAAAACTGTCTGGATTGTGTCCTGTAGGTACAAGACCATACAAAGCCAGCAATCTCGCCTATCTCTGGACCAAGTCCAGCAGACGTCCGGTTACACACATAGCACATCATAATTCCATGGGAGATACCTTGTGCTGTAATAACAGGGATAATATTTCGTTTCCTTGTTATGCATGGATTTGTTTGTGCACTGTCGCCATTTGTTAGTTATTTCTGCAGGATTTGTCAGAGGAGAGAAAAGAACAGCCAGTCTTCCAGGTTGTTTATGTAGCCTTGATAAGAATCCGCGGGATGCCATTTGCAAGCTTCCGCTTTAATTAACTTCGGCGTCTATTATCGGGTTAGTGTCTGCCAACCCTGGACGTGCTATGGGAAAGCAAAGGTGGCATTCATTTCACGCAGCGCCAAGAGCTGATGCAATCGACAAAGTACAGTAGAACAGGACAGGACCTACAATAGCTTTTACAAGTCATTTCAGAGGAGGCCTTGAGCCTTAATCAAACTTCAGAATGTAATGCACACATTTGTTGAAACAGTTTCAAGTACTTGAATCTATGTGAGAGTTAAAGTCTTATTCTTTTTGGGCTGAGGATGTGAAATGTCAGCCCAGATGTTATCTACCTTTTTTGTAATCTATATGCAGTGTGGAACTGATGTTCCAAGGGACTGCTATTTTAGAGAATTAGCTATAGCCTCCTGGATAGAGCCCAGAGAATCGATCATCTCAAGACATTTTCCATTTCAAAAATAATGAAATGTGTAAAAAGTACTATATGACATACCACCCAATTTTGAAACAGCCGATCAGATACTGCACGTTTGCTGAGGCAATACAATTTATAATATAACACTATTCGTCTTAACCTGGACACAATAAATTCAGTTTTATCTGCTTTTGGCATTTTCTTAACTTTTGTCCGGCCGTCCTTATATTAACAATAACATACTGCATGAACTCTCTAATGCCCTGAGCTCCTTTTGGGCAAAAGTCAGAAGTCTCCATTGTACCTCCCCCTTATGATACTAACCTCCCAAGTTATTACGTTTATGGCCATTTGTAGAGTGATAAATCCCTGGGAAGACATTCCTCCGCTGTGCCACATCTTGTTAATGTCCCACATCTTCATGCTCTGAAACCTTAACATGTCACTCATTTCCTGCATCCGAACTTGTTCGTTGTGCATAGAGGGAAACGCTGGTGCGGCAGAGATCCGAACTGAGGCCCAGATTTACTAACACTTTGCACAAGGTTTGAATTACAAAAGTTAAGCAAACCCAGAGCAAAATGTTTTTGGGGGATTTACTTAACAACGTAGAACGTGATTTGTGTTAGAAAGTTCTGTTAAGGAATATAAAGTAGGCTATGCATTACTTTGCATCTGGGGAGTGTACCATGAGTGGTACATGAATGTTTCCATGGAACCAACCGTGGTTTTTATTATGTAAATTTTTTTCTACTAACATTTTTAGACATGGATATAGCACCATAAAATTATGCCTCCTCCAGACACATGTAACAGTGGAACAACTTTTAAAAGTCTACACATTTTTCCAGCTTTGCATGTGTGCTGTACTAAAAGGTTCCCCTTCCAATACAAAACCTATGCTTGACAGAATGCACATACCCTTGCACTATGGCACAAGAGTGTGTGCGTTGCCTCATGCCAGACTAAAGTGTGCCAGCACTGGGAGAGAGAAAAATAGTACAGTATCTTGGTAAATATGGTGCTGGTGCCACACATCACAAAAACTTTCTTTGCTGTGATGCACCAAGACTTAATGTAGGAACGTGCTTCCTTTAAAATGGTTAGCCCCCACTTTTTGCCTGGTGTATGATGTGATTTCGAATTAAAAGTGCACTGGGTCCCAGCCAACCAAATTCCCAGTGCCAGATCTCTTTCCTAATTCTGTACCACGATTGCCACAACTTCAGTAACCTCTGTAAGTCCCAAGTAAATGGCACCCCTGGTACCTAGGGCATTGGAACTGTAGAGGGACCACTGGGGCTGCAGCACACATTGTGCCACCCTCAGAGACCCCTCACCAAGACTATGCAAACTGCCATTGCAGGCAGTGTGTCTTGTGCAGAGAAAACCAAAGAGTCGGCATGGCATAGCATACAGCCCTATGCGCCATGGCTCCATACACTGCATGAGGTATACGTAAGTCACCCCTACTGCAGCCTTACAACCCTAAGACAGGGTGCACTATATCCCATGTGTGAACATATCTGCATGAGCAGATATGGCCCTATAATATCTAAGTCCATTCTCGGATATTGTGCACAGGGAAGGCAGATAGTACATGGGCTGGATACTTGTCATCATGAGTTTCCTAGCTCCACAATGGCTTCACTGTACCCTAAGATGTTTTGGTACTAAACATCTGGTCTTGATAAATTCTGACTGATGACAGTGCTGGATTTATTAATAAATGCACACAGAGGACACCTTAGAGGGTCCCCTGAAAACCTACCAAGCACTGGTGTGGCCTCTGACTAGTCTTTGGCAGCCTGCCACCACCAGACATGTTTCTGACCTCCTGGGGTGAGAGCCAGTGCTCTCAGAGGCCAGGAACAAAGCCTGCTCTGGGCAGAGGTGCTTCACACCTCCCCCAGGCCAGGATGGTCTTCCAAGATGGGAAGCTTCAAAGGCGATGCCGCGCTTCAAATGCAACCCAGGCAGCTCCAGCTAGTGGAGGATGCCAACCCCCCTGTCCTGCTTCACATTTGGTGGGAGGACAGGCGGGAAAATTTGCTAAATTAGGTGGTGGGTCCCCATTCAGCCAGCACCACCCCTAAGGTGGGGCAGGTGATGTGGAGCCCACTTTTAATTTTCCTCCATCTTAGTTTGAGAGGGAATTAGTCAATTAGGGTCAAGGTAGTGCACCTTCCCACAGGAAGTGTAGACACCCTAAAGGTAGGTAGCCTACTGGTTACTACCTGTCACCCCCTTTAACGCCCCTAGATTTAGTATCTAGGTGGCATCCCTGGACCCTGAACTTGAGATTCAACAGACACAGAGAAGATAAGGACAAAGAAAAGCTACTGACCCGAGGACTGAAGCCCTGCTTCAGAAAATTGGCACCAAACCCTGCCTGCTGCCTTAAGGACTCAACAATCATGGTGTGCAGTCTCGTCCTGTAACTGTGGGGCCTGATAACAGTTATAATGCATTGCAATAAAAGCCCCTAAAAGGCATCACCATTACAATCACAGGATTAAGCATGTACAGCCAGACACCCTAGCAGGACTGTCCAGCAACATAACTCCACTTTGCTTATAATTTCAAATTACACATGTGACTTCCAGTCCCTCAAAAGAAACAACCTCATGTAAATGCACTTCTTGTGCAATTGCACCTCTTCACCTCTAGGGGATGCCTTACTCCAAACATCCCCAGTTCAGCCCTTCACACCTTGGTGCAGTCTCAAACGCTTACACTCAGCTGTAGAACAAAAGTTCCAGCCAAAGGTTGATTTGGAAGTATGGCTGAATGCTAGAGGGGTTGTTTCCTGCAAGTCCCCCAGAAACTTAGGGAGGGACTTCACATCTTCGTGCTGGGGGAGACTGCGTTGCTCCTGCAGCTCCCCCTGCAC
The DNA here is from genome assembly GCA_963921515.1 of Calotriton arnoldi. Lineage (NCBI taxonomy): Eukaryota > Metazoa > Chordata > Amphibia > Caudata > Salamandridae > Calotriton > Calotriton arnoldi. The sequence goes on along the minus strand of CAWUFW010003604.1, from coordinate 1,510,722 downwards.
CTTTGCACATCAACAGCGGTGGCCCCATCCTCCTGGGGCCACTATACGCCGAAATAACCAGGTTTCCTGCAGGCCTTTCCAGGCCCTGCAAAGCATTATGGGGCACTCTGTCCCCATTTCGTACATTTCTGATGAGCCGCTCTCCCGCTGCTCCGGGGAGAGCCGCGCTGCCCGGGATGGTGGCCTTGCGCTGCATTAGCCCTTCGTTGGGGGCCCTGTCCCACCCGGACCCCTTCGGTGCAGGTACATTGAGTGCAGCTCGGGGAACCCACCCCCGGCCGCTCCTGCCGCTTTTTGGGGGCCCGGTCCCACCCGGGCTCCCTGCATGCCCAAGACGTTGGAGAGCTGCTCGGGCAGCCCATCCCCGGCGGCTCCCGCCGTCTCCCTGACTGGCCAGCACACTTGCGTGCTGCCACGGGAGCCGGCACTTCCTTTCTGGTCTGCCCGCTCCTGCGGGAGACCGGGAGGCTGTGCCTGGACTGGCGGGACCTCGGGGGAGTGCTACAGCACTCCCCCGCCTTCCTCCTGCCGCAGGGTAGTGCGGCGGCACTCCCACTGCCTGGCGATGCACACCGGGGCCCGGAGTTGGGGCCCCCGGGCCCCCAAGGAGGTCTTCACAGGGAGCGCGACGGCGCTCCCCGGCTCCGGCTTTCCGCGCTGCGGGGAAGTGTGATGGCACTCCCCCCTCCTTCCACCAGCCATCGGGGCACCGGGAGCGCAACGGTGCTCCCCGACTTCAACTTCGTTGGGGCCCGGAGTTGGGGGTCCCGGGCCTCTGGGGAATACTTCACGGGGAGTGTGATAGCTCTCCCTGACTTTTGCTTCTTCGGGGGCCAGGCTAGGCTCCTGGCACCCTCATAGGCACCTTCACGGGGAGCGCTATGGTGCTCCCCGACTTCTTCTTCGTAGGCGGCCAGGGTAGGCTCCTGGCCCCCCTCCTGGGCACCTTCATGGGGAGCTCGACGGCGCTCCCCGACTTTATCTTCTTCTGAGGGCAGCCCCCGGGACCTGACCCACCCTGGGGGGCCATCTAAGACTGGCGGCAGAGCCCCACGCGCTTTGTCGTCGGTTCTCACAGAGGTCAATGGTCGCCTACCTTCTGGCTGGGCATATCTCAGCCCCCAGGGGACCAATTCTCACCATCTTGGTCTCTTCTCCCTTAGGCTAGGGGTTTTTCCATCTACCTGGAAGCATGCGTTTCTCCTCCCCATTTTGAAGAAACCCAATGCTGACCCAGAAATCGCCAGCAACTTTAGGCCCATCTCTCTTCTCTCGACCACCGTGAAAATTTTAGAGAAATTAGCGCATCAGCAGTTGGCTGCCTTTATTGAGGCTAACGGGCTACTGCATGATTCTCAGTCGGACTTTCGCCCTGGCTACAGCACCGAATCCGCACTGATTGAGATGGCTGATTCCATTCGCTGGGCTGTGGATGGGGGTGCGGCGTCCATGTTGGTACTTCTTGACCTGTCAGCGGCGTTTGACATGGTGTCTCATTCCATCCAGCTTGATCGTCTTAAGCAAATTGGCATCTGTGGGACGGTGCTGGACTGGATCTCATCTTACCTGCATGGCCGAGACCAACAGGTCTTTCTTCACCCTTTCTCCTCTGATACTAAACCTCTAAGATGGGGGTCCCTCAGGGCTCGGCCCTGAGCCCACTTCTATTTAATATCTATCTGGCACCATTGGCGGAACTCATCGCTAGCACAGCGATAAAGGTGATATCCTACGCGGATGGCACCCAGCTATTTGTTTTCCTTCAGTGATGTGTCGGCATCCGTCTTTGACTCTTTTAGAGAGTGCCCTAAAAATATTTCCATCTGGATGAGCAGCAATTTTTTAAAGCTCAATGCCAACAAGACGGAGGTTCTGTTTTTTAACCAAGCAGTCCCTCCCCCAGCTGCTTTGTGGTGGCCGGTAGAACTGGGAGAGGCGCCTATTCTGAAGGACTCGGTCAAGAATCTTGGTGTCCGTTGGGACAACGACCTATCCCTTTCCACACATATTCAGCATGTATCTGCGGTCTGCTTTGGTAAGATGAAAATGATTAGAAAATTCATCAACTTCTTGCCAGAGAAAGCTCGCAAAACGGTAGTGCATGCGCTAGTCACTTCCCATCTTGACTACGCCAACGGACTCTATCTGGGTTGGCCCAGTGGTTTGATCCGTAGGCTGCAGATAGTGCAAAACGCAGCAGCTAGGCTGGTCCGTAAGGTCCCTCTTCGCCACCATATTTCCCCCCACCTCAGACAACTCCATTGGCTCCCTGTGGCCAAGAGAGTTGAATGTAAGGCCCTCACATTTGCTTTCCGGGCCTACCAGGGAAGAGGCCCTAAGTATCTGAGGAAGAGACTTCGCCCCTACCAGCAGGGTAGATTGCTGAGGTCCAATTTGAAACACTATCTATTCATCCCCCGCTTTGCTAAAGCGAGAATGGGGGGCAGAACTTTCGAGGTGGGAACCTCCAAATGCTGGAATGCCTTGCCCCTCCAACTACGTATGATGCACTCTGAACAGGTGTTCAGAAAGGCCTTGAAGACCTGGCTGTTCAGTCGTAGAGACTAGATCTCTACTAGCATGGCTACGTTGTTATCCACTTTAGCGCCGAGACATCTCAGTCGAGGTAGCTGTGCGCTTTATAAATGTTTTTATTATTATTTATTATTATTATTCTTGCTCCTGGTGGCCCGCCCCAGCCACTGGGAGGACTTTCCGCTGCCCTCCTGGTCTCAAAGAGGGTGAACTCAGCAGTGAGCTGTTTTCACTGGCTCCCTGCACCAGCCTTTCACCTGGCTCTCCTCCTGGGCCTCTCTTCTCCTTGGCAGAGGCCCAGACTTCTCCTCACTGGTCCTGGACTCCCCCACAGGCGCAATCCAGGGTCCTGGGACAGTCAGGGGGTTCCTCCTTCCAACTGCCCATGGCGCCAGGCTCCAGCACCAGTCTTCCTCAGCAGACCACACCCCAGATAGAGCTCCTCTTCCTGTGCAAGACCTTTTAAAAGAATTTGGAGAGGGCTGGCAGGAAGGTTCTTTTGCCCTATCCTGCAGCGACACATCACCTCTCTGCCCCTGCTCCCTTCTTCCTGCACAGGCCTCTGGGATAGTTCAAAATGGGGTCGTCCAGGGGTCTCATGCCACATGGTCTCTGAAAAGCCCCCTTCACCCCTTGCTGCCTTCCTGGCCCAGAGCAGCTTGGTGCCTGGCACCAGGTGACAGCTTCTGATGGATAACCTGCAGCTCCACCCACCATCTCTCCCTCTTGGAGAGGAGACCTTCCCCCTTGGAATGCTTGCAGTGAAGAGCTAGACCTCTGATGCTACAGCTTGGGGAGGAAGGTCATTAATCCAGCCTAGCAGGGTCACACCCTGCCAGGCACTGGTTATGAGCTGAGTCAGAGGAATATGACATTTCTGGATGACCCATAAGCAGTACAGATATGGCTTTGGACTCAGCAGAATACTTCTTTTTACACAACTTACAGTGGACTTTGGTGCGTGTATGGAATCTGTAGGCCCGAGGGAAGTGAAACTACCCCAGGTGGTCCCCATCTTCATAGGAGAGTACTGGTGTGTTCCTATAGTGAAAACAGTAAAGCACACTGACTTTCCCTCACATGTGTCTTCCCATACTATAAAGCCCATTCCATATCACCACCCAACTCTGCATAATTCCTGCCACACCATTCTATCTGTACCTGCTCCTGGGCTGCGCACAACATGAATCTCCCCCGCGCAGCCCCTACACGTGTGCACACGCATGTACACACATGTCTACATGTAACCAGTCCGGTGCCCCTTACCCCGGCTGCAGCACAGCGGCCTTCTCTCACAAGGGGGACACCGGTGCAATCCACATGCGGTCTGTTTCATCATGAGTTCACTGTGGGTGAGTCCCAGCTTATGAGGCTCTCCCACAGTAAAAGCTCAAAAATTAGGTGTTCAAAAAGCAAAAAATCCGGGCGGCTCAGATGGTCAGAACCACCTTCTAACAAATGGGATAAGAGGTCTGCTGGTCAGGACAGAGATAAGAGATCTAACAAAACAAAATTATTCTTGTCCACTGCCAGCTCCTGGGTGTCAGCATATCTCCAAACGTCTGCTCCAAAGAGTGCAGCACTTTGGTCCTTGGCACGGTATACCTCCAGAGCCGGGCTTATTGCTCAAGACTGGGTCTGCTTGTGTAGTTGCAGTATAGCTTTGTATTTTTGTACTATAAGCAGAGAACTTTTGTTGAATTGGGGTTCCCAGTGAAGCTTGTCTGACAACTTGACACCCAGGTAGGGAAAGCAAAGCAACTTTAACAGTACTATTTCAAATGTTATCCTTCATGAATATCATGTATTTAGTTTTGGTTGCATTTAGTTCTAAACCCCTAGAAACTCTGAAAACCAGAAACTTGTCTATTAGATTTTGGAGACCTGTAGGTGTCTTCGAGATGAGTAATGAATCATCTGCAAAAAGCAATCTCTGAATCTTTTTGCCATTCAACACAGGGGAGTCATTACTACAGTCTGTAAGTTCCTTGACCGCATTCTTTATATACAGGGCATACAAGGTAGATGCAAGGACACATCCTAGGCGCACCCCGCATAGGATGGGAATTCTGCTGGTCAATTCGCCCTGACTTCCCCACCACACCTGAGCATAATTATCTTCATGTAACCTGGCAATCAGATTAATCAAACTTGCAGAAGCTCCTATTAGCACTTTTTTCTTTTATCTACACTGGTTATGTGTTGTAAACCTCCTTCCAAATCCCCATATTGGTTGAGTAGGTATAAGAGTCAAGACAAAAAACATTTAAATGCATTTCTTCTAATGAACATTTATTCTACATTACGTTCAGTTCATGCATTTAAAATCATCAATATTTTGTCACACTGTCCTTATTATTACCACAGTTTGATTAATGAGACATCCAGTCTTACAACTTCTGCATGGTCCGCCTGTAGATAGTCCACAACATCATTCCAGATCAGTAGGTTGTATATGCGTGATTAGTCCTCCAAGTATTTAATGGCGATCAAAAATAACTTTCTTCTTTAGCCTACCATCGTGGACTTCACCTTACATATGGTCAACGCTTTCAGCCTCACAACTTACGGCCTCCTCAGGACACAAGAAGGTAGTGTGTAAACACAAATACTCCATCTTAAAGTCAAGCAACCAGTGCTTCAGCCGGCCTCAGAGAACTCACAGCCACAATGATCATAAAGGTATGTTGTGAATGTATATTAGGGGAACCTTTGTGCTCTCACGCCATGAATACAAGGGATTTTTTTATTTACCACCATTATAGCAATTGCCCAGCTCAAAGGTAAGTACTGAATGGAGCGAGTCCTCTTGTGGCCTTGTGTGTGTCACGTGGTGCACCTGTACCTCTGGATGTGACTACACAGGAAATTGGGTTTCTTAGAAAAAGTTTTCTTTATTTAAATGCAATCACAGGTATGGCTGACCCTTGCAGGATACCATCACACTGATAGCGACCATTTATTGTGAGTCGCATGACCTGCCTCATTAATATTCATTAGGTAGATTGGCTTGCGACCTACTGTATTGAGGTATTTTGCCAAACTTGCCTATTAATAAGGGGTTGGTTCACAAAAACAGATACTGGTTGCAGAACGAAGGCTTGCAATTTGCGACCACTTTTTGTGACTGGTATCATAGTACATTTGGCCCAAGGTTACTCAAAAACAGTCCTACTAGACGTGCCAACCTAGAACTCCAACTCAGGAGTAAAATTCAGGTTCAGTTTAGTTCTTTTTATTTCATATAGGTAAAAACCTAGTACATGAAATTGGTAGTAACTCGCCACCAGCCAAAATAAAATTCACTATGCAGGTCATATTGCAACCCCTGCGAATGGACACTTTTTATGTGACCTTAGTATATAGGCCATGTTACAATTTGCTCACCAATTTGCAAACCAGTTACTGTGCATATTGCATCCTGGTGTACATAATCTGGCACCAAATTCTTAAAACACATATATAACCATAGCAAATCAGTGAGAAAAAATTACCATTATTAGACTTGGCCCCCTCTGCAGGGTCACCCCCAAGATTTTTGCCTTCACCCCTCCTGTTTTCAGAATTTCCTTTTATTATGACTGTGCACTTTGCCTCTGCTAACCAGTGCTAAAGTGTTGTGATCTCTACTTTCAACATGGTCAAATTGGCTGAAATTCAATTGCCACACTTAGTTTACTTGTAAGTCCCTTGCAAAGTGGTGTCGTACTGTTCCTACTTTCTCAGTACGACTGTGCGTTTGGGCAACATAAGCGTCAGAAGTATGAGGACTGATTCAAAACATACCATCAGAATATGTTGACCTAATTCCTAGCTAGCTCACAGTGTGCCATCTGGGCCCCTAAACTGACAGGTCACCTGATGGTGTCTGCAACCTCCGAACATGACAACCCTATTTCCCCCAATGAAATCATGGAAACAAATCTTGCCCTTTCGTTTGTAACTCAGGCCTGCCCAAAGAAAGAAATACACAAGTGGCGTTTCAAATATTTATTGAGGCAACTGGAATCTTGTGTAAAATATATGCGCTGCAATGATTAATTGAATGAATTAGACCAATGTCACCAGCATGAAAATTTTTTTAAACAGGATGAATAATCCAACCATTGTGCAAGTGCATTAGATTATATGAATACATATTATAGTACTCCTATCTAGCTTTGCCAATCCTAATGAGCATAGGTGTGCTAATCTGCCAGATCCCCATGGGTGGTCTAACCCCCCATTTGCCTGTATGCGTGTATCATCCGACAGCCAGGTCTGCTGTAGAGCAGGCCAACGTCCTTCTCAGGATAGGTATGGAATCCAGCTGGGCTAGAATTCAGGCACAGAGTAACCACAACAATCCTGTCGAAATGGTCCTCTGCCTAAGCAAGGGCCCATATGGTTTAAATATTAAACTACACCCATGCATTCAGTGCCAGAGCTGTGGTCCGGCTGCATCTTGTTTATTCTACCCAACGAGGGCTGTCGCCTAACAGACAACAATCCATAACATAGTTCACACAGAGTATCGGTGACCTTGTACAGAGTGTTCTAAGAGACGATAATGAACCGATGAAGAAATGTACATGTAAGCAATTATTTTCTGAGTTCGCTGATGAGCAAGCAAAATGTGTTACAAAGGTCACTGTTTAAAAAGATATCAACTTTAAATGTGAATAAATAAAATGGAGGTGTTTGTGCCCAGGGCCTATGCAACTACAAATCAGTGGTACAACATGTATCCAAATGCTACCAAAGGGTCTGTGCAAAAACAACAATTGATGGACAGAATGCAGAACAATGTCATACATTCACCCCAGTACAGAGATCTAGGCCTAAATCCATCGTTTTTTTTTCTCACCACGCCATTCCAGTTTGAACTCAGCCATATGCAAATCAGTCTTGACCCTGTGCCCAATGGGAACAGTCCAGCCCGAACTGCCAGGCCAGGTCCTCCCTGGACTGGAAACAAGAATCCTAGCACCGGTTTCGGGGTTTCACCCCTCATCAGCCAGGATAGCTTGACTCCAGTGGCATGGAGAGCACGGGACCCACGTCTGGGCATACCCATCCCACTCGGGGTGACAAATGCAAAAACAACAATTGATGGTCAGAATGCAGAACAATGTCATACATTCACCCAAGTACAGAGTTCTGGGCCTAAATCCATCGTTTTTGCACTCATTGTGCCACTCACTTATGTAGCCTTTTAAAACATGTCTCAGGCCTTCAATGGCAACCTGTGTGCAGTTTTAAACTGCCAATTCATCCTGGCAAAATAAACCTTTTGCCAGGCCTAAACCTCCCTTTTTATACATATTTTAGACATATAGATCACTCCTAAGGAAGGACTTAAACAGCCCATAGGGCAGGGTGCATTGTTTTTAAAAGGTAGGACATGCATTTTTTAAGTTTTACATGTCCTGGTAGTGAAAAACTCTCAAATTCGTTTGTCACTACTTCAAGGCCTACCTCTCAAACTCCCAAATTCATTTTTCACTCATTCGAGGCCTACCTCTCTCATCAAATAACATTGAGTTACCTTATTACATTTAATAAGTGCTAGTTTTTGATTGAGAAGAGGTAGAAATGTCATGCTTGGTCTCAAATGAATTGTAATTTAAAATCCTCTATAATGATAAAGTCGGATTTTAAGTCACAATTCTGAAAATGCCACTTTTAGAAAGTTGTTGTACAAACAAACAAGGGAACCCAAGGGTGCATAGAGACCATGGGTATATTTAAAACGAACAAAACAAAAAGCATAATTAAATTTAAATAAATACAATTATGGTTACAAATGTACTTAAAAGGTTGCTGCACGGACCACATTGCTATTTTCTTTTCCATTAGGACCTGATATTTCTGCCATATAGATGTGTCCTCCTCAGTGATTGTATACAAGTGGGCCGGCTCCCCGCACGCCCGGATACGGCTGTGAACATTTTCTGCAGGTATGCATCCCCTATTCAGCCCTATCCTATTTTGAGAGGAACGTTTGGTTCCTAACATATTATTTATCCTTGTAGGTTCTGCCGCATTAGGTCATTGCAGACACAAGACTCCTCACAAGGTCTAATGCTCATTGGGTAGCATGCTTTCCATTTAATTCAAAGCATGCTCAGTTGGGCACTCACCATAATATTTTATTCTTACTGTCACCAATGGGTTGTGTTACAGCTTCCACTTTATTGGCAATTGTGTAACCTTTTGTTTTATTTCTTACTTTCCCATTTTTCTTCCTCACTTTCTTTTTTTCTCCTTTCTTGTTGTGTCTCATGCATTTGAATTGTAATGTCCTTATGATGATCCTTCTAATGTTAGAGGATTGAAACATTGTTGACTGCACACACTGATGCTGTATTGTATTTGTAAAAAGATAGGGCTGGGTTGTGATTTTGTGAATTGTGACATATAAGGATAATTTTGTTTTTACGTCACTGGTTGGTAATTGCCTGAGTTTCAAAAAAAGAAAAAGCTTTTCCTTTGGTACTATGCACTATTTTTTGATTATGAAATAAATATTTTTATAAAAAAGAAACTGAGATTCTGACAGTTGTAACTATAATAATTAGACTTTTAGGAAAGTTGGCATTTTCTTGTCCTAACCATTTGGTGCCTACAGCAGGGGAAGGAAGGACATTTCAAGAACCAGATGTGGGGTTAGTCAGAAGTTTCCCACACTTTAAAAACTGGCATCAGGTATAAATATTGGACCCTCCTCTTCTTTACACTACTGGACCTGCAGAGAACCCCCAGAAGGACAGCCTACTACTTCCGAGCCCTGCTGTTTGAGGCCTACTTCATAGGACTGCCCTGCTGCTACCTGAGGACCACCCTGCTGCTTAAAGCTTGCCATGTACCCTCAGAGGACTCTTGTGCTGCTTCCTGAAGCTTGCCTTGCTGCTTGATATCAGGATTACCAGAGTGATTCCAAGGGATAGTTGGCTGGCCTCCTGTGTGAGCTACAGTGACATAACAAGCTCAAGCGACCTTGAATCCTGCACCTGAATTCTGCCTGGAGAGAGTCCTGACCCATCAGGTGGTCCTAAAGATGCTTCTCCAGCCAAAACATGAAACTTGGGACTTAGGCAATTTTCCACCAAAAACTGGCTTGAGAACCGTCAGGAGACTGGGATCTGCCTGTCTCTGATCCGCCCAAGGTGCATCGCCGTTCGGCCTGAAATCGTTGTTCGGCTCCCTCTACCTTTTTCTTTGCTTCAGCACGTCCTGTTAACCGGGTCCTCTCAGAAAGGATATCCGGCCTCTTGGAGCCCTCGTCGGCTACAGCCTGCAGCTTCGTTTCGCTTGAGGTTTCCGACTTCAGAAAAACTGACAAAGTCCCAATGTAGAAATCTTCACTGCAACTTCATCCAGCGGCTCCCTGACGATGAAGCCTTCTCTTCGGACTCCGCCGGCTGCCTTGTCCCACTGAAATTTCCCTTCTCAGGTTATATTTTTTATTTCTTCTACGCCTGAAGGTAAGCCGAGATCGGGCTCAATCCACCTCCTGTATCCGAACTGTGCTGCATCGAGGTCAGCCATAACTTTTGACTTTGCCTGCCCTCACACGACTAGATGCTCGTGGTTGGCGCTCTCATCTTATACTGATTGGATTTAATTAATTTTGGTGTCAAATTATTTATTAATAAATTGGTGTTGTATGTTTATGGTGTTGTGTTTTCACTTTATTACTCTTTGTGTGCTGCATCAATACTTAACACAGTGCCTCTAAGTTAAACCTGACTGCTCTTGCGCCAAGCTATCAGAGGGTTAAGGACAGGTGAATTAGTGAATTTTGTCGTTCACCCTGACAAGGATTGTGGTTGTTGCTTGAGAAAGATTTACACTCCCCTCAGCCAATAACCCATTTCGTACAATCGCAAACCAATATTTAAAAATAAAAACTCCAAAGAGCCTGCTAGATAAAATCTAATTCATGTTAATCCCTTTTAGGGAAATATTGAATTCAGAGTTTCCTTTCCAATTGCAAAATAAATGACAAATGTGGTGCCTATGTTTAATCTTTCAGTTGTTACCCAAACATAAACAATACCTGTTAGTTGGACAGTTGTAAAACTGCATGGCTTCCGAAATCTACAGAATCTCGTTATTCTACAAGCACTCTTTAAATAGCGAGCCCTTATGTCTCTCAGACCCGGGCATTGATGCATGACATACCACACTGCCTCATCCGCTAAACTACATAAACTATTTATTCTCGCAGACACAAGGGAATCCCCCAGACCAGTTTCCATTCCTGGAATGGTATGGGCGCAATATATTGCTGAACTTTCTGCATCTAACGTAAGCATTTCTGATAATGATGTTTATCCCTAGCACACTTGGTTAATCAGATCGCTAAATATATTTCCTCTGCAAGACTTTCTAAAGCTATAGGTCCTGGACAAGTTCCAATATCAGTTCTGAAAAACGAATGTAAGCTTGGGGAGAATAGTTGCAGCAAGTTTTTGATCACTGCTATTTCTCCCTGTTATATGATCAGCACTGTGAAGAGAAACTGGAAAGGCACTATAACTAGGACTAAACATAAGATTGGTCCACATAAAATCCAAAATATTATAGACAGATAGCTTTGCTAGACGCCCCTGGCAAATTGTTCATCAAAAGTCGCCTAGACATTCTGGAGGCATGGGTCACAGAGAAAAGCATCATCCAACCACAGAAATCTGGTTTTCGAGCTAACCTTTCGACCATAGATAATATTGCCTTAGTGAATACCCTACTTGTTGAATATGTTAGGAGCAAGTGTTAGCCTTTGTACCTAGCTTCTATTGATTTTTCAACAGCATTTGACCTTGTGAACCGACCTAAGGTCTGCTGTAAATTAGTAGCCATTGAGAATCCTAATGGCCTCTTGACAGTTCTAGTCATGCTTCATATGACTACTTGGAGTAAGGTCCTAATGGGTGCTGATATGGGTCTCTCATCTCCCATTGCTACCGAGAATGGGCGAAAGCAAGGTTACCTTTTATTCCCTCCTTTCTTTTTTCGTTGCATGTATACGATGTTCCAAAAATGTTTGATGCCACTTGTGCAAGACCCCATCCAGATGAGGCCATCGCCTGCACACTCTACTGCATGTAGACAAATGCTATACTTCTTTATTAAACTCCCTTAGGGCTGAGCACACCTTAGATGCACCTCTGCAAATACACAAATTTACATTTTTTAAAGGTAACTACAGCTAAAAGCAGAATTATATATTTCAGCGATAGATATAACATTCTTTCTTTTAATTGGTGTTTGGCAGAGGTGAAATTGGAGACAGTGAAATCCGATATTTATTTAGAAATGGCCTATCGCATAATTTAAATGACACTCCACTTATAAAATATCTTACATCTAAAGCTGTACCACACAGAGGAGGGATGCATCTGCTCTACAAATCCTGGATCCCTAGACATGTTTTACATCTGCTGAATGTGTTGGAAGGTTAATGCCCCCACCACTTTACTTTATTCAACTAAATTCATTGTTCACAAATGTTTACTGTTTTGTACAATGTGGAGGGCAAAATGCTATGCTCGTTTATATTCTGAGGCAATCTATATAAATACAGACATTTAACGCCAATTGGGCTTATTCAGTGATTTTGTAATTGGGCTGGCGGCTATCATTAGATTGTGCTCTCAGGTTTTAGACGCTTACCCTGGTACTTTGAGAGAATTAGTTAAAATAGATATTAATACACTCTCTGACTGAAAAGGACATCTGTATTTAGAATTAAAGGGGGAATTAAAAGCTCCTTTTCTCTCACAGGAAGATATAGATCGCTGTAAAATAATAAGTCAAATGAAATGTGCATTACAATATATAATTGTATTGCTTTAATTTAGAAATACAGCACTGTGCTAGATTAAAGGCTTATCCAACACTTTAGGAAAAACACAGATCTATACAGATATGAAACAAGAACACAAAGTAGGAAAATTCATCTTCTTATTTAGAATAGTTGGATTATAAACCAGGGGCCAGGTTTTCAAAAAATACATGCAACGCAGTGCAGCACCCAAAGAGTCTGCATTGTGTGACAGAAAGAGAGTAGGAGAGCACCATATCTCCATCGCGCTAGGTAAGAGTGGTGGGGCGGGGGCGGGGTGGGGTGGGGGAGTCGACAGAAGACAACGAGGTAGACGTAAAGAAAAAAACCAAAAACAACTTAGCTTCCGCTCGCAGCATCACCGGCACGGCGATGCTACGAGCGCAAGGTAAGTGTTTTTCCTTTTTTTTTCTTTAAGTTAAGCTCGTCGTCATCTGTCGATTCCCCCCCACCCTGCCCCCCCACCACTCTTACCTGCACGGGCCGCGCCAGCAATATATAGTAATATCCTAGCAAATGGAACAAAGCCAATGCTTTATTCAATTTACTATGTTGTTCTCCTGTGGAGGACTAAATCATTTAACCAACTAAATAGATTAATTCATTAATAAACATAAATGATACAAGATATTATTAGGTAGCATTGAACCATGAAATCCATTTATCTGATGCATAGCACCAAACAACTATCCAAGGAGCTAAAAGCAGCAATCTCAGCTTCAGACATACAGCTTATTCTTGCACCCTTAAATAGGACAATCTTCATGGTCTTTGATATTGTTGTATTTTTCAACCTGCATTTAGCCCACTTTTTACTAACAATTCCCGCAAATACAAAGCAGACCAAACGTTAGGTGAGATCTCTCAATTCAGGCTGTCCCATAAATTTTCTTCTGTGGTATTGGGCTCGGCATGTTGAAGCAATAAAATAGAAAGGGACATTTGGCCAGTTGGCATGTTAGTTGCTACTGTGGCCACCTCCAATCTCATTAAAGCTTAGGGACTTAATTTCCTAAGATTCAATAAGTAACTGAATGCACTACACTTTATTACATTCAGTTGTTTAGTTGCTGATGCATTATGTACAATAGACAAATACAATAGTAAGGAAGTGATCTTACATGAAAAAGCTTTTCAGTAGTGGTTCAGCAGATAACCCCCCAAAAAATCTGTTGAATGTCTCTAACCCATTTAACTAGTCATTTGAACTTTTCTTGCCAGTGATGCAAGCTGAGTTCTGGATCTTACCACACCGAGATAATTATAGTTTTTCACTTCTTCTAAGAAAGGTAATTGATCTACCAACATCAAAATCTGCCTCGGTCAAACATTAAAATCATTGTCTTATAAACTTTAGTAGACATCTTCGATAACAATCTTTCCAAGGCGATAGGCATTGGGTCGATCAGGACCTAATAATTAACAAACGTCAACAGTAATACGTGCGCGCAGTCCATTTTTTGGTGTAAGAACTCGAGGACCTTAACCAAACAGAAAGATCAGCAGTGTAGAGACTGAGCAGAGCCAGAGACCAGCATACATCAATTTCACTCCACTCTCTAATTTGCCCTTACCACTTCTCGACCCATCTCTCAAGCTATCCTTCACCTAGGTATTTGTATGAAATGCCGGTATAAGAGATGGTCATTGATGTTTAAATATTTAACACTCCTAAAATTCCACAGTACAGGTGTAAACTTTGACCCCAACAACCGTTAAATCTACTTCACGGTAACCTTTTAACCATATTGTGTGTGACTTTGCAAACATCATGGGTGTTCAATGTTGGTCCCTGTGGGCTGGACATCCATGCCAAATTTAGAAGATATTAACATGGGACATATTTGCCTATACAGATTTTAAATGAGAACCATTTACATAGTCATTTGGTATCTTGGAAATATGGGATGGATCTGGCTTACATGGGCCGATGCTGAACACTCTTTATGCTATGTTATGCTATGTTATACATATTTATAAGACATCCATGCTGACATTGGCATGGACTCCAAAGGTTCAGTTCCTTCTTTCCTGGGCTTTGATGAGCCCATCACAGACTAGAATCTGGTAATATTTCTGAGTTGGAGTAAGTAGTAGACAGTGTGTGGATATTTTATAGTGTGTTTGGCTGACATACCATATGCATTTCCAGATGACGGATATCACCTGGAGGGCAAGCGCTTGAAAAACACAGTGGGAAACCGTCTGCTACCTTATGTAGCAGGGTAATTATATAGGACGTCCAGACTAAGGACAATACGGCCCTTCTGCCCTGAACAGCAGAGACTCAAGCCCCAGGTTGATGAGACCACTGATAGATATGCCTTCCTCATATGTGAGTTAGGTTTGCATGACTATAAAAGGGTTGTAAAAGTGAACCTAGAGATTTGCATTGCTTTAAAGCTTTTGTTATACATTACATATACAATTGTATGACAAGTGGGAGCTTTATTCATATGTTGTCAGCGTCAGTATAAAAGTGAAGAATGTGAAATATATAAATTAGCAGTCAGCAGCAGCTGTGGGGCTAAGGATGAGTATAATAAGACTTTAACTGAGTACAAAGAAGCCATCTTTAGAACCAAAAAGGAATTCTATACTGGTAAGATAGAGGAGGCAAAGAACTCTACTAGAGAGCTCTTTAAGACTGTTTCCACACTATCCAAGCTCCATCAAGGAAATCTGTTTTCCCCTGATCAAAATGTATATGATCAAATGGCCTCGTTCTTCCAGTCGAAAGGCCAAACTATTTACAAGGAACTGGAAGGGTCTGACTCTGTTCCCCAAAACCCACCTCTGCAGGATATGGAGGAGGGGCTAGAAACCACAAATCATCTGTCCAGTTTTTAGGTCGAGCCTAGCGCAGCGCGCATGCGCTGCTCTATGGGGGGCTTCTTGTAAGCACTCCAAACTTCCCCAAAAGTTCTTTGTGTGGGTCTGGTAACTCCCACACATTCTATTGGCCTTTGCGTGTGGCTTTCAATAATGAAAGCACGCAAATGGCCAAAGGCGGGTGCATGTCCCACCTCTTTGTGTAAAGGTCACTTCCACGGCGTTTTGGTGTCGGGAGCGAGCAGCAGCGCGCTTTGTGGCAGCTGCATTCCTCCCTTGTTGTTGTGGATCATGTTACTAATGAAACACGGCACGGTCGCTTTCACTTTGCGGCCGCGCTTGTTTTCTGTTCCCATGATTTTTGTCCTTGTGCATATATTGCAAACGCACGCGTTATTTTAACCCCTTATTATTTTTTGCAACGGTTTATATCCATTTGAGGTGGCCTTTTGTCTTCTTTTTTATTCTTAAGTATGATAATATTATTAATTATTATTATTCCTAGCAACTTTGCCATTGACATTATTGCCCTTCATTACACTATTTGTTAGTCTTTAAATCATCAGCAGGAAAAGTAATATTAATACTAGTTCTACTAGAACTAATAATAATGACCACCTTAATAATTATTGTAGTAATAATAACAACCTTCCTTTAGTAGTCCCTCGTTGCCAAAATTGGTCCTGACTCTCTGACTGACTGACTGACTGACTCTCACTCTCTCTCTCTCTCTGACTGACTGACTGACTCTCTCACTGACTGACTGACTCTCTCACTGACTGACTGACTATCTCACTCTCTCTCTCACTGACTGACTGACTGACTGACTCTCTCTCTCTCTCACTGACTGACTCTATGACTCTCTCTCTCTCTCACTGACTGACTCTCTGACTCTCTCTCTCTCACTGACTAACTCTCTCTCTCACGGACTGACTCTCTCACTGACTGACTCTCTATCTCACTGACTGACTCTCTCACTCTGTCTCACTGACTGACTCACTGACTGACTCTCTCACTCACTCTCTCTCTCACTGACTGACTGACTCACTCTCTCAATCTCTCTCTCACTGACTGACTCTCTCACTGACTGACTGACTCTCTCACTGACTCTGACTGACTGACTGACTCTCTCACTCTCTCTCTAAATGACTGACTCTCTCACTGACTGACTCACTGACTGATTTTCTCACTGACTAACTGACTCACTGACTGACTGACTCTCTCACTGACTGACTCACTCTCTCTCTCACTGACTGACTGACTAAATGACTGACTGAGTCTCTCACTCTCTCTCACTGACTGACTGACTCTCTCACTGACTGACTGACTCTCTCAATCTCTCTCTCACTGACTGATTCTCTCACTCTCCCACTGACTGACTGACTGACTCTCACTGACTCTCTGACTGACTGACTCTCTCACTCTCTCTCTCACTGATTGACTGACTCTCACTGACTCTCTCACTGACTGACTGACTGTAGGAAGGTGGAATCTGACTATATGGTTGCCCCCACTTTTTTATGGTGTTTTGCTGGTTTATGACTTAGTTGGACTGGGATCCTGCTATTCAGGGCCCCAGTCTATCTGCTTTCTCTGTAAAAGGTTTCCATGTGCCTTAGGCACATCTCTGATTGGAATCTGGAGTGCCCTTATAAGTCCCTAGTATATGGTATACTATGTACCAAGGGCATAGGTACCTCAGAGGCCTACCAGGGGCTGCAGCATGTATTATGCCACCCCTGGAAGGCCATCCAAACTGACACCACAGGTCTGCTACTGCAGCCTGGGTAGGGTGGTGCATGCACCCCTTACTGTGATATAGGTTACCTATATCACGAAATACAGACACACCTAGAAACCTATAAGTCACTCCTAAGGCAGGCCTTATCAATCCTAAAGGCAGAGTGCATGGTTCCTATGTGAGAGGGTGCCCCTGCATGAGCAGGGCCCCTCTGCAGCGTTCGGAGACCATCTCTGATGCTGTTTGTAGTGCAGCCTGACCATATACTCTTAAGCGCATTATATCCTCGCGGTAAAATGCTAACTTTGGAATGGCTGCACCTAAACATGTCGTGTTTGGTGTCAAACATCTTGGAATACTACCCCCACGCCAATCCTGGCGGCGGGGGTAGCATTCCACCCTTCTAGAGGGAAAGACATGTTAACTCTGGCTTACCCGGTAACTTCTTTCTGAAGCCCTGGCATCACAAAATGGATGCTGCTGCCACAGACACAAGTCTGGCCTCCTGCTGCTGGACGAAACTCCGGCAGGGAGGCCTGGACAATAGGTTTCCTGTTGCAGGGAGGTGTGACCACCTCCCCAGACAGGATAATGTGTATTGGGGCTGGGTGGGTGCACTCTTAGAGTGCTTTGAAGTCCTGCACTGGGGGAGCAAAAGGCTCCTCTGTGCATATGCCAGTTCAAACCAGCTCAGGGGCTACCTGCCCCTGCTCTGGCACGAAACTGGACAAAGGGAAGTGGGTGTAGCCACCCCTCCCTTGACCCTCCCATAGGTGGGGTCATAGAGCTAGTCCATCCCCTCTTTTTAGTATAAGAGGGGGAACCTTGCCATTGCAAAGCAGATAACCCCTGGACGACGCTCTACAGAAGAATCCTGGCTCTTCGACGTTCCACTACCTTTGGAAGACAGAAGAATCTCCCTTGGAGTCAAGGAGTGACTCCCCTGCTTGGCAGGCACCAAAAACGACAACGACGGTCGCAAACTACGCCGCTCCCGCCGGAGTCCGAAGTCCCTGCAGCCCAAGAAGTGGATTTCCTGACCTCTCCCAGGCCATCGTGAGTCCCCAGCGAAGCTAAGGCAAGTGGACCCCACGAGTAACGAGGAACCGCGACCCCTGGGTACCGTGCACTATTGTCGAGTGCAACCCCTTCACAACGTTCTACGAACTTGTGCTTTGGACCACGTGTGGTCCCGACCTCCAGCAGGAATCCCTCCGAAGATCAGAGGCCTACACCATCATGAGTGACCGTGGGCCCCTGTTGAGTGATTCCGCCCGAGGTGTCTTCGCGATCCCTTGCCCGCCGGCTTGTGGGTCCCCAGAAGACTTCTTAAAGAAACCAAAGGGCTCCCCTGGTTGCTCCAGGCCTGCCCTGACTTACCCTCGCTGGGTGAGTCCCTCAGACCTTGCTGGTCTGCGCCATCGACTTTTCTTCATCTCCCCGAGACTTGCTGCTGCCAAGGCTTGTTGGCTCCAATCGAGTTGCTGACACCGCAGTCAGCTGCAGACGTCGAGGGACCCACCGAATCCAGCTCCTGGTCATCGTCGACACCTCCTGGACCACGTGGCTGAAGAGTCAAGGCACCCGCAACCGACCTGAAGCGACCGACGACGGTGGGCATCCATCTTCCTTGCCCCGGGTCACTGCCAAGTGACTTTGAACACTGTCCCCTCTGCTTTCAGGTCATCCTTCTTCAGAATCCAGGCTTGGATTCCACCGGACACTTCTTCAGCTCCCGCAAGCAGCAAGTCTTCTTTGTTCGCCATTGAAAACGACGCCGCGACCCGACACCAAAGGACACCTATGCACCCGGCTTCCCTGGGTGAGGTAACTCCAGCACTACGGTGCTCCTGTGGGTGTGGGCCCTAGAACTACTTACCCTGTAAGTGACTTGCTTGTAGGTTCTCCCGAAGTATCCTAAAACTCTTTATTTCCAACCGCGACTTGCCCCATTGAAGTCAACGGCGATCCGCGCCTGTGTACCTACACTGCACGCGTCCCCCGTGGGTCCTTTACTTACCTGCCTTGGGTGGTTTCGTGAGGCCCCAGAACTTCTGAAGGCCCTAGGCCTTGTCTCCCTGCAAGTCGTTGTCCCTAAGTCTCTTACTTAGTATATGGTCTGGTACGCCCCTAGGGCTCCAGCCATATTTTGTGCTTAACTTATTGTGAAACATTGATTTGTGCATATGTTTGTCTTCTAATCTCATAAAGAGATTAGTAGAGAGTTATTTAGAAATAAATACATATATATTTGATATATATACCTGTGTGGTGTCTTTTCATTTGGTGATTCAAGAGATTATATGGTAAAACAAGCTGCTTTACATTCCTCCGAGACTTAGCCTGAAGGCTGCTCTCCACAGCTACCACTAGGATAGCTTTCTTTAAAAGGTTGTCTTAAACCTATCTACCATAAGAGTCGATTTGCCCTGGTGCAAGGTGTCCACTTTAATTAGTGAACAGCATATACCAGGCCAACTTCTCACACTGACTCACTGACTGACTGACTCTCTCACTGACTGACTCTCACTCTCTCTCTCACTGACTGACTGACTCTCTCACTCTCTCTCTCACTGACTGACTGACTCTCTCAATCGCTCTCTCACTGACTGACTGACTGACTCTCACTCTCTCACTGACTAACTGACTGACTGACTGACTCTCACTGACTCTCTGACTGACTGACTCTCTCATTCTCTCTCACTGACTGACTGACCCTCTCACTCTCTCTCTCACTGACTGACTCTCTCACTGTCTGACTCTCTCTCTCTCACTGACCGACTCTCTGGCTCACTGACTGACTCTCTCACTCTCTCTCTCTCACTGACTGACTCACTCTCAATCTCTCTCTCACTGACTGACTCTCTCACTGACTCTCTGACTGACTAACTCTCTCTCTCTGACTGACTGACTCTCTCACTGACTGACTGACTCACTGACTGACTGACTCACTGACTGACTGACTCTCTCTCTCACTGACTGACTGACTCTCTCACTCTCTCTCTCACTGACTGACTCTCTCACTCTCTCTCACTGACTGACTGACTCTCTCAATCTCTCTCTCTCACTGACTGACTGACTCTCTCACTCTCTCACTGACTGACTTACTGACTCTCACTGACTCTCTAACTGACTAACTGACTGACTGACTCTCTCACTCTCTCTCTCTCACTGACTGACTGACTCTCTCACTGGCTGACCGACTGACTGACTCTCTCACTGACTGACTGACTGACTGACTCTCTGTGACTGACTGACTCTCACTCTTTCACTGACTGACTCTCTCACTGACTGAGTGACTGACTGACTGACTGACTGACTCTCTCACTCTCTCTCACTGACTGACTGACTCTCTCACTGACTGACTGACTGACTCTCTCACTGAGTGACTGACTGTCTGACTCTCTCTCACTGACTGACTCACCAACTCTCTCTCTCTCACTGACTAACTCTCTGACTCTCTGACTGACTAACTCTCTCTCTCACTGACTGACTCACTGACTCACTCTCTCACTGACTGACTCTCTCTCTCTCTCACTGACTGACTCTCTCACTCTGTCTCACTGATTGACTCTCTCACTGACTGACTGACTCTCTCTCAATATCTCTCACTGACTGACTAACTGACTCTCTCACTCTCTCACTGACTAACTGACTCTCTGACTGACTGACTCTCTCACTCTCTCTCTCTCTGACTGACTGACTCTCTCACTGACTGACTGACTCACTGACTGACTCTCTCACTGACTAACTGACTCACTGACTGACTCTCTCACTGACTGACTGACTCTCTCACTCTCTCTCTCTCACTGACTGACTGACTAATTGACTCTCTCACTCTCTCTCTCACTGACTGACTGACTCTCTCACTCTCTCTCTCACTGACTAACTGACTGACTGACTCTCTCAATCTCTCTCTCACTGACTGACTGACTCTCTCACTCTCTCACTGACTGACTCTCACTGACTCTCTGACTGACTGACTCGCTCACTCTCTCTCACTGACTGACTGACTCTCTCACTGACTGACTGTCTCACTGACTGACTCACTGACTGACTGACTCTCTCACTGACTGACTCTCTCTCTCACTCTCTCTCTCTCTCACTGACTGACTCACTCTCTCTCTCTCACTGACTCACTGACTGACTCTCTCAATCTCTCTCTCACTGACTGACTGACTGACTCACTCTCTCACTGACTGACTGACTGACTGACTCTCACTGACTCTCTGACTGACTGACTCGCTCACTCTCACTCACTGACTGACTGACTCTCTCACTCTCTCTGACTGACTGACTCTCTCACTGACTGACTGACTCACTGACTGACTCTCTCACTGACTGACTGACTCTCTCACTCTCTCTCTCACTGACTGACTGACTAAATGACTGACTGACTCTCTCACTCTCTCTCTCACTGACTGACTAACTGACTCTCTCACTCTCTCTCTCACTGACTGACTGACTCTCTCACTGACTAACTGAATGACTCTCTCAATCTCTCTCTGACTGACTGACTGACTCTCTCACTAACTGACTCACTGACTGACTGTCTCTCTCACTCTCTCTCACTGACTGACTCTCACTCTCTCTCTCACTGACTCACTGACTGACTCTCTCAATATCTCTCTCACTGACTGACTCTCTCTCTCTCACTGACTGACTGACTGCCTCTCTCACTCTCTCACTGACTGACTGACTCTCTGACTGACTGACTCACTCTCTCTCACTGACTGACTGACTCTCTCACTCTCTCTCTCACTGACTGACTCTCTCACTGACTGACTGACTGACTCTCTCACTCTCTCTCTCACTGACTGACTGACTCTCTCACTGATTGACTGACTCTCTCACTGACTGACTCTCATTCTCTCACTGACTGACTCTCTCTCTCACTGACTGACTCTCTGACTCACTCTCTCACTGACTGACTGACTCTCTCACTCTCTCTCTCACTGACTGACTGACTCTCTCTCTCTGACTGACTCTCTCACTGACTGACTGACTCACTGACTGACTCACTGACTGACTGACTGACTCTCTCACTCTCTCTCACTGACTGACTGACTAAATAACTGACTGACTCTCTCACTCTCTTTCCCACTGACTGACTGACTCTCTCACTCTCTCTCTCACTGACTGACTGACTCTCTCAATCTCTCTCTCACTGACTGACTGACTCTGTCACTGACTGACTGACTCTCACTGACTCTCTGACTGACTGACTCTCTCACTCTCTCTCACTGACTGACTCTCTCACTGACTCTCTCACTGACTGACTCTCTCACTGACTGACTGACTCTCTCACTGACTGACTGACTCTCTCACTCTCTCTCTCACTGACTGACTGACTGACTCTCTCACTGACTGACTCTCTCACTGACTGACTGACTGACTCTCTCACTGACTGACTGACTCTCTCACTCTCTCTCTCACTGACTGACTGACTGACTCTCTCACTGACTGACTCTCTCAATCTCTCTCTCACTGACTGACTGACTGAGTGACTCTCACTGACTCGCTGACTGACTGACTGACTCTCACTCTCTCTCTCTCACTGACTTACTGACTCTCTTGCTCTCTCTCACTGACTGACTGACTCTCTCACTGACTGACTCACTGACTGACTGACTCTCTCACTAACTGACTAACTGACTGACTTTCTCACTCTCTCTTTGACTGACTGACTGACTCTCTCACTGACTGACTCTCTCACTGACTAACTGACCCTCTCACTGACTGACTCTCACTCTCTCACTGTCTGACTCTCTCTCTCACTGACTGACTCTGACTCTCTCTCTCTCTCACTGACTGACTCTCTGACTCTCTCTCTCACTGACTGACTCTCTCTCTCTCTCTGACTGACTCTCTCTCTCTCTCTCTCACTGACTGACTCTCTCTCTCACTGACTGACTCTCTCACTCTCTCTCACTGACTGACTGACTCTCTCACTGACTGACTGACTGACTCTCTCAATCTCTCTCTCACTGACTGACTGACTCACTCTCTCACTGACTGACTGACTCTCTCACTGACTGACTGACTGACTGATTCTCACTGACTCTCTGACTGACTGACTGACTCTCTCACTCTCACTCACTGACTGACTGACTCTCTCACTCTCTCTGACTGACTGACTCTCTCACTGACTGACTGACTCACTGACTGACTCTCTCACTGACTGACTGACTCTCTCGCTGACTGACTGACTCTCTCACTCTCTCTCTCACTGACTGACTGATAAATGACTGACTGACTCTCTCACTCTCTCTCTCACTGACTGACTAACTGACTCTCTCACTCTCTCTCTCACTGACTCTCTCACTGACTAACTGAATGACTCTCTCAATCTCTCTCTGACTGACTGACTCTCTCACTAACTGACTCACTGACTGACTGTCTCTCTCACTCTCACTGACTGACTCTCACTCTCTCTCTCAATATCTCTCACTGACTGACTAACTGACTCTCTCACTCTCTCACTGACTAACTGACTCTCTGACTGACTGACTCTCTCACTCTCTCTCTCTCTGACTGACTGACTCTCTCACTGACTGACTGACTCACTGACTGACTCTCTCACTGACTAACTGACTCACTGACTGACTCTCTCAATGACTGACTGACTCTCTCACTCTCTCTCTCTCACTGACTGACTGACTAATTGACTCTCTCACTCTCTCTCTCACTGACTGACTGACTCTCTCACTCTCTCACTGACTGACTCTCACTGACTCTCTGACTGACTCGCTCACTCTCTCTCACTGACTGACTGACTCTCTCACTGACTGACTGTCTCACTGACTGACTCACTGACTGACTGACTCTCTCACTGACTGACTGACTCTCTCTCTCACTCTCTCTCTCTCTCACTGACTGACTCACTCTCTCTCTCTCACTGACTCACTGACTGACTCTCTCAATCTCTCTCTCACTGACTGACTGACTGACTCACTCTCTCACTGACTGACTGACTGACTGACTCTCACTGACTCTCTGACTGACTGACTCGCTCACTCTCACTCACTGACTGACTGACTCTCTCACTCTCTCTGACTGACTGACTCTCTCACTGACTGACTGACTCACTGACTGACTCTCTCACTGACTGACTGACTCTCTCACTCTCTCTCTCACTGACTGACTGACTAAATGACTGACTGACTCTCTCACTCTCTCTCTCACTGACTGACTAACTGACTCTCTCACTCTCTCTCTCACTGACTGACTGACTCTCTCACTGACTAACTGAATGACTCTCTCAATCTCTCTCTGACTGACTGACTGACTCTCTCACTAACTGACTCACTGACTGACTGTCTCTCTCACTCTCTCTCACTGACTGACTCTCACTCTCTCTCTCACTGACTCACTGACTGACTCTCTCAATATCTCTCTCACTGACTGACTCTCTCTCTCTCACTGACTGACTGACTGCCTCTCTCACTCTCTCACTGACTGACTGACTCTCTGACTGACTGACTCACTCTCTCTCACTGACTGACTGACTCTCTCACTCTCTCTCTCACTGACCGACTGACTCTCTCACTGACTGACTGACTCACTCTCTCACTCTCTCTCTCACTGACTGACTGACTCTCTCACTGATTGACTGACTCTCTCACTGACTGACTCTCATTCTCTCACTGACTGACTCTCTCTCTCACTGACTGACTCTCTGACTCACTCTCTCACTGACTGACTGACTCTCTCACTCTCTCTCTCACACTGACTGACTGACTCTCTCTCTCTGACTGACTCTCTCACTGACTGACTGACTCACTGACTGACTCACTGACTGACTGACTGACTCTCTCACTCTCTCTCACTGACTGACTGACTAAATAACTGACTGACTCTCTCACTCTCTTTCCCACTGACTGACTGACTCTCTCACTCTCTCTCTCACTGACTGACTGACTCTCTCAATCTCTCTCTCACTGACTGACTGACTCTGTCACTGACTGACTGACTCTCACTGACTCTCTGACTGACTGACTCTCTCACTCTCTCTCACTGACTGACTCTCTCACTGACTCTCTCACTGACTGACTCTCTCACTGACTGACTGACTCTCTCACTGACTGACTGACTCTCTCACTCTCTCGCTCACTGACTGACTGACTGACTCTCTCACTGACTGACTCTCTCACTGACTGACTGACTGACTCTCTCACTGACTGACTGACTCTCTCACTCTCTCTCTCACTGACTGACTCTCTCAATCTCTCTCTCACTGACTGACTGACTGAGTGACTCTCACTGACTCGCTGACTGACTGACTGACTCTCTCACTCTCTCTCTCTCACTGACTTACTGACTCTCTTGCTCTCTCTCTCACTGACTGACTGACTCTCTCACTGACTGACTGACTCACTGACTGACTGACTCTCTCACTAACTGACTAACTGACTGACTTTCTCACTCTCTCTTTGACTGACTGACTGACTCTCTCACCGACTGACTCTCTCACTGACTAACTGACCCTCTCACTGACTGACTCTCACTCTCTCACTGTCTGACTCTCACTCTCTCTCTCACTGACTGACTCTGACTCTCTCTCTCTCTCACTGACTGACTCTCTGACTCTCTCTCTCACTGACTGACTCTCTCTCTCTGACTGACTCTCTCTGACTGACTCTCTCACTCTCTCTCACTGACTGACTGACTGACTCTCTCACTGACTGACTGACTGACTCTCTCAATCTCTCTCTCACTGACTGACTGACTCACTCTCTCACTGACTGACTGACTCTCTCACTGACTGACTGACTGACTGACTCTCACTGACTCTCTGACTGACTGACTGACTCTCTCACTCTCACTCACTGACTGACTGACTCTCTCACTCTCTCTGACTGACTGACTCTCTCACTGACTGACTGACTCACTGACTGACTCTCTCACTGACTGACTGACTCTCTCGCTGACTGACTCTCTCACTCTCTCTCTCACTGACTGACTGACTAAATGACTGACTGACTCTCTCACTCTCTCTCTCACTGACTGACTAACTGACTCTCTCACTCTCTCTCTCACTGACTCTCTCACTGACTAACTGAATGACTCTCTCAATCTCTCTCTGACTGACTGACTGACTCTCTCACTAACTGACTCACTGACTGACTGTCTCTCTCACTCTCACTGACTGACTCTCACTCTCTCTCTCACTGACTCACTGACTGACTCTCTCAATATCTCTCTCACTGACTGACTCTCTCTCTCTCTCACTGACTGACTGACTGCCTCTCTCACTCTCTCACTGACTGACTGACTCTCTGACTGACTGACTCACTCTCACTGACTGACTGACTCTCTCACTCTCTCTCTCACTGACTGACTGACTCTCTCACTGACTGACTGACTGACTCTCTCACTCTCTCTCTCACTGACTGACTGACTCTCTCACTGATTGACTGACTCTCTCACTGACTGACTCTCATTCTCTCACTGACTGACTCTCTCTCTCACTGACTGACTCTCTGACTCACTCTCTCACTGACTGACTGACTCTCTCACTCTCTCTCTCACTGACTGACTGACTCTCTCTGACTGACTCTCTCACTGACTGACTGACTCACTGACTGACTCACTGACTGACTGACTGACTCTCTCACTCTCTCTCACTGACTGACTGACTAAATAACTGACTGACTCTCTCACTCTCTTTCCCACTGACTGACTGACTCTCTCACTCTCTCTCTCACTGACTGACTGACTCTCTCAATCTCTCTCTCACTGACTGACTGACTCTGTCACTGACTGACTGACTCTCACTGACTCTCTGACTGACTGACTCTCTCACTCTCTCTCACTGACTGACTCTCTCACTGACTCTCTCACTGACTGACTCTCTCACTGACTGACTGACTGACTCTCTCACTGACTGACTGACTCTCTCACTCTCTCTCTCACTGACTGACTGACTGACTCTCTCACTGACTGACTCTCTCACTGACTGACTGACTGACTCTCTCACTGACTGACTCTCTCACTCTCTCTCTCACTGACTGACTCTCTCACTCTCTCTCTCACTGACTGACTGACTGAGTGACTCTCACTGACTCGCTGACTGACTGACTGACTCTCTCACTCTCTCTCTCTCACTGACTTACTGACTCTCTTGCTCTCTCTCTCACTGACTGACTCTCTCACTGACTGACTGACTCACTGACTGACTGACTCTCTCACTAACTGACTAACTGACTGACTTTCTCACTCTCACTTTGACTGACTGACTGACTCTCTCACTGACTGACTCTCTCACTGACTAACTGACCCTCTCACTGACTGACTCTCACTCTCTCACTGTCTGACTCTCTCACTGACTGACTCTGACTCTCTCTCTCTCTCACTGACTGACTCTCTGACTCTCTCTCTCACTGACTGACTCTCTCTCTCTCTCTCACTGACTCTCTCTCTCTCTCTCTCTCTCACTGACTGACTCTCTCTCTCACTGACTGACTCTCTCACTCTCTCTCACTGACTGACTGACTGACTCTCTCACTGACTCACTGACTGACTCTCTCAATCTCTCTCTCACTGACTGACTGACTCACTCTCTCACTGACTGACTGACTCTCTCACTGACTGACTGACTGACTGACTCTCACTGACTCTCTGACTGACTGACTCTCTCACTCTCACTCACTGACTGACTGACTCTCTCACTCTCT
Organism: Calotriton arnoldi; assembly: GCA_963921515.1. Classification (NCBI taxonomy): domain Eukaryota; kingdom Metazoa; phylum Chordata; class Amphibia; order Caudata; family Salamandridae; genus Calotriton; species Calotriton arnoldi. The sequence goes on along the minus strand of CAWUFW010003604.1, from coordinate 1,483,109 downwards.
CTGACTGACTGACTCTCTCACTGACTGACTGACTCACTGACTGACTCTCTCACTGACTGACTGACTCTCTCGCTGACTGACTGACTCTCTCACTCTCTCTCTCACTGACTGACTGACTAAATGACTGACTGACTCTCTCTCTCTCTCACTGACTGACTAACTGACTCTCTCACTCTCTCTCTCACTGACTCTCTCACTGACTAACTGAATGACTCTCTCAATCTCTCTCTGACTGACTGACTGACTCTCTCACTAACTGACTCACTGACTGACTGTCTCTCTCACTCTCACTGACTGACTCTCACTCTCTCTCTCACTGACTCACTGACTTACTCTCTCAATATCTCTCTCACTGACTGACTCTCTCTCTCTCACTGACTGACTGACTGCCTCTCTCACTCTCTCACTGACTGACTGACTCTCTGACTGACTGACTCTCTCACTCTCTCTCACTGACTGACTGACTCTCTCACTCTCTCTCTCACTGACTGACTGACTCTCTCACTGACTGACTGACTGACTCTCTCACTCTCTCTCTCACTGACTGACTCTCTCACTGATTGACTGACTCTCTCACTGACTGACTCGCTCATTCTCTCACTGACTGACTCTCTCTCTCACTGACTGACTCTCTGACTCACTCTCTCACTGACTGACTGACTCTCTCACTCTCTCTCACTGACTGACTGACTGACTCTCTCACTGACTGACTGACTCTCTCACTGACTGACTCACTGACTGACTCACTGACTGACTGACTGACTCTCTCACTCTCTCTCACTGACTGACTGACTAAATAACTGACTGACTCTCTCACTCTCTTTCCCACTGACTGACTGACTCTATCACTCTCTCTCTCACTGACTGACTGACTCTCTCAATCTCTCTCTCACTGACTGACTGACTGACTGTCACTGACTGACTGACTCTCACTGACTCTGTGACTGACTGACTCTCTCACTCTCTCTCACTGACTGACTCTCTCACTGACTCTCTCACTGACTGACTCTCTCACTGACTGACTGACTGACTCTCTCACTGACTGACTGACTCTCTCACTCTCTCTCTCACTGACTGACTCTCTCACTGACTGACTCTCTCACTGACTGACTGACTCTCTCACTGACTGACTGACTCTCTCACTCTCTCTCTCACTGACTGACTGACTCTCTCACTCTCTCTCTCACTGACTGACTCTCTCAATCTCTCTCTCACTGACTGACTGACTGACTGACTCTCACTGACTCGCTGACTGACTGACTGACTCTCTCACTCTCTCTCTCTCACTGACTGACTGACTCTCTTGCTCTCTCTCTCACTGACTGACTGACTCTCTCACTGACTGACTGACTCACTGACTGACTGACTCTCTCACTAACTGACTAACTGACTGACTTTCTCACTCTCTCTTTGACTGACTGACTGACTCTCTCACTGACTGACTCTCTCACTGACTAACTGACCCTCTCACTGACTGACTCTCACTCTCTCACTGTCTGACTCTCTCTCTCACTGACTGACTCTGACTCTCTCTCTCTCTCACTGACTGACTCTCTGACTCTCTCTCTCACTGACTGACTCTCTGACTCTCTCTCTCACTGACTGACTGACTCTCTCTCTCTCTGACTGACTCTCTCTCTCTCTCTCCCACTGACTGACTCTCTCTCTCACTGACTGACTCTCTCACTCTCTCTCACTGACTGACTGACTCTCTCACTGACTGACTGACTGTCTCTCTCACTCTCTCTCTCACTGACTGATTGACTGACTCTCTCACTCTCTCTCTCTCTCACTGATTGACTGACTCTCTCACTCTCTCAATGACTGACTCTCTCACTGACTGTTATACAGGTACTATTTCCCAACCTTCACCCTCCTGTTATTTATGCCCCCCCATAACAAAAAAACCCATAACAAGCAACCATTGGGACAGGCAGATAGAAGTTGCCAGCATTGAAAGGACAAAAAAAATCTCAAGACATTATTTATTGTTAATACTTTTTTAATATGGTCGTTCAGTTGTACATAATGCTTTCTTGGTCATATATAAGGTAACAAAAATGCTTCTGACACTTCTTTATTATAATTTTTCAGCATGCTGCAGACTTCTGTACAGCACAGCCTAAAGACATAGGCAAAGTCAATATCTCTGGCTAAACACATAAGGTTCCAAAGGCGAGACCTATTGGCTATGCCAATGCTTGTTCTCTATTGACATCGGACTCTGTGAGTGATCTCCTATTGACCATTCAGTCTGGCTCACCAGATGATCCGTGTCCACCGAACATTATGCACGAGGTCTCGAATCTAATTAGCTCGCTACTTACCCCCCCTTCTAAATACTACAATAAGGTCTGGGAATTTCCCCATAGCATGGAAGAAAGCGTGCATTAGACCCATTCTAAAGAAGCCCTCCTTGGACCCATGGGACGTTACGAGTTATCGACCTATCTCCTGCCTTCCATTAGCGGCCAAGGTTTTGGAGAAAGCAATAAATCACGAATTAAATCTTTTTCTGAACTCCAATAACGTGCTTGACAACTCACAACATGGCTTCCGATCGGATCATTCCACTGAGTCGGCACTAGTCATGGCCACGGAGGAACTTCGCATGCAAAATGATAGTGGTGGCAGGGCTGTCCTGATCCTACTTGACCTATCTGCCATGTTCGATACTGTGAATCACTTAGTTCTTACGCAACGGCTGAAGGCAAGTGGGATTCGGGACAGTGCGCTGGCTCTCCTCACATCATTCCTGACAGGCAGAGAACACAAGGTCTGCTGGGATAACCTCAAGTCGGACATATTTCATCTCCCTTGCGGAGTCCCACAGGGGTCGGAGCTCTCACCCACACTTTTCAACATATATATGACCCCACTGGCCAAACTAGTCAGAAACTATGGCTTCTCGCTTGTGTCATATGCCGACGACACTCAAATTATAGTCTCCATATCCTCTATGGAAGACGTGCCATCGGCTAGGTTCCACAGTTGTCTTGATCGCATCATACAATGGATGCACACCAACTATTTGAAACTGAATACTCAGAAGACCGAAGTCATGGAGTTCGGTAATGGCTCTCCCATCTGGAACTCAGCTTGGTGGCCAGCAGGGGCAGGAGTCTGTCCGTCACCAGTGGCCAAGATGAGAAACTTGGGCATGGTCTGGGACACACAGCCCAATTTCTCAGGACAGATCAACCAGGTTACCTCAGCCTGCTATTTCACGCTAAAGATCCTACAGAAGATTTTACCATTTCTTCCAATGGGACTGAGGAAAACTGTGGTGGTAGCACTCGTGCTATCTCGGATTGACTACTGCAACGCCCTTTATCTAGGGGTTGATAAACTGCAGCTAACCAAGCTACAATCTCTTCAAAACGCCGCATCCCGAACCTTACTCAATATCCCTAAATTCAATCGCATATTGGGGGCCATCAGGAACCTCCATTGGCTCCCAGTTAAGGAGCTAATTGATTTCAAGGCCCTGTGCCTGGTCCATAAAACCTTGTATGGAGGTGGTCCAATGGCGTACAGCAAAATATTCCAATGATACTCTCCGGGGCGCCTACTAAGGTCTGCCAATCAGGCTCTGGTCAACGTCCCGAAATGGAGGAAGGCTAGATGGGGAGGTAGATGCCTCTCCTATCTGGCCCCCAAACTTTGGAATAAGCTGCCTCTGCACATTAGATCCCAACCTGCTCGGTCTAAATTCCGGGGCTTATTGAAAACCTGGCTCTTTTCAATTTAGCAATTGATCCTACTTTTCAGAGTTCCACCTTACTCCTGTGTTCTCCCAGCGCCAAGACGCCTCGGCAATCGAGCGCTATATAAAACCCTTACTTACTTACTTACTATGAGTATATGAAGAAACATGGAGTTCGTTTGCGATGACCTGTGATAAAGATGTGATATACTACTTCAGCTATGTACTGACAAGTTACATACATCTGATAGCAGCAGTATAAAGGTAGTGCAACTGTAGGATGTCTGTATCAGCAAGGTAAGGGTTTAGTAAACTTTAGTGGCATGCACTAATCGTGCCATGGCAGGGCAGGTTACATAGATGATGCTTTAGTTTAGCAAGAGCATTCTCTCTCCTAAGGGCATTCGTTGAGAAGGTGGGTACTTGTTTCTAAAACAAGGTGTTTTTGAGAAGTAGATTAGATTTGCTTCTTAGGTTCCTGTTTTTACCAGACAATTGCAATTTCTGTGAAAGGTAAAGAGGGAATTTAGGCATATGGCGTTGTATGTGAGGCAAGCTGTTTGATTTATTAGTGGAGTAAGGTTAAAGTGTTAGTCATTTCAGTGACTTAAGAGCGGAAATAGCTCTGTCAAAGTTTCTCGTTTCTGTGATAAACATCCACATTATGCTGGGAGCAGCAGCAAGGAAGATACACTAACTGCTGTGCAAACAGCCCTGTTATAAAAGTAAGAATGTACTTTCATTTATATTTTATACAGCACTTCTTCCATTTCTATAGACTGTAAATAACATGTTTCTATCGCTCCAATTTATGATGCTCAATAAAAGATATGCTTCTGAGTCACTAGAAGCTCAACAGACTTTCTCACATTGACAGGCAAATGCCATTCTCATTGCCTGCCTGACACCACACTAGCCCCTATCAAAGCAGTCTTCACTGCCCACCCAGCCACAAGTTAGACAATAGACATCACTCCCATCGAAAGAGCTCTATTCCAGCTTCCCATTTATCTATGAATCCTTCTCAAAGTTTACAGCATCACCTTCGAGGTTGCACTCTGAAACAGAGGCCGCTTAGCATGGACGCTTTCCGTCTCAGGCAGCTGCCAAAACATCAACAGTTAAATCCTTGCTTGGCTTGAAGTAGAGAAATTAGACAAAACGTCACATAACCAAGAATTCTCACTGCACACCCTATTAGACTGGGACAAACTTCCCTGGTACCATTCTGCAATGTAGGCAGGAATTAAAAACCTATTTGTACAATTCCTTTCTCAGACCCTCTCAATGTATCTAGCCCAGAATGACTCAGGGGCCTCATATCTGCCAGCATCTTTCCCCGTTTTCTAGGTCAATGAAAAGGGGAAATGTTTACCATTGTCTGTCACATGGACAAGTATCTCCGTTTTTGCACTCTTTCCTCCACACTGTGTATTCATTCCTTAGTGCTTTTTTACAGTACCCGCCTAACCATAGTGCCAGAGGGGCACATTCTATAAATATCTTAAATAAAACAAGAATTGGCAAAGCCAATAGGTCTATATAGAAAAAGCATGTCACAAAAAGAAAAAAAGCATGCCATCCCCTAAAAATGGCAGTCACGTCCTTGTTAAATGTAAAAATAATTGTTTTAAAAATCACTCATGTGCCTGTTTTGCTAGTTATCTTTGTTTAATTAAAAGGTTTACATGCATTTTATTGTCATTATTGTTTGTGAAGGAGACAAGGTTAAACTATAACCTAACCAAGCTGTCGTGGTGCAGGCAGCTACTATGTTACAATGTTACAAAAACACTTTAAAATAGCAGCTGTAACAAGAATTGGCAAAGTCTATGGAAATCACCTTTGGGACGTATCGGTTTTGATAATGGTTTTAAGCGATGCTGTAAAGCCTCCCTGATGCTGTGTAGCATGGCTAAAGGGGAAATAAAAAAAATCTATGATGTGAACACACAACACATTCATCTACAAGATGATGCAGGCTCATTTTTTCCTTTTTATTTACTGTTCCAAGATGTTTTTTTAAACTGGGTTGAGGGAAGCAACCCTGGGTCAGAAGCGACACAGGGTGGGGGATACAATCTGGTGGTCATGGATGAGGGAAGCAACACAGAGGGTGCAGGTGGAAGGAAGCAAACAATATGGAGCAAGAGCAACCCAGATCATGTAGGTGGAGAAAAGCAAATGGGCATGGGAGAGATGTGATAGAATATCGATGCTAAAAACATTGATGTTCTAAATATCGAAAAAAAAATATCGACTACAAAAATATTGACTCCAATACCTTAACAGGTAAGTACAAAAATATTGAATCAAAAATATCTAAGTTAAAAATATAGATGTAACAAATATTGATTTAAAAATATAAATAAAATAAAATAATATATGTTAAATATATAAAATATTAATGTAATCTTTAACAAAATTAATTAAATTTAATATATATATTAACTAAATATAAAAAATAAACTTAATTTTATAAAAATATAAACACACAAACAATAATTTATACATATACATATATTAACTTTAAAATCATTTATGAACTATTATCTTTATTTAATTTTTAAACTTTTAAATTATATAAATATAAAATATATACATATATCAATAATTTAAAATAAAAAAATAACCATTCTATAATTAATTAAGACATTTAACTATTAAAAAAAATTAGAACGTACATTTCGCAATACAATAAATACAACAGTAGGGAAAATGTTGCATAGCGGAATAATTAAATTTACTATTCCACTCCAGTGAGTGCAACAGTAGGGAAAGTGTTGGATAGCGAAGGGATAAAAATTACTATTCCCAAGCCAGTGAGTGCAACAGTAGGGAAAGTATTGGATATCAGAGGGGTAAAAATTACTATTCCCACTCCAAACAGTGCAACAGTAGGGAAAAGTTTGGATAATGGAGGAGTAAAAATTACTATTCCCACTCCAGTGAGTGCAACAGTAGGGAAAGTATTGGATAGCGGAGGGGTAAAAAATACTATTCCCCCTCCAGTGAGTGCAACAGTAGGGAAGGTGCTGGATAGCGGAGGAGTAAAAATTACTATTCACACTCCAGTGAGTGTAACAGTAGGGAAAGTTTTGGATAGCGGAGGGGTAAAAATTACTATTCCCACTCCAGTGAGTGCAACAGTAGGGAAAGTATTGGATAGCGGAGGGGTAAAAATTACTATTCCCACTCCAGTGAGTGCAACAGTAGGGAAAGTATTGGATAGTGGAGAGGTAAAAATTAATATTCCCACTCCAGTGAGTGCAACAGTAGGGAAAGTATTGGATAGCGGAGGGGTAACAATTACTATTCCCACTCCAGTGAGTGCAACAGTAGGGAAAGAATTGGATAGCGGAGGGCTAAAAATTACTATTCCCACTCCAGTGAGTGCAACAGTAGGGAAAATGCTGGATAGCAGAGGGGTAAAAATTACTATTCCCACTCCAGTGAGTGCAACAGTAGGGAAAGTATTGGATAGCGTAGGGGTAAAAATTACTATTCCGACTCCAGTGAGTGCAACAGTAGGGAAAGTGTTGGATAGCAGAGAAACAAAAATTACTAATAAAATTTAAACAATAGAAAACATTTAAATAATCTTAAAAATAAATAAACAATATTTTAAAAGTATCCGATTAAATATATTAAACATTAACAAAATATATATTAATTACATATCAATCAATCACGGCATTTATAGAGCGCGCTACTCACCCGGGAGGGTCTCAGGGCGCTGGGGGAGGGGGTAAGTTACTGCTCGAACAGCCAGGTCTTGAGCTGCTTCCTGAAGGCGAGATGGTCCTGGGTTCGCCGAAGGTGAGTGGGGAGGAGTTCCAGGTCTTGGCCGCCAGGTAGGAGAAGGATCTTCCTCCGGCGGTGGTTCTGCGGATGCGTGGTACGGTGGCGAGGGCGTGGCTGGTTGATCGTAGCTGGCGTGTGGGCGTGTAGAAGGACATGCGGTCGTTGAGGTACTTTGGGCCCAGGTCGTGGAGGGCCTTGTGTGCGTGGGTGAGAGTCTGAACGTGATTCTCTTGCTGACGGGGAGCCAGTGCAGGTCTTTCAGGTGTACGGTGATGTGGCTGTGTCGGGGGATGTCCAGGATGAGTCGTGCGGAGGCGTTCTGGATGCGCTGGAGTCTCTTTTGAAGTTTGGCTGTGGTTCCGGCGTAGAGGGTGTTCCCATAGTCCAGTCGGCTGGTGACGAGTGCCTGGGTGACGGTCTTCCGTAACAAAAAGGTACAAATATTATCTAAAATAAATTAATAAATACATTTATAAACAGTATTTATTTAAAAGAAGCAAATATTAACAAACAAAACAAATATTTAAAACATAAATGTATTTATTTTATTTCCTACCCTAAAACCACACCAATATAAAAACGTCAAAATTTTTATTTAAATGTATTTCTATAATTAACATAATTAATAATAAATTAAAAAATATTATTAATAAAAAAGTAATTAACATTCATTGAATACACATTATTTAAGACTATAATATGCACAACACCCACCTAAAATGAATTACACAATTACCATAATTAATTCCTAATTATTTAATTTAAACTAATTAACAACTAATTATTAATTCATCAATGAAAAATAAATTACTTCCCACCCTACCCACCATATACACCTATAAACACCACAACACACACATAAAATTAATTACACAATTACCATCACTAATTACTAATTAATTAATTAAAATTAATTAACAACTTATTATTAATTCATCAATGAAAAATAAATTACTTCCCACCATTTTCACCTATAAACACCACAACACACACCTAAAATTAATTACACAATTAACATAATTAATTGCCAATTAATTAATTAAAATTAATTAACTGATTATTAAATAATTAATAATTAATTTACACATTTAATACTATAACATCTCAATTCAACAAATATTAATACATAAAAATTATTCAATAAATTTAATAAAATTAAATTGCTTCCCACCCTATTCCCCTATAAACTCACAACCCGCTACTGTACTAAAAATGCAAAATTCAAATAAAAATAAAATAATAACTACTAAAAAGAATAAATACATTTTATATAATGAAATTACTTCCCACTCTATTCCCCTATAAACTCACAATCCGCTACGGAACTTAAAACACAAAATTCAAATAAAAAAAAATTAATAACTACTAAAATTTTAACACATATAATAAAAATACAATCAATTCTTATACAAAAAATACATACATCACATGCATAGAAAATATATACTAAAATACATAACATTAATAAAAAATTGATATTTTTAACATCTATATTTTTGTAAACGATATTAAACAGTTCGATATTTTCTCATCCCATATTACTTACCTAAAAATTGATATTCTTGACCACGAGAATTTGTCTGTCGATATTCTTGACCCACAATATTTTTGCCACGATATTTGTGCAATTCGATATTTTGACTCGATATTTTGTCTCTGCACCCACATTATAGAAGGGGTTGGGGGTGAAGCGACGTGCACCAGAAGGGGGAAGAGAAGTACACGAGGAAGAGATCTGGAAAACACTTGCATTCTTGTGGAGTGCTTAACCAAAAAGAAAAAAGTAGTGCCTGAAAAGAGACACAAGTAATGCAGTGATGATCCAGGGGAGGAAAAAACATAAGAAGAGGAAGGAAAGCCCACACAAGCTAATGAATAAGAAGAATCAAATGAGTGTGGCAATAAAGCCAACCAATTGTAAGCAGTCAGTGGGCTCTAAGCCCACTGTAGACTGCAATTGATCTTTTCCCAAACAGACAGCCTGTGCTGTTTGATAGGTGAGGCCTATAAAGGTGATAGAACATAAATCACCATCTAGTTGGGCACCTAAATTGCAGGCAAAATATATAACCAGTTCTTAAATTTAATATAAAAAACACATTATATAAAAAAAGGATACTTTGAACCAACTTTGTGACAAAGAAACTATTTTTAGGCAGATGTGCAGTTTTTGTGCAGTCAATCAAAGTGAAGGGAGTCATTGGGTAAAGTGGCCTGGATGATTGGCCAGTGCTGTATGGTGTGGTGGGTGGAAGTGAAATGGGAATGATGACTTCACAATCCAAAAGCCCTTCCATGTCTGTATATTAAGTAGGATTTTTTATTTTTTTTAAACAATAGTCTGGCAAGACAGCTAAAGCTGTCTCAAAGGCCAAAACTAAAAGGAAATGCAGTCTATCTCTCCTAGGCCTTCTATAAAATTTCACTTGTTTTTCAGTGGAGAGAGTGATAGTTTGGAGATGCAAATTTAAACAACTTAAAAAGCAAATATTGCTCTTGAATGTATTTTTAATATAAGTTCATGTAAAAGAACTAGAACCTATTACTGCTAAACGAAAAACATGGATGAACATATAGCAGTATCTTACTGTAAACTGGTGGGTAATTTGTGTATTTCAGAACAAAGATTATGATACTACAAAACCCATTGACCTTTCTTAATTGACAGTCACCCACTTAACCAGTCGCCCAGAGCTTTGCGTACCTGTCACTCTATCTACACCTGAACTCCAAAGAATCAGAAAGTGAGAATTGGAGGTAGCCATCTAGGTATTCAGAAAACATTGAATTGGAACAGCCCCAAACCTAGCCACCTTGCACGTTAAAATTAAATTAAAAAACAATGTATGGCATTGTATCATAACATAATGTAACATTGCCACATTTAGAACTGCAACACGCTTTTATAAAGGTGATCATAAACCGTTAGGCTGAACAAATAAACATACCTAATCTACAAGGAAACTTCCAAGAAAATCTATGCCAAGAATGTTCCTGATGGAAAATTAAAGTATGCCCTCAATAACTGTATTTCTGCAATTGCCCGCAGCTTAGAAATATCAGCATCAGCGAACAAAAGTAGTTTGATGCCAATAGAAAAAATGGTGCAATGAAACTTCTAAACCTCACATACATGTAAGTATATGGGGGAGTGGTCATATCAATACACAAGATCCACCAGTACTGTACTAAAATAAATACCCCCCCCCCTTTATTTGATTCTTTACAATATCTATAACTGGATGTACATAAGAGCACATAGGACTAAACATTATTTATCACCCACCTAGTGAGAAAGCAAAATGTGTTTAGGAATGCTATGAATGCTTGAAAAAATAATTCCACTTGAAAAATGAGAACTTCTTTCTGAGTGATGCCAATCTCTCCAGGGATAGTCAGAAAGCCTTCATCACCCGCAACTTCAGCTCCTTCCCAAATGATCTTGATTCATGACCTTCTACAATTCAGGTGAAACCCTACTAACATTAAGGGGCATCCTTGACCTTCTCATTGTCAAGCAGAGAGCTAGTTTTGCTTTGCTTGAAGTCCTAAATGATTAGTCTGTATCTAGACCTGAGCAGAAGCAGATGTGTGGTATCCTTCCCCTCTTTCCACATCGATTGCAGCCTTAAAATACGGTAGCGATATATACGATTGTGCCTTCACCCAGCTAAACTCTAAACTCTGTATTCCTTACACAGGGACAACACATTACATATATATACAAAGATAAGAATTGTGATCTCTGAAGACCAAATAACACCATGCTACTTTAATGAGGAATAGATACAACTGAAATTTGAGGCCCATCTATGGATCATTAGGTCATAATCCCAATAGGTTACATATGGGAAGCTCCCACTCTTCAAGGACTAGGGAAATGGCCTATGTGGGCATCATGAAAGAGATTTGCCAAGGGACAACACTCTCTTAAAGCTGTGTTTGTCAGAAATGCTGCCTGGTGCAGATATAAATGTCACCTGTGCCCCTTGCATACTGGCGGTCACACGTTGATATTACAAAAGGGGTTACAATGCCATTTCTGTGATCCTGAATGCCTGCACTCTCTTGCAGTGGGCACACTCAGAAGATGGTATTGTTGTTATTTCTGAGTTGATTTTTCTGCACATAAATGAGATAATCCACTTTGCCTGCACATGATCCATCATAGCATGGGCATCTGCAAAAATATCCCAAGCTGATTGTCTAGTCCAATGGGGTACTAGCCAATTAGAACACCTCTCAGGGGGCCCCAAGTATTCTCTATGCACCACCACACAGTGTTTACTCAGGCCTGTGCCTATGCCTTTGAATGGGTTAGGGAGCAAAGGCATAACTCTCAATTGTACAGCAGGTGCAGTGGCACCAGAGTCTACTGAATCCTAATTATTGCTGTAATGTATTGACCAATTGGATGTTGGGGGCCATTTCCTTCCTTCCACTAACAGCTTTTGCATAATTGCTACACCACTGTGAGGTGGCTCTCAAGGCCTAGCAAAGCCTTCTGCATGCTCAGGCATGAAGCGTCGGGTTCATGATTAATTACTACACACTCCTCTGCATAGGTGCTGAGAATTGCTGTGTGCCCTTTAACAAAAGAAAGCATATTTGTTTGATTAATGATACAGCCCAGGTGTGGTGTGCGTGTATATATGCACGCACACCTGTGCACACTGGAGACGTGCTCTCTTTTCGTTCATTCGCCCAGCGTCCTGACCTTTTTAGATACAGATTTATAGTACATGGCATTCTGCAATTCCTTTATGAAAATCGGTCTCTAATTTCTTCATTATCGGTGAATTGTAATGCACCCATTTGTCGATTATAAAGAAAAGATGTCAGAACTCAACTGTAATGATGTCACAATGCCTGCTGCCATGTCAGTTCATGGAGCAAAAATTGAGGCAGCTGTTTAAGGAGCAAACTGAAACGTGGTTTTACGACCACAAGCTAGAAAAGGAGATGTTTATATGTTTAATTTTTGCATTCCTTAGATGATTATAGAAAAGTTAGAATCTTTCTGCATGTTTCTACTCATTCTGACCTACTTCAGCTTTAAAACAAAATGGGTTTATCTGTTTACTAATATATTTATGAAACAAATATCTCATAGGCTTTTGATGTGTTTAATTGTGCACTAGAGAGTTCTATTCTTATTCTTCATATTTGCAAACATGCTCTCTCTTTCATATATAAGAGCTACACACACAGGTTTTAAGTGGTTTGTGGGAGGTGATGGTTTGACCTTGTATTATATAGGATAAAGTACCCCCTGCTGTTCATTATAAGGATATTGCAAATCACCTCAGAGTTCCATAATCCTATAAAGAAACTCAGCGTTTGGCCTTATTCCTCTATATGGTTATGGAACTCCTCAGTGACTTGCAATATCCTTATAATGTACGGCAGGAGGTACTTTATCCCTTAACAAATCTGCGACTTGTGACACACTTAGTCGCTGATTATTCAGAAATGACGTCAGAACACAACTGTAATAACTTATTACAGTCGAGTTCTGATGTCACAATGCCTGCTGCCAGAGGCAGCACCCCAGGGGAAAGGCAGAGCAGGTCATGGTGCATAATTAAAGCATCTGTTTAAAGCAACTAAAACGAAACGTTGCTTTTCTGTCTTCTGCTCTGTGTTCTTTAACTCTACAGTGCCAAGCAGAAAGTAGATATTTATGGCAACATGTTTATTTTTTGCTACTCCTTAGGAAATTATTGAAAAGTTAGAATCCTTCCTGTATGTTTCTACACATTCCGAGCTCCTGTTGCTTCTTTTTTTAAACTGACTAATTAAACTGATTTTAATAGCTTTTGCAACAAATATCTAACAGCTTTTTTGATGTGTTTAATTTTTCACTAGAGTTTCCATTTTTATTCTTCATATTTGCAAATGTGCTCTCTCATATGAAAGAGCTATGCACCAATGATTTAAGTGGTTTGTGGGAAAGGTGATGGTGTGACCATGTATTACATGGGATAAAGTATCCCCTGCCATACATGAATAGGATATTGCAAGTAACGTCAGAGTTTTAAAACCTTCTAAAGGAACTTGGCCTTTGGTTGGTGATTTGCAATATCCTTATAATGTACGGCAGGGGGGGGGCTTTATCCCATAAATACTTTGGCTTGAGGCACACAATTAGACCTATGTAGCACACTTCACAAATTGTCTTCTCACTAGACACTGATAACAGGTATTAATTATTACCCAACTCAATAATAGAGACCTCGGAAGAATGAAAAGCTGTGTGGAACCACCAGAATTCGAAATTAACACCTTGGTTTCCTACAAAACATTACAGCTGATGCATTAGCCCACTGCAGTGGCATAACATAGGCCCCCGCAGCACTCCAGGGCCCCCTCAGCACAGTACCCTGACCTGAGAGCTCCTAATTAAGTCCGGTGGGGGGGGCCCTCCATGTACCTTGCAAGGGGGACCCCTCAAGTTTCCTTGCACCACTAGCCCAGTGGCCTATCTTAACAGCTTGTATATTATATACTAATATATTAATGTCTTGAGAGAGATAAGTTTTCTAAGAGTAACAAAAAGGTGTTTTATTTCAGCTGCACCAAGTTCGAGTAAGAAGGTTTCAAATGTAGGTTCTCCTCTATAAAGGATGTAATGTGAGCTACAGCTCGCCAGACAGCTTCTCCAAGTTCAGTGACTGAAAGGGGCGGATAATGCATAGGAAATCTATTTAAATTTATTACATAAACGCTGTTTTCTGCAGCAAACAAACTATGATATATTTATTTAATTCCGCACTTGGCCATGAGTAGCAATGACATAGTGAAACTCGTTTTTCTGTGCGAAGTGTCTGCCTGTCACATCTTGGAAACCGCAGTCTCGTCCAGGTGATGCATTGTGCCAGCCCTGTCTGACGGCCATGAAGCTGTCTTTCAGATTTAAATGCGAGCAGACACAACACAGACACAAAGTAAGCCAGGACGGCGTGTGCGTCCTCAGATTGAACCTGGAAAAAAATGCCTGCAGCTTCAGCACTGTCAAAAAATTAGATGACCCAGCAAGGAAGATAGATCTGCTTGCTCTTTGTTTCTTACAGAGAAAGAAAAACAGGTCTTCCTTTGATTTTGTTGTTTTTGTTTGCTTCAAGCTCACAGTGAAACAATAAGGCATGAGGATGGTCAAAGGGTGAAAAAATTAACTTTTATTTCGCCTCACCGGAAGTTGAACTTCAAACAACTGAAACTGCTACTTTAGATGGACTTTAAGAAGTTGCTGATTTGCCTCTTCGCCCCAACTTTTGTAGGACATTGTCTTGTGTTAGACCTCAAAGTGAGTATGGCATCTGATGTTAATCTGTTGTGCTCCACTTTTCGCTTGGAGAAGCTTTTTGCTATAGCACTGTAGCTTTATTATTCTCTTTCCGAGAATATGCCAGCACCATAAAAACTGTTTGAATCCTACCTATCCCGAAGGACCATAAAGTTTTGTATAGCGCGAACGTGACCTGAAGGTATCAGAGCACTTTACAGAGTAGGCAGAACAGTAATATCATGAGGTACATTGAGGTATCTATATCTATATATAGATATATATATATATATAACCAAATGTTACAGGGCTGTTATAGTTAGGAAATAGAATTAAAAAAACCTTAGATATTCACTAAAAAAACAAAGGTTACAGAGACGTTATAGTTAGGCTCAGATTTCACATGCACAAAACCAGAGAAATTCAGCAGTTAAAGTTAGCTGAGCTAACTATAACTTGCACCCCCGCAATGCACTGCTTATGACCTCATATATTACATCACTCATGACATCGCTCATGACATCACTGATGACATCATCCACAGAATCTCTGAGGCACCCACTCACACCCCCATGTAACCTTTCATACACCCACTCCAACTTCCATACTATCATTCTCGAAACCATCGACACACCCATACCAGTACCTACATACCCACTCACTGTTTCATAGGTCTACACACACATCCACTCAGTCACCCATACAGCCACTCATACACCAACTCACTCACTAACAAAGCCACTGATATATCTACTCATACAGCCACACAGCCACTCACACACTCTCAGTCACCCATAGAGCTACTCACACACCTACTCACTCACCCATAGTCAATCACACAGCCACTTACTCACCTATACAATTATACACACACCAACTCACTTATTCATACAGATATTAACACATACTTACACACCTAAGCAGTCCATGACACAAGCACACACTCACCCATACAGCCACTCTCACAATCATTCACTCACACATACAGTCACTTATACACACCAACGCTCACCTATACTGCCTTTCACATATGCAGTTACTCACCCATATACCACTTGACACATCCATTCGCTCACAGACACAGCCATACGCATATTCACTCACCCGTACAGCCCCTCACAGATGCACTCACGAACCCATACAGCCACTGATTCACCCACTCACTCATCCATGCAGGGAGTCACACACCCCCCTCACCCACCCACACAGACATTCATATACCCATACAGGTACTAGAACAACCAATCAATAACCCTTACAGCCACTCATGTACCTACTCACCAACCCATACAGCCACTTACACACCAACTGACAGACTGATACAGCCATTCACACAAATTCATCACTCACCCATACATTCACTGAGACACGTATAATCACTCACATACAGTCAGTCATGCACTCACTAAATCATCCATACAGGCACTCATACACCCACTGATTCATCAATTCACCTTGGTGTATACATATTTAACACTCATAAACTGTTTAGAAATACTCACAGTCACCAGATGATGTCATCAGTGATGTCATTTAAGATGTCATCAGTGATGTCACTGACCATGTCATGAGTGATGTAATATGTGAGGCCATAAGCAGTGCATTGCGGGGGCGCAAGTTATAGTTAGCTCAGCTAACTATAACTGCTGAATTTCTCAGGTTTTGTGCATGTGAAATCTGAACCTAACTATAACGTCCCTGTAACCTTTGTCTTTTTTAGTGAATATCTAAGGTTTTTAAAATCCTATTTCCTAACTATAACAGCCCTCTAACCTTTGTTTTTTTCAGTAAATTTCTAAGGTTTTTAAATGCTAATTCCTAACCTTAACTTACCTGTAACCTTTGGTTTTTTCAGTAAATATCCATGGTTTTTTAAGTAGCAATGGTGTTTGCAGAATGGTGTGGAAAGGGGGCGGGCCTCTGACCAGCTCACAGGAATCCCGCTGTATAGGACTTACAGAGAGTACCAGGAGGACTTCTTGGTCCCTAAGGTCCTTTAGCATCCAAGAGAACTTTATTCCCCAACCAGTAGTGTGTCAGGAGATGCGTTTGTAGAGTGGTGCAGAAAGGGGGCGTTGCTGCCGAAGACCTCTTAGCAAACTGACTGTGTGGGACTTGCTGGAGGTAACAGGAGGGATAGTTGGCCCCCAAATACCCTCAATAGCCAAAGGGACTTCATCCCCCAAATAGTACTATGCCAGGAGGCACGTTTGCAGAGTGATGAAGTAAGGATGTCCTTGACTATTGCACAGATAGTGCCTGTGTGATTCCATGAGTCAAGTACCATTGTCAAGGACACACTGCGAATACCGGGTGTTTTTAACAAAGTGTAAGACACATATATAGACATATTTTACATAAGATTTCAGTGTAGCTATTTAGTAAGATGCTAATTTAACTTTCCCCTTTGTATTCATTTGTTGAAATAACTAAATCAAAAATGCATTTTCCTTCTTCACAGCAACACCGGAGGTCGCATTGACATCAGTAGTCACGAAAACAAATGACAAAGTATAAAAAGATATATAGACATATTTTACACAAAGTTTGAGTCTAGCTGTTTAGTAACATATTGGTTTAACTTAATTTTAACAACACATTTATAAAAAAGAACAGTTTCAAAAAATAACTCAACATCTGAACTCACGGATAGAACATAACTACGAAACACCCATCAAACTACCCATTGCTACCCAAACTCACGTGGAATTAAAAACTGCTGCAAAACTAGTTCAATGCACAATCTGCAAACATCACATGACCGGGAAAGTAAGAAATATCATTGGATAATATACTTTTCAGTAAAATTAATAGGAGGTATACACCCACTCCTCCTTCTTGAATCTTCTTTTCCAGAACTTTATTGTGAGCAGGTGGTAGATTTTGGCTGGAGACTTTTTTGAGACTCATGTGGGAAGATGTTCATGTTATATCATCTTAAAACTTATCATAGAAAACGTCTCCAACTGCCGATCAAGCAGAGGGAAGCTTGAGGACCATCTACATCAGTGGCAGCAGCAACAATTCCCAGCCAGAATGTCCCTTCAGAAGTACAGACTACTACAACAGATATGGCTCCAGAATTTTCAAGAATGGCCACGTATTGCATGGGCTGTAGTGTTGTTATAAGAGTTGGTGAGCAGTGTGTTACCGCTATTCACAATGCTGCCCAAAATCATACATGCTTATTTTTTCCCCTTTTATATTTTTTGCACATTTCGCAGTGCACATTTATCGAATTCCTCCTGTCCCAGTTGCCATTTTTGTTACCATAAAAGAGAACCATTTTTTTTCAAACTTTACAAAACCACAAAAAACAAAAAAAATTAAAAAACAACACAGAAAATCATGTCACCTGGAAAATAAAGGAATATCATTGGATAATACACTTTTCAACTAAAAGAATAAGAACACGCCCATTTATCTATCTGGAACATTCTTTAAGAGGAGTTCATAGTGAGCAGCAAGAAGGCAACGCAAAGCTGAAGGACCCTCGACTTCAATAGCAGCCACAACAACACCGACTTTTGGAGTCCATTCAAAAGTCCAATCTCAACTTCAAGATTTGGTTCCACAGTTTTCCCCGATAGCACCATACTGCATGGATTGAGAAGTTGTAGTGAGTGCTGGAGAGCAGTCCATAATGGCCCTTCGCAATGCGGCAAAGAATAATAAATGTTGATTATTGTTTTTTGGCCCTATTTATTGTAACACTAACTACTCACATATAATTTGCCATATAGACAACGTCCCTCTACGAATAAATACACAGCTAACTTTTGCCAGTTATCATTATTTACTTTTTCACTTTTTAAATATAAGTAATCAGTCTGTATTTAAATCTTCTAGTAAGTGCATCGATAACATATACAAACATACTCTGGTTTTTTAGACAACATTGTGTTACATTTTGTAATCTCTTCTTTAAAACTATCAACTGTAATATATGTGTCCTGTTCTGCAACTCCTCCTCTTAACAACTCTTCATTTTCCCTAGAATCCTGCTCAGGACCAAAGAAACAAAACTGCACATCACCACAAACCTTTTCTACATCTGCCACACTACCATGCAAAAGTGCTCTATTCATTTCCTCCTAAACATAAAGCAGGAGTTTTCACATAGTACAGCCTCCTAACTAAAGTTTGCATTGTTGAGTGGTATAACTTATTTTGGGTTTTAAACTTCGCCTTGGAAAGATATGTAGGAATTTTCTTAATATAACAATGGATTGCTGTCTAATACCACAAACACTACTACAATTCCATTTGTATACAGGACCCTGACTAAACCTTCCTTGTACCTCTTCTGCAATAACTTCTTCTACATTTCTAGGTACCATCACCTCTTTTGAAATAGGATTACCATTCTTCATTTCATAACATCGTCCTCTTTCATCAATAGCATGAACTAATCTGTTATCCTGGAGATAGCTTTCTTCATTAAAGAAAGCCTCTGTACTAGAAGTATGTATCCATTCTCCACTAAAAACTATACAAAAGTTATTTCTATTCACTGATCTTTTCTTCTGGTTTTGTCACTATTTTGTCAAGAGTTTTCATTCTATTTAGAATCAAAATGAAAAGCTTCCTCTTCAAAGCAAAGGCCTTATCAACTATTCTCTCAACTCGTCCTTTCTGTTTCACTGCATCTCTCCTTCTTCTACACTTTTTTAATTTCTCACTAAATTTACAACCACTCTATTATGAACCACCCTGGCTCTGATTTCCTTAAACTGCGTCTGTCTCCTGGTTATGTTGTGTCCATGTTTGTTACAATCTTTTCTCTTCTTCCAATGTACACTTTGTCCACTTTTATTGTTTCTTATAGTCATAATTGTATTTTCCTTATTTTGTAATCTTTGCAAATGTCCACATATATTTTTAAGAAATGACTGTCTTCTTACCAGTAGCTCTTTTTACTTTCAGCACTTTTTCTGCATGTTGCCCTTTTTGTAACTCATCTCTGCAGAGATACTGTAGTTGCTTTTTCGTCTGAGCTTTTGTAGGTGTTCTGTGTGTAGTTATGTATATCTTGCTCTGTAAAAAAGAAAAAACTATTATATTTTAAGGTTTACCCTAGCCAATGTACAAACTACTTTACTACTGACTTACACATAATACAAAAACAGTTTTTATGGTATGTTGCAGTTTTAAATCTACAGATGAACCTTGCTATATTACTACATGCACTTACTTCAATATAGCAAACCCAAAGCAAAACACAAAACTTTTTTTATTTATTAGTTAACTTTTAACATTTTAGCACCCTGTCCTACAACACAGCTGCACCATATCTCACTTCTAACGTATATATGGTGAAAGACTTGTTTATCCCTTCTGTAGTAAATTTTAAAATGAACATCAAGCCAAGGGAGGGTATTTACAAGCCCCATACGCCAAAGCGTCACTTTTTTTGAAACACCATTGGCATAGTGTGATGCTCCATATTTACAAGGCCACGTAAAGCCACTCTGTGTGGCTTTTCGTGCCCTTGTAAATACGGACCTTTTTCACGCAGCACTTTGCATGAAAGGAGCATGCCATGGGTGTTGCTGTGGGTGTTCCCATCCAACACCCATGCATTTTGCCGAATTCCCAGATTTACAACTATTCGTACACCTGGGAATGCGTCAGAATTCTACGCCTCCCCAGGGGAGGTGTAGGGAGGCACAAGAAGGAGAAATACTTTTATTTCTCCTCGTTTTTTCCTCTTTCTATGCGTGCTGCATTCTGCAGCACACATAGAAAGTGGAAAACATCTCTCATGATTGTTTTCACAAAAACAATCATCCCCGCAACACAGGCACCCTTGCACCATGGTGCAAGGGTGCCTCCATTGAAGCATGACAGCCAGTTGTGCACTAGCACAGGGATCCATCATGTTGTAAATATGATGCATCCCTGTGCTTTGAAAGTAATGCAGCATGGCGCAGCCAAAGGCTTGCAGCTCTGCGCCTCATTACCCAAGTCTAGAAGTACATACAGTGTCTCAACACTGTAAATCCAAAAACACACCACAAGAGCTGTTTGCGTGCCTCTCTACCACTGTGTCACTGGTGTATTTAGTATCTCAGTACTTTTCTACTTAAATGTATCAGATTAAACCTTTGGGAAACGTTGCATATAAAAATCTGCACATTAATCTTTATCCAACCATATAGCCTACTAATTCTTCCGAGTATTTGTAAAAAGTGAGTGACAGGTTGCCTATATAATTCACCACATGGTTCTAAAAGACTACATATTCCTCAGTAAAACTTGTAAATAGATGGGTTTGTGGTTGAATACATTAATACTCAGTGGATGATTAAATGAGTGCATGGGTAGTGCCGATGTGATTCCCTGAGGATACAAGTAGTGCCTAGATGATTCCCTGACTATGTCATAACTCCATGGGTCATTCCATATCTGCATACTTACTACCTGCATGTCTGCATGAGTATACCACTAGTATCTGGGTGTTTGGATGAGTGCATGAGTACAGCCTGAATGATTGGACAAGTGCGTTATTAATGCTTCAATAATTCAATACATGCATAGATACTGGTGGGATATTAAATGAGTGCAACTCTAGTGCCTGGATGATTGCAACAGTGCATACATAGACTATAGATGATTTATAGAGTGCATGGATAGTGCATACATGATTGTTTAAGTCCATGCATGCCACCTAGCCTGATGGATGAGTGCATGAATAGTGTTTCAGCGTTTTGATGCTGCATATTTGTTTTTGGTTGAGTGAACAGGTAGTGCCTGGATGTTTAGATAACTCCCTGGATGATTGATAATTGAATAAGTACATCAATAGTGCCTGGCAAATTAGATGGGTGCTGGCCTAGTGTCTGAGTGACTGCATGAGCCCATTGTTAAACCTTGAGAGATTCGATGAAAGTAAGTATACTGCTGGGGTGATTATATTAGTGCAAGACTATTGCCTCAGTAATTAAATGACTGCTAAGGTACTGGATGGGTGATAGTTTTACTACAATTGTACTCTCTACGTAATTAGATGAGTGCATGAGTAGTGCCTGAGTATTTCAATGACTGCATGGGTTGTAAGTGGGTGTTTAGATGGCTGCATAGGTTCTGCGCAAGTATTATAATGATTACATAGCTACAGCCTTGTTAATTGGATATGTAAATAGTTAGTATCCAGGTGATTAGAGGAATGTATAGGTAGTGCCTGCATAGTTCAATAACTACATAATTTCTGCCTCCCCAATTGCAAGAGTACATGTGTAGTGTCTAGGTAACTGAATAACTCTATGGATAGTGAATCACTGATTTGATGACTGCCTGACTAGTGGCTGGGTGATTGCATGAGTGCCTGAATACTGTTTGACTAACTGTTAAAGTACTTTCATTGCTGTTAGATACATACCAGTTGTCATTATATCTCTGACTCATAGGTTATTTCCTTCTGTCAGTATCAAACTACCAGTTTTACTGTATATAAGCTTTTCTTCTGAGCTATGTGTGAGTGAAGTCATGGTATCACACTTGATATATAATTGCATACATAGCTCTCTAGAAACATACATTGCTTTGTTACTGAGCGTGAACATGCATCAGTAAGTGTCTAAAACGGAAAACAAAATCTTTACATTTTTCAAAGCACAAAACCTTTTGCGAATGGCATACCTACATCACTTTCTCAAATACTTCTTCTGCTTCTGAAACATATATTCAGCATATCTCAAACAAAAGTTACACTCAAAATGAAGCTAGCACAAGAACACTTTCGAGGCATTCTGCACTATCAATCCTCCTCAATTTTAAATAAACCATGTTTAAAGAAAAAACACTGCCCTCACCATATACATGAAATTTTCATTAGCCTTACTGAACTTAAATCGCCATGTAAATATATATGGAATTTCTTAATAGATGTACACCTTCAAGCCATCTTTCCAAAAATATATACCTCTCTGCATCTTTAAGTAAACTCAAAAGTCCCACCATATATATGGCTATGTGCAAGCACAAAAACCACAGCTCACCAACTATGTGTATGCAAAGTGGTCACATATGTTAAAAACCATATTGACAAACACTTCCCAATACATACCTACCAAGTATTACTGCTTTCTAATTCATTTACAGGCGGACAACATGTTCTCATCTTTCATTTCTCACTACACTATTCCTCTTTAATAATGTTACTAAAAGTATTACAACTCCTAGAATGATAATAACAGATGTATCTATTCTGCACATAATGTTTAGACATTTAAAACATTCTTAGTTCCTCATTACTACTTTCCACAAGACTATACTGTTATTTAAAAAAAAAAATACACAATGTAATAAAGAGGCACTAATTCATTTTTCTCTTACTTCCCAAAACATTCACAATTAACCTCTTAAACACATACCCTCTAATAGATACAGTTCATCGCATATATTTTTTCACATCACTGTGATACTCTTTTTCATCAAACTCCCATATACATCTTCATTTCTAAAGTATTTTTTTTAAAGGATGAAAAGGTTATGTACATAAAAGTAAATTGAGTTTGTAGATTATATTGTTGTTTTAGCTCTCTTTGGATACTTTTGACACTGTTAGGATTTCTAAAAACTAAGCACAAAAATGGTACACCACTCTCATACAAAGCAACTCTAAAATGGCAACCTCTTTAACTTTCCACTCTACCATCATGAGAAAGGCAGCAAATGTAATCATGTCTTTCATTTTAGACTACTGCATCTCCACTTGTAAATGGTTAGCATCTGTTAACCCTTTCCCTCTTTTTCAAAACGTGGTTCCTGTCGACGCGTTTTAGCGATGTATTTGCGATGATCGCAGAGAAATCGTGAAAAAAAACGGGAGTTCAAACCTTTAGCTAGCTTCATTTTTTTTTAATTTAAATACTACACAACAGTTTATTACATAGTCCTGAGTTGGAAATAAAAACTTGCCATCACTTAAATTGTGTCATCACTCTTCAACTTTAAAAAAAAAAATTCTGTCTCTTTAACACCCTTCCCCCCAATACACTCTTAGCTCAGTGTACCTAGCAACCCAGTGGAAACAGTAGGTCACAAGTTCACAGCGCATTCTAGAAGGAACATGTTACTTCCAAATAAGATACAGCAGGTGTGCTTTACTTCACAGATTCAAAAGCATATCCATGTCTGTATTACATTTCTTTTTTTAAACAAAAGCCAATAATAAGACTTCATGCTAAGGCATCCAACACACTACCTCATTTTATTCACTTTCATGCTGACAGCATCCAATGAAATAAATAAATAAATATATATATATGTATATATCACCGCAGACACGTCGCGAAAATGGGAAACAAAAGCAGACATTCAATGGCCACCAACACATCCAAAAATAATATGAAAAAATAAATCCATTCTGAACATTGCACTGCACATATTACTACATATATACTTCTTTCAAAGCATGTTTAAACTCATATTTTTGTACTAAGTTTCTTTGAAAACCATCCTTCAGACCTACTTTCCGTGGTTATTCCATAAAGTCTAAAACACATATATCCACACATACTACAGTATTTTACACACTAGGGGTTTCTTACAGTATTCTCTAAAGTCATGTTTTTGTAGAGAGTTTCTATAAAAACCAACCTTAAAACCTATTTTATCTTTTCGCAGTGACTCCGGAGATCGTGATGACGTCGCTAATTGCAATGCCCGCGGACACGTCGCAAAAGCGGAGAACAAAAGCAGACGTTCAATGGCCGCCAACACATCCATAAATAATTTGAAAAAAAAAATCCATTCTGAACATTGCACTACACGCATTACTATATACATACTTCTTTCAAAGCATGTTTAAACTCATATTTTTTTACTGGGTTTCTTTAAAAACCAACTTTCAGACCTATTTTCTGTTTTCGCGGTTATTTGGGATGTCACGACGTCGCCATTAACCGCGACAGTCGCGCCTTTTCCATAAAGTGAAAACACATATATGCACACATATTACAGCATTTTACACACTAGGGGTTTATTACTGTGCACTTCAAACTCATGTTTTTCTAGTGTATTTCTATAATAACATTTATCAAAATCTCAATATCTCGATAACAATGCGTATTAATGATTCACTAATATATTTTTTTATATTTCCACCATTCTTCACGACAACGTTGATAGTTGCGATGTCCCCACGATGATACACGGGGGGCCCACGCTGGCAGTTGCGGCATCGTCGCGAATATCGAGCATGATTAAAAAATTCAATTTTGGACACATAACTTGCGTCACTAACTTCCCCATTTCTCAAACATCGAGTATCTCTACTCTGACCCCTTATGTTAGCTTTTCAGAAATTTTCAGCCCTGGGAACATTTCCCGATAGATAAAATGGCAGCCGCAACTTTCTGTTCAGGTTGCGTCCAGCCAATCAGAGCATTCCTGTTGGCGCGTGCATTCGCGATTAATCGCAAAACCACCACAAAATATCCACGGGCAGCGATATCACTATAATTTTCAGCTTAAATTTCGCAAAAACTACTGAACGGATTTATACCAAATAGGCAAAAGGCACTTCTTGAACCAACATCTACCTCCCTCCTGAATTTGGTGTAAGTCTGTTCAGCGGTTCGGGCTGTAGGTGTGGCTAAAGGCTCCTATGGGAATTAACATTACAAACGCACCCTTATTTCACGCCCCAAATTCTCGGTCCCCACTGCACGGATCATCCCCAAACTTTCCATGACAACCAGAACCTACCTTGACACTTTTTGGGGAAATTTTCATGAAAATTGGTCAAACTACGCTAAAGTTATTGGCAAGTCAAAAAATGCTTTTCCTATGGAAACACGGTCCTATCTATAACTACCTATAAATACATATATATATATATATATATATATATATACATAGTAGTGGTATATAAGAAAAAAGCAAACTAAGTGCAGTGGGATATTGAACAAAATAGCAGCACATTACATAAAGTGTCAATAAAAAAATAAAATAATAATAGTGCACAACAACAATTGTATAAAAAAAAAAAGTGGCCAATAGGAATACATGAACGCAGAAAGTTCTGAGGAAGGTATGATAGGGAGTTGCCAGGGTAGGGAGAGTAGCTCCAAAGATTCACCTGAGGAGGTGAACGCATATGGAAGCCCACGGCGGGTAACACGGTATTGCATGCTGCTAGCCATCATCCAGGACACCTGATTTGCAGTATCCCCTTTGGGGAGATGCTACGTATCAGACGCATTTGCAGTACAGAGCTGGAATGTAAGTCAGCCCAGACTGCCAGCAGAGCCAGATTCTTGGCTAGAGGTTATGCCGCCACCACAATTGACAAAGCCATCACCAAAGCCAATCATATTCCTAGACAGGCCGCCTTGGTCAATAAAAAGACTAGCATTACTCCTGAACAGGGCAATGAGCCATCCAGATTGATTCTAACGTACAATCGCCAGCACCAGGCTCTTCGTAAGATCTTTAAGAAGAATTGGAGCCTGGTACGTAATGATCCTGTCATTGGGGAGCTGATGGCAGCCACTCCTGATATTACCTTCAGGAAAGCACGGTCTATGTGCGATTTGTTAGTTAAGAGTAGTCCAGAATTAGTCATGACTAAAACGTGGCTTAACTCCAGAAAGGGATTCATAAGATGCACCAGTTGCAAAGCTTGCAGACATGGTGTTAGTAAAACCGCTTACAGAATTCCCTTTCGTGATGCCCCGGTGCCCATTTCTAAGATGCTCACTTGCAAGACTGAGTTTGCGGTCTATGTGCTGGAGTGTCCGTGTGGCCTGCAATAGGTTGGCAGCACCAAGTTGCAGGTCCATAAGAGGATACTCGAGCACACTAGAGCAATCAGTGGTAGTGATGCATCCTACCCGGTGGCACGCCACTTCACGGAGTTCCATGACAACAAAACAGAGCTTTTAAAATATTTTGTAATTGACTCAGTGTTGCCCCTCAGACAAGGCGGCAATCGTGAAGCTCTCTTGCGATCATTGGAAACTAAGTATATTTTAGAACTTGACACCAAGACTCCACATGGTTTAAATTCCAGTGAAGACTTTTCACATACGTGTAATAGGGCTATATTATATGTACTTTTGCACACCTTGTATAGGACATTCTCTTGGTCTTGCCCCAGAAACTTACGAAATCATTTTTTAACAACACTCAGTTTTTTTATTCACCTTTTTAGTACATGCACTACAGCACTTTATTGCACAAGCACTTCTTAAGGTTGTATACATGGATGTATTATATGGTGCCCATGTAGTGTGGATTGTGGCCTCATTGTCTACATTGCTAAGTTAGCTTAGGCCTGGCTGCCATGATGCCTTTTTTGCACACGTTACTCTGTGACTTTGTTTTTCCAGACTCTGCTTGTGCCCGGTTATATTAGAACTGTCTGCCTTTTTGCCTTTCACCTTTTCTCATGTTCCCTGTGGGTTTCGTCTGCACACCATGTACAAGGTCGAAAAACAACGTCCCTTGTTATTGCTGATCTGGTCAGCCCCTTGCACTTAGACATAACACGAAATACAGCTGCACTGGAGAAATTTGTGTGCTTTTAATATTGTGATCTCCCTGTTGGTGGCACTTGGAGAAAAACCTTTCCAGGGAGAAGAGCTGTGCTTGTCTGATGATGTAAACCTTGCATCTAGATATTGAGGTATGGGGGTCCGCCTGACAAAGCCCAGAGGTCTTCTATTTTTATAATAAACTAGTTACTAGCACGGGGAGGGTGGTAAGGCAATTTAGCCCTATATCCACTGTCTTTATAAAATGCTGTCCCCGTTTGTATTCTATGGAATTGTAACCATGCTTACTATTTTATCGTTATGCATTATGCTGATAGTACTGGCACGTGTACTTTATCTTAGAGCACGATAGTTGAAATAAACATTTTAAACTATACTGTGTCTCTTATTACGCACGTTGTGGACAAGTATGAGTGAGTTATGAAAGAGTGTTCTTGCTCCCGCGATTCCTGAGAGAGTCCGTGTTCTGGGATGTCTAATCATTGGTAGCTTCGCTGTAGTACGGAGAACGAATGAGACGCTAAAGCTAGTCGGATTGGGATTGTGGGTACTAAGGTGCATGGTTGGTACACCACTATACACCGAGGTCCTATTTTCCTGTGCATAGCTCTGTATATGTGCAGAATCCCCGCAACATGGCGCCACCAACGTGGTGGGCTTCTTATCTGCGAGACGCTTGAGTAGTGCTTGTGCTTGTCCACAATAACCTTCGCTTACGCTTCCGGAAACGTATGTGAGGGTGATACCTCCTATATTGATGTTTTTATAGGTTCTTTCAAGCTTGAAGTTATTAAAAGGTGTTTTCTTTTATGTTAACCCTATATTGCACTGCCACGCACTAGGTTGTTGATCAATCCTGGTCTTAATGGCCGCGAATGTAAATATCCCGGCACATAGCCGCGCTGCGCTCCGGGCTCATTTACTGGCTTATGGAGTGCCTGACGCGGGTGTCGCTCTCATCTTTGTGGTGCAGGCTGATCCGGCTCACCACTTTGAGGTGTTTTACTCTTGGGTCACTTTTCCGGCGGTGGAAGGAGCTGACAATTTGTTTCATGTTTACGCTCCCACTGCCCTACCCAATGCTTATCGGCCTTATCAGGCTCTTGAAGTACCACTCACGGCATGGCAACACCGTATTTGGTTTTATGGCGCCCTCCCACATCCGGTCACCCCGGTTCGTTTAGGCCTCTTATCAATAGAGGGGGCCACTTGGCCAGTTTTGGCCGGGTATACCCCACATCCGCGTTATTTGGCGGTTGCGGTTGATGAACTGCGCGTGTTGCATGCGTCTTTAATCCGCGTGCACAGAGCTTTGGTACAATATGTTACAGGCAACGTCCAGGGGGCCCCTCCTGGAGTTGCGGCGCATCCAGCTGGAACGGGCGGTGTAACCATAAGTCCCGTCATGGTTAATTCGGTGATGGGCAAGCGCCCACAGAATAAGGATGATTTGCCTTATTGGCTTGCAGAAAAATTTGACCAGCTGGAGGCTGTTTTTCCGAATACTTCTCCTGTGGACAAACACAGGATTTTGACGATTAGTTTGCCGAAAGACTTAATTCCCGAGTTGACAGAATGCAACAACTGGGGCAAGGTATTCGCAGCAGTGTATGCGAAGTGTTTCGGCACTCCTTCCATGACGGTTCTCCCCTCTGTAATTAAACGGGTGCAGGATGAACATGGCCCTGAAGCGGCTGTGGAATTGGGGATGAGACTGGTGGGAGTGTTCGATGTGGTGGCTGATCTAATCCTTGCGAACGTCAAGGGTGACGCAGTCAACTTTCAAGTCGCTAATGCTTTGGCTTTGGTCCCGGAGCCGGACAAGCCACGCGAATTACCGAAAATTATTGCACAGGCTTATAAAACCATTGGCCGCAATAGTTTGGGGTTAAGCCTTTTGCTAAAACGCAAACTCAATCACAACCACAACAAAAAACTCAGTCTGAGAAAGAAGAGAAACCGTTCTTTTCTAAAAAGAACTGGAAGTTGAAGAAACAGGGTAAGCAACAATCAAAACCAGGGTCGCGTGCTGCATCCCCGGTTTCCGTATCTTCTGAACGCACTTATGATTTGCGCGACAGAGCGAGAATTAAATCTCCAGATAGATTTCAAGTCCCTGACCCGCGTTCTCCTCGTTCTTCACAGGCACCATCGACCTCCCAGACTGGTGGAGGAGATCGCCAGGATAGAGGCAGGGGTCGTGAGGCCCCACAGGGACGAGACCAACCTCGACAACCAGGCCGAGGGAAACCAGAAGAATTTCCACGTTCTCGCCCACAGTTTCAGAAGAAAAAAGTTGCAGCATTAACAGCGAGGTATGCCACAGACGGTGAGAACGAGACTCCTGAATTGGACGTGGGCAGTGACGCTGCTAGACAGCGCCGCGGAAGTTACCATAGTGCGGGAGGCACTGCGTCCTCATGTGGAGGCGACATCAACTGATACTTTCATTACTGTCGAGACAGCTGACACCCGAGTGGCACCCCCTGACAGACTATTTAATATTGTCATTCAAATTGAAGGTGACATTGAGCGTGTTATTAAAGGGATTTTTGGGGAAAATCTGACCTCTTCTTACGACATTTTGTTGGCAGAAGCAGATTGGCCGCCCCCATTCGTACTTGCTGCACAGAGAGGGGAGGAAGTAATCCTTCCGAGCTTTTCGCATCATGTCCCCAAGGACAAAGCGGAGGCGTCTAGCAGCTGAATGGGCTGGGGCCCTGGCTCCGGCGCTATACCGTAACCACGTGGGCTGGGATGAGGATTCTCCCCCCCATGATATACCCTTGTGGTCTCTGCCACAGCCCCTATCCCCTCCGGCGGGAAGCTAAAGGTCCCGTTTCAGACATTCTGACACAGTTAGAATATCAAGGAGTAATTGAAACATGCGTATCACCAATGAATAATCCCCTTTTTGCGGTTTCTAAACCCGATGGGTCGTACCGTTTAGTTTTGGATTACTGACATTTGAACTCTCATTGTCGGACCTTTGCGGTACAAAATACCCACAGTTCTGCGCTCGCAGACAGTCTTGTTCGCAAAAAATATAAAACGACACTTGACCTTTCCAATGGATTTTACACGCACAATTTGTCCCCGGAGTGCAGCCAATGGAGCGCTTTCACTTCCGGTGGAAAACAATTTAAATTTCGGCGTTTGCCCATGGGCTACAAGAACAGCCCGGGAGTCTTCGCCGCCCGTGTTGTCTCTTTGTTGGACAGCATAGACCCAGATGCGTATTCGTACGTCGACGATATCTATCTGACAGACGACGAATTATGGCCGCATCTTTCCTGTGTGGACCGCATTATTCTTGAATTTGCGGTCTTAGGATACAAATTTAATTTTGCCAAATCTCACATCGCAGAATTCACTGTTTTGTTTTTGGGCTATGAGCTCAACAATGAAGGTAGGGGCTTAGCTCCCCATTTCTTGGAGAAGTGCGCACTTTTGCGCCTCCAACGACCCTGAAGAAACTTCAGTCATTACTGGGATTTTTAAACTTCGGGCGTTCTTACATTCCCGAATATGCCCAGCGTATCAAGCCTCTTTATGCCTTGATACAACCTAACTTTTCGAAGTCATGCTGGCTTCCTGAGCATTCCTCTATACTGCACTCTTTGCAGTCTGATCTACTTGAATCTAAGTTCTTGTTGACTCGTGATAACCACACAAACCTGGTGATTAGAATTGTGCCAGGGGCAGTGGGTTTCACGTACTTAACGTTTAACGAAGGTGACACAGTACCTATTGCATACAAGTCGCATCTTTACACTTCAGCGGAGTTGCGCTTTTCCACTGTGGAGAAAGTTTTGACGGCAGTGCAAATGGCGATTCTTAAGGAACGCGCACTGGCACAGGGAAAACGCATTTTGGTGGTAACACCATATCCTGCCCTTGAGGCAGTGACGAAGGCAAGTGTACCAAACTCTAAGGCTTTGCACCCCCGTTGGATACAATGGGCTACATCTCTGACGTCCCCGGATGTCACTTTTATTTTTGATTCCTCTCTTCAGACACAGGAGTTCTTGCAGTATGAATTTGTTCATCCTCCTCCTCTGTCTTTGCTGCCGCTTGAGGAGTACAAATGTATCATTTACACCGATGGTTCGGCGCAACCGGCCACGGGTTCTAAGCATGCTTATTCCGCAGCATGTGCTATTGTTGCAGGTACTATGGTGAACGGTGAGTTCAAATCGAGTGTGGTGCACACGCAGGCACTAGGAGACAGTACTGCACAATTGGCCGAGCTGCGTGCTTTGGTGCTCGCACTTGAGTTCGCGAATCCAGACGTGACGACACTTATTGTATGCGATTCTTACTACTGTGTTCAATCCTTTAATGACAACTTATTCCTTTGGTCTCAAAACGACTATAGAGATGCTAAAGGCAGCACAATTAAGCATAAAATGCTTTGGGTTCGAGTGGCAGATCTTAAACAACGTCTGCCTCTCACACAGGTGATTCACACTCTTGGCCACCAGCGTGTGGGCGCACACGCGGTCGGTAACAGTTTGGCGGATGAAGCTACAAAATCAGCAGTAGCCACGTGCTCAGTAGCAGCAGTTACAAGATCCATGACAAAAATAGATAATGAGATTTTGGCAGCTATTGCTGCAACAAAGGAAGGTGCTAATTACCCACGGGGTTTCCCTTCCAAGTACTCTTATCACTTAAGTCCCGAACAGGTTCCTTACGTAAGAATTCCAGACGTTGGTGATCGGCTGATTCCCAACGCGGACCGCAGAACTTCCTTGATAACGGCCGCACACGAAGGCTTGGCTTCAGCCCATGCTGGCGTGTCTGCGACTGTTTCCATCTTGCAGCAGCGTTACTGGTGGCGTGGTTTATATAAACAGACCCGTACTTATGTGCTTTCTTGTGACGTTTGTCAGCAAATTAAGCCTTCAACGGTTACACGACCACCACAAACACAGCTCTGCATTTCTAATAAACCTTTTGGGTGTGTTTACCTTGATCACTGCGGTCCATTTTCTTCTGACACTGCATATAAATACATCTTAGTTGCAGTAGATTCGTGCACACGTTTCATCTGGGTTTGGCCACAACGAAGTGCTGACGCTCGAAATGTCATCAGGGATTTGCGTGTCTTTGTGGGAATTTTTGCCTGTGGCACCTTCCATTCCGACCAAGGTCCAGCGTTCGCCTCTAAGGCGTACAAGGACGCAATGAGGTCTACTGGGGGTGCTGGTGCAATTTTCGTCTCCATATAGGCCTGAGGGCAACTCGATTGTGGAGCGAATGAACCGTGACTTAAAGCAATCCTTGACAGCTAGAGTCTTAGGTACTGGCAGGAACTGGCTGGCCCACTTGTATGGCGTGCAACGTGCACTTAATAATCTCCCTAGAAGATCTCTGGGTGGGCGGACCCCATACGAAATGCTCTTTGGCATACAAATGTTTGTGCCAGACCTTGATGGTCTAGACATGGCGGCGAATGCCGCAATCTTTGACGTAGATAATCATTCTACTATGTTGCAGGACTTACAAGAGACCCGTGACAAACTTGCAAACGAACACTTGCCTTCAGCCACTGACGCTGCGTTGCAGATTCCGGTTGCCGGCTGGCTTCCGAAGGTTGGAGATCTGGTCCGAGAGAAGGTGGAGAACAAAAAGAATTTGGCCCCTCTTATCGTGCACCGGTTCCAGTTCTTGGCTTGAAGGGTACTCGTACAGTCATCTTACCACCGCTTCCTGGCCGCAAAGAGAACAGATACATCTCAGTGGACAATGTCAAGCTACAACATCTGGCCGATCCTGAATAGCGTGACACCTGCGGAATCATGTCCAGCCATTTCAAGGACTCCTGTTTGTGGCCCTCCAGCCTACACAGACACTGATGTTGCCATTGAGATGGTCGCTTTGCCTGATCGCCTGCTCAACTTCCCGGCTTCCTCCTGCAACGAGTATGCATACCCCGCCAACGAGTCGGTGGCTCATTTACCTACAACACCACTGAGCCCAACCCGTTTTTCCTTTGATTCGGCTTCCACCTCATCACTTATCCCGTCCAGCTTCAGTATTTTTATATCCTGGTTCAGAGACAATTTTTTGGTCCCACCATGGACATACATCTGGTTGGTACTATTCCTGATTTTCCTGTTCATGTCCATTGGCTTTGTGACAGTTTTTTTCTTGCTCATCAATGGTCACTATTTACCAGAACGCTCTGCGGTGAACTGTGTCGCTGGAACTTTGGCTCCGCATTCTTCATCTCACATCATGAAGCGTGACCACACATTTGTGAACATTTCCGCCTTCCCAGTCGCTGATGGCATCGTATGGGATGCTGTAAATTTCCAAATTCATGGACCAACCGAGATTATTAATGTACCGAATGTCCTTCGTGTTTCCATGGGTGATGTGGTAAAAAGGAATATTCATTCTGACGATTGGGATGTGCATGCCGTTGAATCGTTATTCTCTGATTTGAAATATTATGCTGCTTTTAATGCTGAAGATTTGTACTTAAATTCTGCAAATTATGCTGATTTATATTGTTACCAGCATTGGGGCAACCATTTTCTGCATAAACCAAGTACACTTTGGGGTACTTTTAATTACACCCAATGGGAACATTGTCCGACCCCTCTACCAGGTAGCTCCCAAACACTTAAAAGTAAATTTACTTACTTTACAGACTTTGATAGATCCAACCCCGGGTCCTATTATTTTAAATTAAACATTTCTTTGAATCAAAAGGTCATGTTGACCCACACCAAATTGCTATATTCCACTTCCTTTATGGACACCTTAGCCGTGGGTGGTTAAGAGCACTGGAAGGACACCATCGACTTAAAGTCTATCTGGGGCACGAAATCATGGCAGGTACGCGGTACGGAAGCCTTACACCGTGCTTGCCTAATCCCAGCCCAAATTTTATTTTTAAATAGTACGATCTATTAAACGACTTGTTGGGGTTCGGCTACTTCCAAACAATTGAATGCACCCTCCATTCCCGTATTGTCTTCAAATCCCAACGAGAGCTTGCATTTCAATATTTCCCTTGCAAATTTGCAAGCTTTGTTTCAAAATAATTCCTTTAATATTTCTACGATTGTTCAGTCACCCTGGTTGGCTTGGCCCATAGCATCAAATGCCTGCCAACTACGTTTTCATGACTCTGCTCCTGGTTACAAACAGGATAGGCCAGATCCAAGGTTTTCTGACTCTCGTACTGTTACAACATATTCTGTTGGTAAATTGTGTAAACAGTGGTTGCAGCACTCTTCATTAGATTCTGTAAAACAACATTTATCCCTCCTATCAGGCAACATTGATCTGTCCGATTTTGTTCTAGGGCCTCGAGGTCCTAGACCTAAAAGATTTATTTATGAGACTTACAATGAACTCTGGAAGCTTTCGCAAGTTGAAGCTGCTTCCTGTTTACGGGAAATTGATCAGGCAAATCTAGAAAAAGTGCTCGCTGTTGTTGACAATAGTATTAATACCCTGTCTTTCCGCATTTCCACATTAGAGAATATTGTTTCATCTGTTGTTGATATTGTACAAGATGATGTGTCTGTGTTATATCATGGTCAGAATCAATTAGCGTTCAGTAATGCAGTTTGCGTGGACGTTGCAAACATTGAAAATGGGCAAAGTTCCATGGCATTTTTTAAACACGTCTGCCTAGTTCTTGCCATTTAATTTAACTGAAAAACAGCAATTCATGTCCATGAAAGATGCAACATACACTCTCTTACATATCGAAAAGATAGAGCCGTTACCATTCTCTGTGGCGGAGACTGACTCTGCAGTATGGCTAGTTCACGGGGTTATCGCTTTGCCTTTTTCTTTATTTGAATTCAGTTCATGCATGAAACATTATCCTGATGGCCGTTTTCAGCCTTTAGGCAGTGCCTTCTTGCATGAACTTTGGTCCCTGCCTTTCATGTACAGATGCCTTAGGGACGAAAAGGAGGTCTTTCTCACAGGAGAGTCTTGCGATTCTACAGTGGGTCATTCCCTAATTTGTAAAAACATTAAATTGCACGGGGCTTGTAATGTTTCTGCTCCGAATCTCGTTTATGTTTTAAAGTGCATTCCGGCACCTATTATATCACCTACTTTCACTGTGCTTGCAAATGGTAGCTATCTGCTTCTGAATAATCAAGACTGCTGTGGAATGCAGGCAGGCATCCCCTACATTGTAACGGTTTCGCACCGTGTTGTGTGCTGCAAAAATGTGCTTTTTCCACCCCCGCACGAAATGGTAGATGGTTCCATTTGGCCTTCCATACCCACTTTGAAGGCGGATTTCAATAAATTGAGCCGAATAAAGGCACTATTATTAAAACAGGAGGTTATGCTCACTTCCGCACGGGACACCTTCGTCCTCCAGGTGGCTAGTACCCACAGTGAGATACAGGCTCTTTTGAACACAAACCTCCCCCAACATTTCGGTGAACTGATTCACCGCGTATTCAATGCTTCTAATACCGAAGGTCTTGTGCACTTTTTTAAAGTTGTGGGCTCTGGCCTTTTAACCTCCTTTCAAACTATATTTGGTGTAATTCCGGCTTTTATTCATTCTATTTTTTCCAGCGTCTTTGGCGGCTTCCCATTGATCCTAGCCTTAGCTGCTGGAATATTACTTTTAATTTGTTTGCTGCGCAATGGCTGCACTTCCTGGGGGCCTACTCGACCAAGGTCGACTCCGGATGCTCCGTGAACGCATGATCAACAGCTTCGGAATCCTACCATTGGCGACACTCAGCGTGTCCTATAGACTTTCTTTTCGCTTTGCGTATTTCAGTTGCGTGCAACCTGTAATGTCTTGCTTACGATGTCCTTTCTCTTGGTCCTTGGATGTTTGCCTCTCCAATACGTCTCAGTCGGACCCGGATTTTGACCAGTTGATGGGCCCCTTAGTGGCCCATGAATGGGAATGTTCCGGCACTGGATTGATGGCGCGTGCGGCTGCACTTGGGGTTTTGGCGCAATGGGATATCTGGGCGGCTGCTCAGAATCTCCTACAACGAAGTTATATTGAGTATCACGCAAGTTGTCCCGCAATGCTGATCACTGCTCCCTATTATGAGGAACATGAATGCAGTTTTCATTTGTTGAACTGGATGGCATCTCTTTTTTCAGACGACACCAATGATGTCGTCTTGGAAGGTGTGGCAGTTTTCTGCGCATACACTCTATTGGATTAGGGGCCTTCGCTTTCAACAAACTGCATTTCTGGATTTTTTTATTGTCTTTTAGTGCCCTAATTTCTAGACCTATCTGGATTTTTTTTTTTATCCTGAACTTTTTTTTCCATTCACTATCCTTCATGGAGACTTTTCATAAATAGACGTTTACATTCTGCTCCATCTATTTGAACTCTGTTTTCGTCCTGTGTCTTGGCCTATGGACTGACCAGGGGAGGGTGTAGTGTGGATTGTGGCCTCATTGTCTACATTGCTAAGTTAGCTTAGGCCTGGCTGCCATGATGCCTTTTTTGCACACGTTACTCTGTGACTTTGTTTTTCCAGACTCTGCTTGTGCCCGGTTATATTAGAACTGTCTGCCTTTTTGCCTTTCACCTTTTCTCATGTTCCCTGTGGGTTTCATCTGCACACCATGTACAAGGTCGAAAAACAACGTTCCTTGTTATTGCTGATCTGGTCAGCCCTTCGCACTTAGACATAACACGAAATACAGCTGCATTGGAAAAATTCGTGTGCTTTTAATATTGTGATCTCCCTGTTGGTGGCACTTGGAGAAAAACCTTTCCAGGGAGAAGAGCTGTGCTTGTCTGATGATGTAAACCTTGCATCTAGATATTGAGGTATGGGGTCTGCCTGACAAAGCCCAGAGGTCTTCTATCTTTATAATAAACTAGTTACTAGCACGGGGAGGGTGGTAAGGCAATTTAGCCCTATATCCACTGTCTTTATAAAATGCTGTCCCCGTTTGTATTCTATGGAATTGTAACCATGCTTACTATTTTATCGTTATGCATTATGCTGATAGTACTGGCACGTGTACTTTATCTTAGAGCACGATAGTTGAAATAAACCTTTTAAACTATACTGTGTCTCTTATTACGCACGTTGTGGACAAGTATGAGTGAGTTATGAAAGAGTGTTCTTGCTCCCACGATTCCTGAGAGAGTCCGTGTTCTGGGATGTCTAATCATTGGTAGCTTCGCTGTAGTACGGAGAACGAATGAGATGCTAAAGCTAGTCGGATTGGGATTGTGGGTACTAAGGTGCATGGTTGGTACACCACTATACACCGAGGTCCTATTTTCCTGTGCATAGCTCTTTATATGTGCAGAATCCCTCCAACACCCACTTGGGCTTGACCTTTTTCATTCTGTCTTTTACGCACCAGCACTTTAACATTTCGTCATATTTGACAATTTCTCTCTCCACAGGGAGATTGACCAGCAGTATATTCTCATGTGATGGCAATTCTTAAATAGAAACTTTTTATTGGAGTTTTTATGGATTAATTGTCATGTATAACGCATGTTTTTTAAGCAATTCTGAATATTTATATATGGCGATTATCAATTTGATTCCATATTTTCAGCTGCTGAAGTTGTGTAACAGTAACAGGTGTTCTCATGCAGTTTAAGACAAGTTATAACCCACTTGGGTTTTATCCTTTCTGCATTTTTGCACAGGCAAATGTCATTTTTTTAAACATCTGATTTTTTTATTGACTTTAAAAAAAACGTATGACGTTACTGCTTCACTTTTAACGTTTTTATTATTCATGCAATCATGTTTATTTAACTATTTATGAAATGTTTTTAAGTGCTGGCATTTGCAAAGTCTAGATAGCAATTTTTGCAGTGTATGATTTCTTCTATGTCTATACCTATGTGCTATCAGCCAATCGTTTTTCACGTTATTGCACTTCAAATATTGGCACACTCCTCCAAAGGCGTCATGTGATCAAGGCCTCTTGAAGGCTGAAACGCGTCATGGCGGGCATGCAGAGCACTAAATAAACTAAACCTCGCACCTACAATTGGGTCTGTATTCGTCTGTTCCTGAGTCCTGTGATTTGGGATTGCTGTGGCGAAGTTTACGGCATATATATAGCAAGCTTCTGGGCGTTTTTGGTTACATATATATATATACGAAAAAAGCAAACTAAGGTCTGTGGGATATTGAACAAAATAGCAGCACATTACATAAAGTGTCAATAAAAAAATAAAATAATAATAGTGCACAACAACAATTGTATAAAAAAAAAAGTGTCCAACAGCCAATAGGAATACATGAACGCAGAAAGTTCTGAGGAAGGTATGATAGGGAGTTGCCAGGGTAGGGAGAGTAGCTCCAAAGATTCACCTGAGGAGGTGAACGCATATGGCATCTCAGCACTAACGAGCAAGGCAGCGTGGTGCTTTACAAAGTAGAACAATATCAGTCATACAAGGTACATTGAGAACAAAATAGGAATAAATAGTACACAGTGCGTAGTGGGATACATAAACAGAACAGCAGCAGTATAAAAGTTATATAAAAAGTGTAAATAGCCATACAAATCAAAAATAAATCACAGAAGAGTATGATTAACAGTGTAGAGTGCTGAAGTAGTTATGGAGGGGGATGCAGGGTGGGGAGACAAAAGGCAAAGTCTTCCCCGAGGTACCGATGGGTA
Organism: Calotriton arnoldi; assembly: GCA_963921515.1. Taxonomy (NCBI): domain Eukaryota; kingdom Metazoa; phylum Chordata; class Amphibia; order Caudata; family Salamandridae; genus Calotriton; species Calotriton arnoldi. The sequence goes on along the minus strand of CAWUFW010003604.1, from coordinate 1,444,177 downwards.
GAGTAATGGTGGGGGGTGAAATGAAACATAGGACCAAGACTTACACCATCTTACGGAGTGACAGGAGGCAGGAGACAAATGACGGGGGTCAAACAGGCATTCCCAGGTCCTCCATGGGAAAGGAATTTGTTGGACAAGACTTTTTTTACGTCTTTCTTGAAGAAGGATGTGGACGGGTTACGTTTGATCTCAGTGGGGACAGAGTTCCAGATGGGCCATTCCAGAGAAGGAACGGTAGTAGGTTTTCTTTTTCTTGAATTTCTGAGACAGGTAGGAAGGGGTGTTGTGGTGCAGCGCTTTATGAGTTATGCAAGCAATGTTAAGATGCATCATAGCCTCAAGTGGTAACCAATTTAGAGATCGTAGGTCAGAAGTGATGTGATCACACTTTTTTGATTCCGTGATGAGCCTGGCTTCTGCATTAAGAGTGGCCTTAAGTGATGTTTTTAGGAGGCCCACAAGGGTAGCACTACCATAGTCCAGCTTCAGAAGCACAAGTGCCTGAGTCGAAATTTTGAGCTCAGCCGGGGGAAAATTGTTTATGTTTCCTAAGAATATGCAACTGGAGTTCGGCTTCTCTAGTACTGGTGCTGATGTGTTTTTGCATGGAGATACCTAGGGATTTGGCAGAGTCGACGATGTGTGGGGTGCAGTTCAAGGCAGAGAGAAGAGGAAGCCATTCTTTGACATTAGTGGTGGAGGTGGATGGAGCAATCAGTAAGAATTCAGCTTTAAGGGCATTGAGTTTGAGGTGATTGAGGGTGAGCTATGGCTGTGTTAATGTTAGGGTGTTATTGAGGGTGTGGATGTCCTCAAGGGAGGTTATTTTCATATAGAGTTGGGTGCCATCAGCATACATGTGGTAGGAGATGTGGGAACATTTGAGGATATTGGTTAGGGGCTCCATGTGGAGACTGAACAATGTCGGGGAGAGTATAGAGCCTTGGGGGATGCCTAGCGATGGGGGGGGGCCTGCTCGTATAGAGTGGGATTAATAAGGAAGTGCTGCGACCTGTTGTGTACATATGAGGTGAACCACTTTGCACAGTGCCGGGAGGCCCATCCTCTGTTCTAGGATGTCAAGCAGGGTAGCATGGCTGATGGTGTCCAAGGCTGCTGACGGTCCAATAGAATCAAGAGACAAGATTAATTCCTGTTAAGCGAGCGTAGGGCATCATCGACAATAAGGACCATGGCTATTTCAGTGCTGTGTCTCAAACGAAAGCCGGATTGGCAATGGTCGAGAAGTTGGAAGTGTTCAATGTGATTGAGGAGCTGTAAGTGAACACATTTTTCAAGGAACTTGACCAGAGTAGGGATGTTAGAGATGGGGCGGTAGTTGTTGGGGTCAGAGAGGTTGGAGTTTGGTTTTTTTAAGATAGGCATTGATTATCTTAGTCCATGAACATTTAGTGCAATAAAAGTTATTGGAGCTTTGGATCTTCTATGAATACTCCATATTTGGGTAGTCTATGCTTGATCCATGTTGTATCATGAACACTGAGTGCAATATAAAGTTATTGGAGCTCTGAATCTTTAAACGGTCAAGCCTATCTGGGAGGTCCATGCTGGATCCATGATGTACCGTGAACATTGACTATAATAAAAAAGTTATTGGAGCTCTAGATCTTTTAAGGGTCATGCCTATCTGGGAGGTCCATGCTGGATCCATGCTGTACCATGAAAATTGACTATAAGAAAAAGTTATTGGAGCTCTGGATCTTCTAAGGGCCCTACGTATCTGGATGGGCCATGCTTGAGCCATACTGTACCATGAACATTGAGTGCAACATAAAGTTATTGGAGTCCTGGATCTTTTAAGGATCCTGCCTATCTTGGTGGGCTGTTCTTGATCCATGCAGTACCATAAACATTTGGGGCCTCATTATGATGTTGGTCGGAAAGCATTCTGACCGACTCGGTCTCGGAATGGTTCCTGACCGACTCGGATTCGGGGAGTCCGACCAACCGATTATGATGTTTCCAAACACCGTTCGGTCGGACTCCCATTGACTTCAATGGGAGCCTGTGTTCCGACCGACTACACAGGCTCCCATTGAAGAAAGGGGTGGGTAGGGAAAATCGTGCACACTGTGGCGTGCACTCCATGGTACCTGCCACACTGTGCATGGTTGTACAGGGGGGTCCCTTGGGTACCCCCACAGGCTCCAACTGGAGGTCCCCGGTGAAGGGGGGCCTGCTACGGGCCCCCAAAGTCAGATTCTGACAGCCGATCCATGTCAGAACAACCAATTCGGAAAGGCTGTCTGAATTCGTCATCGTAATACGTCGGTCGGAAACGCGGTCCATAGGCCTGTATGAGTCGGCTCCGACCGAGTTGGCTCCCCCGAATGCCGTTCAGAACCGAGTCAGAACCGAGTCAGGAAATCCGAACGCTTTCCGAACATCGTAATCGGTCGGTCGGAAGGGTTTCTGAGAAGGTCAGAAAGGCGGGTTCCGAATCGGATTCGGATGAACCGAATGCCATTCGGAGCCTTTCCGACCTTCATTGTAATCGGCCCCTTAGTGTAATAAAAACAAATTGCCCAGTCAGATAAACGTCTATACTTTGGCTTGAGGCACACAATTCAATAATTAGACTTATGTAGCACACTTCACAAACTGTCTTCTCACTAGGCACTGATAACTGGTGTTAATTATTACCCAACTCAATAATACAGACCCCAGAAGAATGAGAAGCTAAGTGGGAGCACCAGAATTCTAACCTCAGACCCTGTTTACTCACAAAGCATTACAACTGATGCATTAGCCCACAGATCTATTTTAACAGCATGAATATTATATACTAATGTATTCATGTCTTGGTAGACAAACGTTGCATAAGGGTAATGAGGTGAGATTTTATTTCTATTGCACCAAGTTCAAGCCAGAAGGTTTATGGATTAGTGTCTCGCCTATAAACGATGTCGACAGACAAATTCTCCAAGTTCAGTGACTGAAAGGGGCAGATCATGCATAGGAAATCTATTTAAATTTATTACATAAACGCTGTTTTCTGCAGCGCACGAACCATGATATATTTATTTAATTCCGTACTTGGCCATGAGTAGCAATGACAAAGTGAAACTCGTTTTTCTGTGCGAAGTGTCTCCCTGTCACATCTTGGAAACCGCAGTCTCATCCAGGTGATGCATTGTGCCAGCCCTGTCTGACGGCCATAAAGCCGGCTTTCAGATCTAAATGCGAGCAGACACAACACAGACACAAAGTAAGCCAGGATGGCGTGTGCATCCTCAGATTGAACCTGGAGAAAACTGCCGGCCGCTTCAGCACTGTCAAAAAATTAGATGACCCAGCAAGGAAGATAGATCTGCTTGCCCTTTGTTTCTTACAGAGAAAGAAAAACAGGTCGTCCTTTAAGTTTGTTGTTTTTGTTTGCTTCAGGCTCACATTGAAACAACATGGCGTGAGGATGGCCAAAGGGTGAAAAAAATTAACTTTTATTTCGCCTCACCGGAAGTTGAACTTCAAACAAATAAAACTGGTACTTTAGATGGACTTTAAGAAGTTGCTGATTTGCTACTTCGCCCCATCTTTTGTAAGACATTGTCTAGTTTTAGACCTACAAGTGAGCATGCATCTGATGTTATTCCGTTGTGCACCACTTTTCGCTTGGAGATGCTTCTTCGCTATAGCACTGTACAGGCCGGACTGAGAACAGAAAAGGAGCCCTGGCAGTTCTATCAGACTGTCCCTAGGGGTGGGGTGGGGGGTGCTAGTGTGAAGCACTGCTGCTTAACTAAACCGGCTGCTTTTGTTACTGTGGGCCGATATTGCAGCTCTGCTGTAAAACCGGCCCCCTGTAACAACAAAAACGGCCCCCATGCTCCAAAAGTGCCCCCACCCTTCCAGCCCCCCAGAGAAACACCCGATGCCCACTACGGCCATTCCGGCCCTGTAGCTTTAATATTCTCCTTTTGAGAAAATGCCACCGCCATAAAAACTGTTTGAATCCTACCTATCTCGATGGGCCATTCTTGATCCATAAGGTACCAGAAAATTTAGTGCAATAAAAAATTACTGGAGCTTTGGATCTTTCATGAATACTACATATTTCGGTAGTCTATGCAGGGTGGGGGGAGTTTTGGAGAATGGGACCTTTTTTGTTACAGGGGGCCAGTTTTGCAGAGCTGTAATATCAGCCCACAGTAACAAAAGCAGCCGTTTTAGTTAAGCAGCAGTGCTTCACACTATCACCCCAGAATTCGAACCTAAGACCTTGTTTACTCACAAAGCATTACAACTGATGCATTAGCCTACAGATCTATTTTAACAGCTTGTGCATTATATACTAATATATTAATGTTTTAACAGACATAAGTTGCCTAAGGGTAATGGGGTGAGATTTTATTTTTGTTGCACCAAGTTCAAGCCAGAAGGGTTATAGATTAGTGTCTGGCCTATAAACGATGTTGTGAGCTGCAGCTCGGCAGACAGCTTCGCCAAGTTCAGTGACTGAAAGGGGAGGATAATGCATAGGAAATCTATTTAAATTCATCACATTAACGCTGTTTTCTGCAACAAACAAACTATGCTATACCATGAACATTTAGTGAAATAAAAAGTTAATGGAGCTTTGGATCGTTTATGAATACTCCATATTTGGGTTGTCTATGCTTTAACCATGTTCTACCATGAACATTTAGTGAAATAAGAAGTTATTGGAGCGCTGGATTTTTTAAGGAACCTGCCAATATGCTGGGCTGTGCTAGATCCTTGCTGTACGCTAATCATTTATTGCAATAAAAAGTTCTTGGAGCTCTGGACCTTTTATGCATCCTATTTGTGAGAAACTGGGTTATTATTTGAGAGTGGTGAAAGGCCTACTCAAATAATAAACACAGTCCTTGTCAGTGTGAACCACAAAAGCCACTAAATTAACCTGTGCTTAACCATTTGGTACCTTGGCACAAAAGCAGTCAGGCTTAACTTAGAGGCAATGTATGAAGTATTTATCCAGCACTCAAACAGTAATAAAGTGAAAACATAACACAAGAAAAATCCTAATAAATAAAGATAAGTCTTAATAAATAAAATAACACCAAAATGAACAAACTCCAATCAATAGTCACAGAGATACTCATTTATAACGTTTTTAGGTGACAATAGCACCAAGAAGCATAAAGTCCCACTCACTGTTATCTGGTTGTGCCAGACAGGGAGAAAGTCACAAGTTCAGACTGACTGCAATGGAGCGGGAGTCGGCTATAGGAGCCAGGTTAGTCCAGATAAAGAGCTACCTTCTGAATTCTGGCATGAAGAGTTAAGTTCGAATTGAAGGGGACTGCGAGGAGGAGGCTGTCGGCATGAGGAGCAGATTGAGCATCGCAGATAGTCATTGCTGTAGTGCAAAGAGCTGGTTGTCGCTGGAGTTTCCAGTTGGTTGATCGTCACGGATGGCCACAGTCCACATGAAGTGCAGGTCTCGCATTGCTGGTTGTCGCAGATGGTCACTGTTGTGCGAAGAGCAGGTCCCACTGGAGCTTTGCATTGGTGGTCATCGCAGGCGGTCAATTTGTGGCACATAGAAGTCACTTTGCGGCTAAAAGGAGCGTAAACTTCAGGATTTGCACCTTTTCTTGAGAAGGAGTTCACACTGATGCCAGCCAATGGTCCAGGGCCTAGGGGGCACCTCTGGGGATCAGGACTCATTCCAGTCGAGGCCATCAGCAGGCTCAGGTAGGTCAGGCAGTTCTAGTTGGGGATGGTCTTCTAGGCAGTTACAAGGAGTCCTATAGGAGCTTGTTGTATCCCTATAGCTTAAACAGGAGGTCAGCCAAATGACCCTTGGAGTCACTATGGGTAGCCTGGGATCAAGGCAAGAAGGTTCGACCTTTCTTCTCCAACCAGCAAGGCAGTCCTTCTGGCAGCAGGGCAGTCCTTCTGATTCACCCACAGGCCCAAGAGTGTTCTTAGAGGTTCTGAAGGTCCAGTTTTTTTATCTGGTGCCAGCCTCTGTGCGGGGGAATTCAATGAGCTACCCCCAAAACTGTTTCTGCTCAGTTCTTCCCCTTCCCCTGGGTTTGGCTCCAAACTGTGTAGGGTGACAAAGGTAAGGGCAGGCTGGTGTCAGGTTCCTTTGTGTGTGCTGCAGGCAGGGCCCTTAGAAGGGTAATCAGGGCATGATACACCGCCTCTTCAGCCATCCTTCTCACACCGAGGCTTCCTTTGTCTCACTGTCTAATAGCAACACACAACCCACAGCAGCAGAGCCATTCCTGTCATGTGACCCAGGACATTGGCAGAAAGGCACAGTTGGATTGGGCAGAACAAATGTCAACTTTCTAAAAGTGACATTTTCAAAACTGTAACTTAAAATCCAACTTTACCATTAAAGAGTATTGTAAATTACAAATTTTTGAGTGTATCATCATTTTTCTACCTATTCCCAATCTGTAGTTAGCATTTATTAAGTGTTAGTCTAAGAGAAAGATAGTCGTACGGCAGTGAAAAGCGACTTTAGGAGTTTTTCACTGCCAGGACATGTAAAAGTTAAATCCACATGTCCTACTTTTTACATACCATGCACCCTGCCCTAGGGGTGGTTAGGGCCTACTTTAGGGGTAACTTATAAATAATAAAAAGGAAGGTTTAGGCCTGGAAAAACGTTTATTTTGCCAGGTCAAAATGGCAGTTTAAAACCACACTACATGCTGCAGTGGCAGCCTGAGACATGTTTTAAAAGGCTACTTTAGTGGTTGGCACAACGAGTGCTGCTGCCTCCAACTAACAGAATGTAATTTACCAGCTGTGTGTACATGTAGTACCATATACTAGGTATACCAGTAAATTAAACATACTAATCAGATGCAGGCCACTTTTTTCATGTTTTAAGGAGAGAGCTCAAGCTCTTTAGCACTGTGTAGCGGGAAAAAAGTACACAGAGTCCTAAAAGCCAACAAAAACGAGTCCAGCAAAAGAAGGAAAAAATCTGGGGTGGCCCTACACAAAGGGCCAGGTCCAACACTACCAATCTGGGTGGGCTGTGATTGTTCTTTGCTGTACCATGAACACTGCAGCGTACATGTGAAGAACAGGAGAATGGAGAATTCCTGTCCTTAAAGCCTCTATATATGGCCACTACAGTAGACAAAAAAGTGATGGATGCAATGGTTGAAATAATCTCAGCCACTGATAATTACTTGGGCTGCATCCCAGTGCATCAATATCAATATTTTGCACACTATGCCACCTAACTTTGAACCCAGCTATACACAAATCAGTCTTGACCCTGCTCCAAGGGGAACAATCCAGCCCGAACTGCAAAGCCAGCTTCTCCCTAAACCAGAGCACGGGCACCCCAGGACCAGTTTCGCCCTAGTTAGGGCTCATCAGACAGGTATAGCTTGGTCCCAGTGAAACAGTGTGCACTAGAACCACGTCTGGGCATACTCGTCTCACACTATAGTATACAAAAAAGTGATGGATAGAATGCTTGAATTAATTTCAGTCACTCGCAATTACTCAGGCCGCATCCTAGTTCATCGTCATTTTGCACACCATGCCAGCTCAGTTTGTACCCAGGTATATGCAAATTAGTCTTGACCCTGCTCCAATGGGAAAAACCCAGCCCAAAATGCCAAGCCAGGTCACCTTGGAACTGGAACACAAGCAACCCAGGACTGGTTTCGCTCGAGTTAGGGCTCATCAGCCAGGTATAGCTTGAATTTTGCGACACGGTGTACACAGGACCCACATCTGGACATACCTGTCTAACTTAGGGTGACACACTACAGTATACAATGTTCCTAATTCAGTAGATACCCAATAGAGGAATGTATGATACAAGCCCCGGAGAAGTATCCACACTTTGCCTTCTATTATTTTCACCTGCTAAAGCAAAACAATCTATAGGACCACAAATGCGCTGTCGTATTGAGAAACTGTGGAGCAATTGTGGTGCCACTTTGGTTTCATAAATCTTCACTATTGAACAGATCAATTTGCCCTCCTACAATTAGTTCAACTGGTTCATCTCCTTAACGGACATACTGGATTTAGTTTACCCATGGCAAGATGTTTCCGCCACATTCTAATAACAGCTAGTTTTATCTCTTTCCAGAAATGTGTCCCACCTTCACATCAGGTAGACCCTATTTCCCAGGTCAAGTTTGATTTCCTCACATATAATGAAATAATTAAGGTATTGTGACAATTAATAACCTGTTAGTTTATAACCAAATACTCACTAAGCACAGAAGACTGTTATTTTAGCAGCCCATTCTTGGTTCATATTTTGCAATATGTGTCATCTATATATTCCATATTAGCAATGTTCCTATATTCAAGCTGGGTCAGCATATTGACTACCAACTATGAGAATCTGGGCAATTGGGATACACCTGTTTTGCCCTTCATGCGTCCCAATGTTCATCACTTCCCCAGTTTCCAAACTGGTGTTCTTCTGTTTGAAAACATGTCACTATGTAGAGAAGATACATGCCCATATCTCTAGGTTTATTTCAGAGGACGTCTTAATTTACAGACTCAAATGCAGACTTGGAGGCAATCAAGGTCCCAAATAAGCAACCTTTTTCCACTTTATATATTGCCATCTGTCAGTAAATCTGAAGTGTTTTAACCAGTTTTACACATCGGGTAACGTGCCTTCAAATGCATGTTTTGACAGTATGACACAGGATTGCCACTGACATGACTTTCCCTATGTCTTAAGTGGTTCATAATGCATATTTAATATAGGTTTTTTTTTTTTTTTGGAATGTGTTTATTTGCATTTTCTTATTTACATTACAGAGACAAGTCAGATATTCAAAGCATCTCATTTCTTCCTTCATTACAGACAGAGCAGAGTTCAGCGATATTGACACATAATTGACCAATAATACAAAAATAATTCTTATCAACAGGACCCCTTCTCCCTCCCATTCCCCCCACAGATCCCCCCTTACTGCCAGTTCACTGTGAGTCTATGAGCGTGAGACCATAGTATGCCAACCATGGCTTCCATATTTTCCAGAACTTTTTTGGGCACCCCCTTGCTTTGTAAGTCGTTTTCTCCCCCAGCATGTACATGTCCATTCCCCTTCGCCATTCTGCTAGTGTTGGATTAGATGCGACACCCCATGCCCTTGCCAAGTCTCTTTTGGCTACTACCAAGCCCAATTGTAGCAACGTTAATTTTGCTCTAGGGAGGTCAATCTCCGTAGGTATGCCCAGCAAAATAAACATGGGATTTGGGGGTATTGATTCCTGCAGAATGAGCTCCAACTCCTTCAGCAGCATTCCCCAGTATATCTGTATCTGCGTACACCCCCAAATCGTGTGGAAAAATGTCCCTTCCGTGGTCTTACATTTCAGGCAGTTGGGTGACTCTGCTCTACCTATCCAATGTAGTCGGGCTCTATCATAATATATTCTGTGTAAATACTTAAATTGGATCAGTCGAAGTCGTGACTTAATAGCTACTTCCCTGGGATGCATCAGCGCCATTTCCCAATCTAGATCTTCTATCTCCCCCAGATCCGCCTCCCACCTTAACCTGAGCTTTTGTAAAGGGTCCGGTGTATTATTTATGATTGTCCTATATGTCCAGGACACCGCCTTCTCCCCAATTTCATCCATCAGTAACCGTCCTTCCAATGGGGCATACTCAGGGAGACCCTCCATGTCGATATGTTGTGCCCGCCATGCATGCTTCAACTGCAGGTATTTAAAATGTTGCGTTTGATTCATGTCATATTCTTTCTGGAGGTGTGAAAACGTCACTAGCTCTTTACGATACACTATATCTTTAAGTTGAGAAATGCCCACCAAATCCCACTTCCGAAAGCCTGTCAGCTTGGCAAATTCCTTAAGTCATGTACCCACCCAAAGCGGGGTTTCCCTGGTCACCCGGCCATCCCATTTCATGCGTCTCTCTGCTTACTTCCACGCCGTTATCACAATTTGCTTGGCTGGCAGCAGCTTTGCGGTTCCCTTGCCCCCACAGAGGTAGTGTGCGTAAGGTCTTTCGATAAACTGTGTGTGTTCAAGCGCATATGTGGGGTGGTCTCTCTCTCCGAATGCCCATTCATTCACTACAATCAGATGGGCCGCCCAATAATAGGCCCGAAGGTCTGGTAGTGAAATGCCACCACTGTATTGGTTGCATTGTAGCTTTGCCAGTGCTATCCTAGGAGGCTTCCCACCCCAGAGAAACTTTCTCAGAATATCGTCGATCTTGGTGAACACCTCTTCTGGTATCAGGTGGTAGGTATTTTACAAAACATATAAAAATTTTGAGAGTGTTATCATTTTGTAGAGCGCCGCTCTGCCGAGTAGCGTCAATGGCAAGGATGCCCATCTCTCCGCATCTGAGCGAAATTCCGCAAGCACCTTATAGAGGTTACGCTCCAGCGCCAGTGTCTTATCTAGTGTAACATATATACCTAAATATTTTATTCCGCTGGGCGTGACCTGTAACTGGCTTGGGTAGACAACATGTTCGGCATTCCGCCCCGCAGGATAAATACATGACTTTTCCCAATTGATTTTGTACCCCGCGTATGTGCCATATTCCTCGCAGCTCGCCATAATATTAGAGAGCGTCGTTTCTGGGTTTGTGACATACAATAGTATGTCATCGGCATACAAAGAAATACGTTCGTCGAGGTCGCCATTGTCACCCACTCGAAAACCAGTTATGTACGGATGCGCTCGGATGACACAGGCAAGGGGCTCTAAAACCATTGCGAAAAGCAGAGGGGACAGGGGGCATCCCTGTCTAGTGCCTCTTCCTATTGGGAATTTCTGAGATGTCGCCCCGTTGACCCTAACCTTCGCCAACGGTCCTTCGTACAGAGTAGCTATCCACCTCCTGAACGCGGGGCCAAATCCAAGTCTTTCCAGGACAGCCATGAGAAACGGCCAGTGGACTGTGTCAAATGCTTTTTCAGCATCCAGGGACAGTATGAGATGTGGGTCAGTTCTATGCTGTACTATCTCCAGCCAGTTACATACTCTTCTGAGGTTAAGTCTCGTCGACCTCTTAGGCATAAAGCCTGACTGGTCCCTGTGAACAAGCCCGGTAATGACCTTGGTAAGTCTATTGGCCAGTATTCTGGCCAGTATTTTGTTCTCCATATTTATGAGGGAGATGGGTCGATATGAACCACAACTCTGCAGCGGCCGGCCTTCTTTTGGTATCACCACAATAGTGGCTGTCCGCAGGTCCTCCGGGAGATTGCCCAGCATTTAATATAGGTTTGGTCCTACATGAGTTCAGTATATATTTTACATTTGTGAACATTTCCCTAACTCAGACTAAATGAGATTCAGGTTTTGGACTACCCTGCAGGACTAGTTAATGTCACTGCTGGTCAGCTGTCAGTACAAAGCCTTCCCATGAACAAAAGGCCAATTTGGAGGAATTAACTATCTCCTTGGGAGAGGAAGGGGCATAGGAGAGATCTCCTTTAGGTGATTAACTGCCCTTCTTAGATAAGCCTGGGCAGGGTGTTCTCAAACAGGCAAGCAGAGGGAAGACAGACTTCTGGCACCAGCCACCACAGGTGCTTTCTTTGAAGTCTCGGTGAGAGGAATCTAGTTCATATTGAGAGGAACCGGGCTCAGGGATGTGGTTGTTCGAAATCTTGGTTGAATTTGAAATCTTGGAATTCCCAGAATGCTGTTCAGCAGACTTGGGCAGCCAGTGAGCTGCTTCTCAGAAGTGACAATCAGGAGTAATGTGGCGTCACTAGATGGGGTAGGGAGAACCACCTTCTAGAATTTTCCATGTCCAGCTTTAAACCACTGTACAAGGGGAGAGGCTTTGAGAACTGTCAAAGCACACAAATCGAAAATGACGGACCTGCAATCCCTGTTTGCTGTTTCTCTATATTTTAATAATTCCCTAGTTTTACAGCATTAGAACCCATCCACCACAATGAGTGACTACTACAACATGTTTGAAAGAATGCATTTACCACTACAATGAGGTAAGTTACAAGGCATTACATTTACAAAGCATTTAAAGGTTTATGGGTTTGTGATGAGTATTGTATTGGGTGGTAAGGGGATTTTAGAGGTCACAAATGGGTGGTGTGTATAGAATAGTAGGTTTTTTTAGGTTTCAGCGATGGGTGTGGTAGAGAGGGAGTAGGGTTCTTTAGGTTTCAAGGATGGGTGGTGTATAGGGGTGATAAGGGATTTTTAAGTTTCACTGATGTGTAGGTAAAGGGAGTAGTAAGGAGTTTTTAAGTTTCAACGTTGGATGGGATAAAGGGGCAAAATGCCCTGGTGGGTGACAGTGCACACTACAAATTCACAAAACATAAGGGTTTTTTAGGTTTCAAAGATGGGTGGGGTAGAGAGGGAGTACGTTTTTTTTAGGTTTCAAGGATGAATGGTATATCGGGGTGATAAGGGTTTTTTAGGTTATATGAATGGTTAGGGTAAAGGGGGTAGTAAGGAGTTTTTCAGTTTCTAGGATGGGTAGGCTAAAGGGGAAGGATATCAATGCGGTTGACCATGCGCTCTACAAATACACATACGTGTTTTTTAGGTTTCAGGGGCGTCACAGACACAATATAATGGTAAACAATATCAATGACAAAAATATTATGTCAAAAATATCATTTACCATAATATCGTGCTCCTGTACTTATATTGGTAAGTACAAAAATATCGGGGGTGGGGGGAATATCGCTGACATTAATATTGTCCATAAATATTGATTTAAAAAAAAATAAAAATAGAGTTTCAAGTAGAAAATGTTAAATATTTTACTATATAATTTTAAAGTAATGTAGATTAAATATATTAATTCACAAAAATGTACCTGGGTCTAACAGCTAAAGCTGGGTTGGATGTAGAAAACTTTTTAGTACGAATCGGCATTTCTGACAGAGAGGAAAAAAGAAAGAAAAAGTATGTTTTTTAGGATGAGAACCCTCACCCACCGTGAGGTGGCATGCTTAATCATAGGGTTCCTCCTCACACCAGAGAAACTTGTTGTGGGGTACAACTTCTGAAGGAGGAGAAGTTCTTGAATGTTCAGCTACCCTATGAAGGTCAAAGGTGTGGGTAAGCTAAGCAGAGTGGAAGAAATATGGTGACGTGAATAATAAAACAGCCCCTAAAATTGCTGCAGCCCTGAGTTCCTTGCCAGGGTAGCCTCGAGTGGAAATAGTATACCCGACTACAGACACTTTCTTTTTTCCTCTGTCAAAAACACTGATTTGTAGTAAAACGTTTTCTACATCCACCCTAGCTTTAGTTGTTAGACCCAGGTACGTTGTTGTGATTGTTTCTGTTGTTGGGAGTTTGTACCTGCCGGTCCTAAAATACTCCTGTCCCTTTTTTGTGTTATTTGATTAAATATATTCCAATAATATTTAATACTATATATAAATATATACTTATATAAATACATAAACACATATATATAGCTATAGTGTACTATAATTAATAAACATATATATGTTATATTGTATTTATTTTCTTATAGTTTACATTTATTACTATGAATATATATATTATATAATTATTTAAAATATGTATTTTAAAGAATATTTTTTTACTATTTGAAATGTATTCATATGAAAATAAATATGTAGATATATTTATAGTAATTAATTTAAAATATTAATACAACTAATATAATGTAAAATATTAATACAACTAATATAATGTAAAATACATATTTTTGTTAATCATGTGACTATATATATATATATATATATATATATATATATATATATATATATATATATATATATTTACACACACAAAAAACAAAGGTTACAGGGACTTTATAGTTAGGTTCTGAATTTACACGCACAGAACCATAGAAATTCATCTGTTATGCATGTTGGTGGAACGCATGTTGGTGAAATTCTGGACAGGCATCAGCATGTTACAGAGATCACATGGGTGCTGGTGCAATTTCTGGGTTGCACAGATAGCCTTGAGACCCTCACGGGTGAGTAGCGCGCTTACAATTCCCTGATTGATTGATTGATTGATAGCTTGAATGCCCTTGCAGTTTTGGACCAACCGGCCCACGTTGCTTAGACTGCATGGGTGCTGGTGCAGTACTACACTGACACTGCCTGACGCCGCCATGACGTGCCTGACCCTGTCATGGCGGCCGGCACGGTGCCGATCCAGAGAGCTTACGAGGGGGTCTTCGAGGCACTGCCCCCCGGCAGATCGATCTGCCTCGATGCAGCAGAGATGTGCCCAAGTGCCCCAGAAACCATCTGAAGAGGCACAGACTGTGGTGTGCGCCCTGGGTCTAGCCGTGGGGATCATTGGTGTAATCGTGGGCACCATCCTGATCATCAAGGGGATGAGGAATGGGGCTGGACCGAGAAGAGGAGGCTGCTGATGGCGCTAGTGCAGATAGCTGACACTAAAAAAAAAAAAAAAACACCTGTGTGCCTTCTTGCAACTTCCTTCAGACCTTTAACCTGTTCCTCCATACACGAATCAAACAAATGTAGCTCTTTGTAAATAAGGTGATTTGCTTCAGCTGGGTCTATATGTTATCAGTAAAACACTCTGCTTGGGTAAAAGGTGAATGGTCTACAAGGGCCAGGAGGACTGCAGAGGGTCTAGGGGTGAGGGAGTGAAGGAGATGAGAGACGTCTTGTGTGAAGTCCCTCTGCATGTCTAACCGAATATGGGGATCAGCTAAGTGCCCTTGGCGAACTTTAAATAATCAACTCACTACCCAATCACAGCAGCAGAGAATGCAAGAAAAGAGTGAGCCTGAGCCTCCCCCACGAACTAAATTTTACACGAACTCCTAAGCGCAAAGAGACCGATCAACATGGCCGATGTCCGGTGGAGCTGCCTAGACAGCTATAGAGGAGAATCGACTCTGGGTCACCCCCTTGGCCGTCACCTACCCAGCCGGACCTTGGACATAGTTCTCCTCGTCTCTACCCCTACCTCTGATCCCTTACCTCACCCCTCTTCCTCCCATGCCACATTCGTCTTGTATCATGTACCAATGTAACATTGCTGTTTGTTTGTCTTTGAGTATGTATTGCCATGCTCCAGTAACTGTTTGTAACCATGTAACCTCACAAATCCTTATGTAAAGTGCTCTGCTATTCTTGTTTTTCCTGGCCGCGGAGTCCTGAGCAACGTGGCTGATGCCCGGTGGAGCTGCTAGACAGCTATAGAGGAGATCGGCCCTGGTTCGTCCCCTCGGCTGTCACCTACCCAGCCGGACATTGGGCACAGTTCTCCCTGTTCTCCCCGTCTTCCCGCTGTGTCTCCTTCCTCCCCCTCCCTCCAACGAAATACCGTAACATTGTTTTTCTTTTTCCTGTGTTTTACTATGCTCTTGTAACGGATGTAATGTGTAACTTGTAACTCTATGATCCTCATGTAAAGCGCTCTGATACCTCCGGGTCTAGCCAGCGCTATATAAAACTCTTCAAATAAAATAAAAATAAATAAAACTGCCTGAGTACATAAATTGTACTGGTGCTGGGGCAGTTTTCCACCTGCCCACGAACATTCTGACAAGTATAAGTACCGATCAGTACAAATGACGGCACGAAACTGCACCGCATTAGTAAAATCTTTCCCATCCTGAAACCTCTGTCTACAATTAGATCATCAGCACCAATGCAGTCACTGTAATCCAGTGGAATGCACACTGTGACCTGGCAAGCAGGGCATCTTTCCAAAAGATCCCACATTGCGGCCTGATGGCAGGTTTAACACTGCCACTGCTATATAATAGGACTCCCTGCACTGGAGAACAGAGGCCAAGGACACAGCATCATGAAAATGGCATTCGGAAATGTCATTAAACATAACTTAAAATATGCATAAATATTATCGTAGATGTTTGGGGTACTACTTTGCTGTGCCATTTCTGTCCGGTTTGAACACGAATTAACATCCTAAAGTTCAGGAATATAGAACCATATATATATACGATTACATGTACATTTAAATATATATCTCCAAACGCACATGTATATGTAAACATATATATTTAAAGTACATATTTGTCTATATACAACGTGTGTGTGTAGAGCGCTCGAACGCAAAAAGGCTTCAAGGCGCGAAGCCAATACTGCACAATGATAGCAGCTTACCCAGAAAAAAATGTATCATTGATGAGAATGTACAGTCCTGCCCGGTGTGCTACACAATAGCGATGTACAGCACAGCTGGTAATCTGTTGAACTTCCACGCATACAATACATTCTCTCATCCTTCACTTTGTTTCAGTCGAGGATACGACTGTCAGGTAAACAAACCACGCATTTGCTACGTATCACATGTACCAGAATCCACCTGTCGTATTAGCACACGCATCGTTTTCTATGTGCTATCATCAGTCACGATATGGCCATCTTCCAATAACATATCGGTGCCCTCGTTAAACGGGTTCTGTCAACCCCATCCTATACATCTGATTTCAGTCACATCAATGAAATTCTACCCTTTAATCACGTGGAAAAGCCATATTTTGATGGGAAAAGAAGCGAAAAAAAATCGCATGGGCTGTGGGCAATGCCTGCGGCCTTTTCTGGCCACCAAAGCAGCGAGCTGCAGTGCGCCTTACCACACCGGCTCTTACAAACTAAGGATAGAAAAGTAGTCTTTTACGGGATTCACCGAAACGCACAGTGAAGCAGAGTCCAAGGAGAGAAGGCGGGTAGCAGTAGTTCTTCAGGCAGAGCTTTTAGAGTGCTACAATGGTGAGAGCGGGTGCCAGCGCGTCTCATCTACCCACTCTCACTTCCACCCACCACCGACTAGAAGCCTCTCGCGAGAACAGATGAAAGGCACTCACCAGTTCCCGCTTGAGTGAAGCCAGGGCGCTGCCAATGTCAAAAGCCCGCCCTTTGTCTCCCTCCTCTGAGATATAGCGGCGGGTCGGGGCTTCTGGTCCGTGGCAGCAGCGGAACTGCGCGGGCTTCGAGGTAAAGTTTTTAAGCTGTGCCAGCACGAGCTCCATGCTCTCAACCTCAAGCTTTGTCGATGCCAGCCCAGCCTGGGCGAGTCTGGAAGGGATAGCAGGCTGGCAACCTCGGTGCCAGCCTTGGAGGACTTGCAGATGAACTGAGCACAAGTTACTGCCCAACAATAAGTGTCGCGTTGTTTTACTGCACCCCTGCCTTGCTCTTTTGTAACAGCATCACCCATAAAGCACATGGGAAGAAGCTCAGACGAGACTATGCCCTCGCCAGACAGCATTTACTGGAATGGAGACACGCACCGGACTAATTGCGTGAAAGAAAGGCGCCACACTCCTTTCAAAGCCACGCTGATGTGCGTACAAAATGAAACAACATCTGGGGATTAGGGCAAAGCAGGCGATGAATAGAGGCATTTGTTGCAAACAAGTATACTAATGTCAAAGAGGCACCTCTCGTGGCCCACCTGTTAGAATAATCCACTCCCTTTGTGGGCAAGTAATTAAATAAACAGATAAAGGTCATTTTCGGCTTGTCTGATCAGATTCCCTCTGTGTATTACTTGCTGCTACAGAAATGTAAAAAAACAGTCTTACCAAGTGCACGATGACATTACCCAGTGCAAAACATATACTGTTATTACCAAGGCACTCCTGGTGCACCGGTTAATTAAAAATCGCAATGAAAACAGGATTTTCTGTCTTAATAATTTATACGCCCCTGCTTACAGTTCAGTCACAGATGGCAGAAAGAAACAGGTGTTTCATCAAATTACGAAAACAGGAAATTAATGCAATCGAGTTTAATTAGTGATTTTAACGAATCCAAACATTTCTGTCAAATGGCGGGTGAGGCAGGGCCAGGGCAAGGATTGTTGTTCTAATAAAACTGATGTTTTGGCACCCTGGCCGTCAGCAATACATCTACGGTTGTAGCTTTGTAGCTGCCATCTTCCACCTCTCTGGCCTATGGTACCACAAGTGACTGCCTCACATTGTCTTGCTCTGCACTCCCTGAGAGTTTTGATGTTTCTACTCCTAGGATACGGACCTTCTCTGTGGGCAGGGGACATGTGTCTATTCCTTTGAGGCCTTCTCCCTGGGTCATGGGACAGACAGTGTCTACTAGACAATATTCTAAGGCTGTCAATACTATTACACTCTAATTGATATCCAAATGTATCTGTTTGCACACTTACTCTTCGACAGGGTTTGTAAAATAGTATGTGTTGTGTCTTAAGTGGTTGAAGTCTGTCTTGTTCCTTGTGTATGTATAGGCTATGTTTTTACCACTACTCCATGTGCCCGGTTCCAGTACTCTCTTTACCGGTGAAGGTAAGTCTGGGGTGTTTGGCAGTTGACCTGCTATCAATAATGACTTGTTAAAAAAGGGGGCTGATGTATTAAATGGTTTTATCCATAAGTGTCTGTGGGTAAATGGGATTGTACAAAGTGATCAAGATTTTTATGAGCCAGCCATTTAATCAAGAATTAAACACCGTCAAAAGATGAAATATGACACTAATATTCCTAGATTCTCTACATTGGATAAAATATTTAGATCAGACCTAAAACATGCTTCTAAATCCTGCACCTTTAATCAAAGGACAAAAAAACTGGAGGAAACAAAAAGAATAAATATTTTAATAACATTTCTAAACAACAAAACTGAAGCAGAATAATCTTAGACTAGTATTTCTTGCTGCTACCTTGTCGGTGTTGCTAGTGTGCCTGCATGCCAAGGCCTTAATGGCATCAGGTAGTTCATGTGTAAGAAATTAAGTTAAACGAGTCAGAACTTCGAGGAGATGACCAGTACTCTAGGTGACATCCAGGCGTCCCTCAAGTCGGAGTCATCTGTGGGGCCTAGCCATTCCTCCCACCTGGAGCACAGGGATGTGAACAGGTCTGGGGAGTTAAGTGTAAGGGCCTTTTAGTTCTGAGAGATGCCAATAGATCTTTTCCCCAAAGTGGCCCTTTTAAGAGTCACAGACTGGGTCAGCAACACAGTTGGAGACAAAACCTTGGCGGGTGTAGGAACTGTCTCAGCTAAATGAGCCACTGCTAAATTCTGGAAGGAGGCATCTCCTCCTCCTTCGGTTCACTGGGAACGAGCAATGAACTGTTGTGCCAAACAGAAAGAAGGTGTTTACATGTCACGGGGGTGCCCTAGGAAACATAGGGAGATATGGGGGAAATGGCTGGAATACCATGGTCCAGTCTAAATTGTAATTAACCTGCAGTGTAATGTGAAACCCTTTTGAATGTTACTTATCTTGTCTTTGTGCATGGCTATGTAACATTGTGGTAAATGTTTCAAAACAATAAAATTCAGTTTATTAAAAAAATGTCTTACACTAATAGTGGTTTATTCTACATTCATGGTCTAGGCGGAGATTGGCAACTCTTGCAGTCACACACTTAAGTCAGAACATAAATATGTTAAGAATATCCTTGAGGACAGAAGTTGCTCAATGTGTGTAATTAAAGAGTTTAAGGAAATTTGCTTCCTATCTAAAACCATCAGTGACAGTTTAGGAGTACATACTATACTATACTTAGGGGCCTATTACGATGGAGGTCGGAAAAGGCTTTCCGACCCCCATCGTCGGTTTCAATACCGACCGGCTAATTATGTATCAAGGAGCCCGTCGGCCAGTCGGAACCGGCTCATAATCCCAAAGGGCGGGCCTTTCCGCCCTTGGGATTACGATGCACGGTTTCCGACATGGAAACCATGTCGGAAAGCGTGTTTGGGGGCCCCCAGCAGGGCCCCCTTGTGTGTGCAGCCTCCAGTTGGGTGCATATGTGCCCCCCTGTTGATCCCTGCACCCCATGGCAGGCACCTTGAAGTTCCTTCCATGGGGTGCAGGGATGAACAACACCTCGCATTTCCCTATGAGAGCATGTATTACGGCTGGTTTATGGCCGTAATGCATGCTCCCATAGGGATATGTCGGAATGCGGCCTGAACAGTGTTCGGTCGCATCCTAATGAGGTGGGCGGGACCGTCGACCAGAGGTCGGTCGGTCCCGTTTACGAGACAGCGATGGGCAGAGGCCCAACATCGTAATCGCCCCCTAAATGTATGTTGCATTAAAAGGCCATCATTTATTGCATGCATACTGTGTATATCTTTAATTTTTAAGTGTGTGTAGTGGTCTAGAATTTTCATATGCCATATGGAATGTAGAATGTGTTATTAGTAAAGAGTCAGTTGATCCTTGAAGCTCTGGCTGTGCAGTTTCATTGGCAAAATTTCATGACAGAAATGGAATAAATGTACCAAACGTACATGTGTTTCCTAAGGATTATTCACAACAAATTTGGTGACGAGCTGTCTTGCAGTTAAGTGAACCCATCACTTTTTCCACCTTGGACTTCTTGACTCATTTGCGGGTGTACACTGCTGTTCTTAGTATTTTGTTCCTTACTCGCCACATCCTGTACTTATATTGTGATGAGTATTTGGAAATAATTGATTTAGGAAGTTCAGATGACTTCAGACAACCCCGGAGTTGCGAATGAGGTGGCATGGCCTGAGCGATGTTTTTCCCTCGAGCACGTATTGGCAGACATTACATTGACCCGCTCCTGTGATTCGTGCTCTACTCAGGATTGAAATGAGCATCCAAGTTTCCTCACATGGCAGCGATGTGTGCTCCTGCTACCTCAAAGGATAACTGAATCCACAACTATAGTATCATGTGTGCCTCACAAACCTTTTCTTTAACTCCACCATAATCATTCTCAGCGATCCCTGGTGAACCTTCTATCAAATGGCATGGATGGAAATGATTTAAAAAAAATATATAAGTAGACTAAACTGAAGATGAGGCTTTGTCTCAGCTAAAGAAAAAGAAAATTCTTTTACATTCTTTAGGACCACTGGGACTTAAAGTATATGGTGCCATGTATGAAACGTCGCACATTGGAGGAAAATGATGTCTTAATGCGTTGGAGGATATGGAAAACTATTACTCTACATCAGTTTGTATAGCGATTGACAGGTTCAATGTTGTCCAGAGGAAGCAAGCAAGACAAGTCTGAGTGTTGGAAAACAAGGCAGTATCTGCGAGGCCTGCACAAATAACATGTCACATTTGTCCTTCACTGGGAACCAAACACCCTATTGTAGCGCTTGACTCTCAGAGGGCAGCGCTGCGGAGCAGTCTAAGGCTTACTCAAGGGAGGTGGTGTAGGCTAGTAATCGCCATTACAAGTACGCAGGAATAACACTCAATAATTGACTGTCCAGTCCGTACTTTGCTTTATAAAAGTAAGAGTACATTTATTAAACACACACACTACTTAATACTATGCACCAATTTACAAATATACATAAGCTGTTGGAATTACTTTGTGACATTGCATAACATCTCCACCCCTCCCGCAGGGGGGGTGGGGTCTAGTACCACCACTCCCATGTATGCACATCATCTTGCCCCCTAATGCAGTGGGTTGACACAACCTGGCGCGAGGGTCTGCCCCACTGGCACCATCCCAGTGGCGACCCACCCCATCATCTCAACAAGCATTAAAAATAGGTACACCTGCCCTGGGGACACATAATCCTGACTGAGCATCTCATACTGACCATACAGTATACACCTCTACATCTTAGTAGCTATCAGTCTGGGTTGTTCCTCCCCTAACGCAGTAGCAAGAATACATGTTTGGGCATCACTTTAAATGAGGTACTTTTCATAGCTGATAACAGTTGTAAGGGATTGCAATCACAGCCTCTAAATGGCATCACAGGTAAAATCACAGGATTAAGCATTTACAGCCAGACACCCTAGCAGGAATGTCTGGCAACATAACCCCACTTTGCTTATGACTCCACCTTACACAGGTACTTCACATTACACATGTGGCTTCCAGTCCCTCTAAAAGAAATAACATTGGTAAATGCACTTCTTGTGCAGTTGCACCTCTCCACCTCCAGGGGATGCCCTTCTCCAGACATCCCTAGCACAGCCTTCCACACATTGAGACAATCCTTAAGGCACCCCCCAGCTGTAGAACAAAAGTTCCAGCCCAGGGGAGAGTTGATTGCTGGCTGAGCCCTTGAGGGGTTGTTTCTTTTAAGTCCCCATGAGACTTAGGGGGGGGACGTAACATCTTCATGCTGGGGGAGACTGCGTTGCTCCTGCAGCTCCCCCTGCACCTTGGCACCCATGTCGTGGTGACCCCGTCCTGCTGGGGCCACCACTCGCAGAAAAACAGGCGTTTTCCTGCAGGCCGGCTTGGGCCTGCAAAGCATTATGGGGCGCTTCCTCCAGCCCCATGAATATCGTAGCAGCAGCTCCCCCGCTGCACTGGGAAAGCTGCGCTGTGGGCCTCCGGCCGCGTCATTCCTTCGTTGGAGGGTCCGGTCCCACCCGGACCCCCAGGTGAGTGATACAGCTCGGGGAGCCCACCCCTGGCGGTTCCTGCTTATTTTCCGGGGCCCGGACCCACCCGGGCACCTCCTCTCTTCTCCTCGGGGTCCCGGTCCCACCCGGGAACCCTGCACCACACGCTCGCTGGAGAGCCACTTGAGGAGCCCACCCCCGGTGGCTCCCGCTGGCTCCCCGTCTGGCCAGCACCCTCGCGTGCTGCCGCGGGAGCCGGCATCTCTCTTCTGGTCTGCCCGCTCCGGCGGGCAGACACGAAGACTCCCACTGGTCCGACCGGACCTCGGTGGAGTGCGACGGCACTCCCCCTGCCTTCCTGGAACCAGGGGGGAGTGCGGCGGCACTCCCCCTCCCTCGGGGGCACATCGGGGCCCAGAGTTGGGAGTCCCTGGCCCCAAGGAGGTCTTCACGGGGAGCGCAATGGCGCTCCCCGTCTTTCTCTTCGTCGGGGGCCAGGGTAGGCTCCTGGCCCCCTCTGGGGCTCTTCACGGGGAGCGCGACGGCACTCCCCGACTTCCACTCGCACGGGGAGGTGCGACGGTGCTCCCTGCTTTCAGCGGGGCCCGGAGTTGGGATCCCGGGCCCCTCACACCCTTTCCAGGGGGGCGCGACGGCGCTCCCCTGTCTCCGTTTTCGGCAAGGGCCAGGGTGGGCTCCTGGCACCCCACAGGGCCTTTTCACGGGAGCGCGACGGCGCTCCCCGACTTATCTTCTGCTGGGGGCAGCCCCCGGGGCCTGACCCACCCCGGGGGCATTTTCTGGACCGGTGGTGGAGCCCCACGTGCTTCGTCGTCGGTCTGCCAAAGGTCAAAGGTCGCCTACCTTCTGGGGGGCATATCTCAGTCCCCAGGGGACCGATCTTCCCGATCTTGGCCTCTTCTTGCTCCTGGTGGCGCTCCCCAGCCACTGGGAGCACTTTCCTTCGCCCTCTTGATCTCCAGGAGGGTGAATGCAGCAGGGAGCAGTCTTCACTGGCTCCCTGCGCCAGCCTTTCGCCTGGTGCTCTTCCTGGACCTCTCTTCTCCTTGCGCAGAGGCCCAGGCTTCTGCTCACTGGTCCTGGTCTCCCCTTGTGGCGCAAGACAGGGTCCTGGGCCAGTCTGGAGGTTCTTCCTTCCAGCTGCCCATGGTGCCAGGCTCCAGCACCAGTCGTCCGCAGCAGACCACACCCCAGAGAGAGCTCCTCTTCCTGTGCAAACTCTTTTTAAAGAATGGGGAGGTGGCTGGCAGGAAGTCTCTGTTTGCCCTATCAAACAGCGACACATCACTTCTCTGCCCCTGCTCCCTCCTTCCTGCCCAGGCCTCTGGGTTTGTTCAAAATGGCGTCGTCCAGGGGTCTCATGCCACATGGTCTCTGAGAGCCCCTTCCCCCCTCGCTGCTTTCTCTCCAGAGCAGCTTGGTGCCTGGCACCAGGTGACAGCTGCTGATGGATTAACCTGTAGCTCCACCCATCTTCTCTTCTTGGAGTGGAGGCCTTCGCCCTTGGAATGCTTGTCGTGCAGGGCTAGGCCTCTGATGCTACAGCTTGGGGAGGAAGGTCATTAATTCAGCCTGGCAGGGTCAGCCCCAGCCAGGCCCTGGTTATGAGCTGACTCAAAGAAATATGACATTTCTGGATGACCCAAAAGCAGTACAAATATGACTTTGGACTCTGCAGAATACTTCTTCTCACATAAGTTACAGTGGACTTTAGTGTGTGTCTGGAATTTGTAGGCCCTAGGAAAGCTAAACTAGCCCATGTGCTCCCCATCCTCATAGGAGAGTAATGGAGTGAAAACAGTAAAGCACACTGACTTTCCCTTAAATGTTTCTTCCCATTGTAGAAAGCCTATTCCATGTCACCACCCAGTTCTGCATAAGTCCTGCCACACCATTCAATTTGTAGCTGCTCCTGGGCTGCGCACGCCAGGAATCTCCCCTGCGCAGCCCTTACACTTGTGCACACGCATGTACACACGTGTCTGCATGTAACCAGCCCAGTGCCCCTTACTCTGGCTGCAGCGTAGCGGCCTACTTGCACCACGGGGACACCAGTAAAATACACATGCAGTCCCTTTCATCATGAGTTCACTGTGGGTGAGTCCCAACATTTGAGGTTCTCCCTCAGTAAAAGCTCAACAAATAGGTGTTCAAAAAGCGAAAAATCTGGGTGGCTCAGATGGTCAGAACCACCTTCTAACACTGAGCCTACTGAGGAATATGTTTCAGCCCTCAAACAACTTGCCTTAACATGCATATTTGGCATTTTGCATGATGAAATAATCAGAGACCAAATAATTATGCATGAAAATAACAAACATATTCAGGAAATGTTGTGGGAAAATACAGAGTCTCCACTTAAGGATGTAATTTCTGGTATAAAGAAATCAGAGATTTCTAATAAGTGTGCTAAAGCAGCTGAGGCTAATTTAAATGATTGCTAAAAAGATACTGTTAGCAGAGTGAAACAAAAAAAGAAAGGGGCAACGCCTAGTAAAACTGAAAACAAAAAGGGTAATTCTAAGTTTCAGGAGAGACGATGCTATTGATGGGGGAACAGGGATCATTTAGCTTACCATAAAAATTGTCCTGCTGCTAATCAAAAATGTGCTGCATATGGAATAAAATGCAATTTTGCTAAGTTGTGTAAGAAGGGTAAACCTGGTAAGAAAGGTACGGTTGTCAAGGGAGAATCTCATTCCAAATCAGAATTAAATTTTTCTGGAGATGAAAACATTTGCGGAACAATGAATGTGTTTTAGGAGTAAAAGAAACAATGGTTAGTGAGAGGGTGAACATTCTCATGAAAGAATCTAGGAATAAACCAGTGTGTGACATAAGATTAGGGGGGGACTTAGATCCTAATAGTGGCAGATTCGGGTTCTCCCTACACTATAGTAGATAAAAATGTGTGGGAGGAGAAATTTGTGGGTGTACTTGGTTGGCACTTGCTCACCTCAGGCTTATCACTCAAAAGTTGCACTGGAGAACCAATTGCCATGATAAGGTATAGAAAAGTAAGTTTTGAGTTTAAAGGAAGGCAAACTTTGGGAAAATTGTATGTGTTGAAAGAATAACAATCAGTGCTATGGTGGATGGATCAGAGTGCATTGGATATAATTCTTGATCCAAACAGTCAGGAACAAGTGCTGGTTTTGGGGAGTAGTGAAAGGTGTGGGACTGTATTTAAAGATGGGTTTCCAGAAGTGTACATGAAAGATTGGATCTTTAGTCAGATACTCTCCTGAAAATGTGCTGGAAGAAAATGCTGTACTCAAGGTACATAAAACTAGAGATATGCCTTGGATTCTAAGAAATGAGGTCAGGAATTTGGACAAATTATTGACTTGCAAATATCGGGATACAGCAATATCGGAAATAAAATATTGTGATAGAAAAATATCGTGATGCAGAAATGTCGTTGTCAAGAATATAAATGTCTTTCAGGTAGATATTGTTAAGAATATCATTGTTGTTAATATCGTTTTCAATAATATAGTTGTAAAAAATATCGTTTTTTGATTATTTTAATGTGTTTTAGTTCATATATTAGTTTTATGTGTTTGTATAATTGTTAATATTTTTAAATATAGTTTGTAATTTTAAGTGATATATAATTTTTTATTTAATTGCTAATAGTAATTTATAGTGTCGTAACAGGTTGATAGGTTTGTAGATGTATAGGATGGGAAGTTAATTAAGTAATAATTAATTAACAATTAATTATAAATGTATTATTAATTATTTAATTGATTATTTTGCGGTTTATTTGTTAGTAATATTTTTAACAAATAAACCACATCATTTTGAACAAATAAACATTTATCTATAAACCTGTCATCCACTAATCATCAGGTGACTTTTCACGAGGACATAAAATTCATGATGCTCATGGCTTTTTTTCATTATGTAAGCATGCCATTTGGAATTGCTTCTGGGTCAGCAGTTTTAAATAAAAATATGTCCAAACTATTTAAGGAAATCTCAGGTACAATATTCTTTCAATATTACATTTTAACTATGGGGGAAAGTAAAAAAAACAGCATGATAGATTGAATTGCGCATTAGAAAAGTTGCAAGAGAGTAGTTTAACAGCAGAATTTTCTAAATGTAAGTTTAGGGTACAGCCTCTAAATTATTTGGGGCATGAAGTGACTGCAGAAGGGATTCAATCAAAAAAAGAACTGTTAAATGCTGACACTCTCACCTGAACTAACAAAGATGAATTAAGATCTTTTTTAGGTTTGGTGGAATTTTATGCTAAATTTGTTCCAAGCTATTCAGAATAGACATATAATTTGTGTCAACATTTAAAGAAGAAAGTTACATTTGTATGGTCTAAAGATTGACAGAATGATTTTGAGAGTATTACATAAATCATTTGCACAGCAGGAAATTTACATGGGTTTGACCCAAAACTTGATTGTATTTTGACTACTGATGATAGCTGCAAAGGTATTGGGGCAGTGTTGAGTCAAAAAGATTTCAAAGGGAAGGAGTACACAATAGCATTTGCCTCAGGAGTGTTATCACCAGCAGAAGAACGATATTCGGTTATTTAAAAAGAGACTCTTGCAATTGTATGGGGACTGAAGCATTTCAGAAATTTTGTGTCGAGTTTTTTAATGTTGAAGTGAGGTGTGACAACGAGCCGCTCGTAAAAGTTTTATCTACTGATGGTTTCTTGTCAGCTACTCCTAGGATTGGAAGAATGTCTTTAAGATTATTAGAATATAGGTATAAATTACATTATATTCCAGGAGTTAAAACAAAGTGGCAGATTGTTTGAGTCAGATACCTTTAATATTAGCAGTTGTTCTTTTGATAATTGGGCTGAAATAAGTGTAACGTGGATTGGAGAGGAGAGAATGAGTGCCATAAATGGAAAAGAATGGAGGAGTGCCAGTATGAATGGTTTATGAATGGTTTACTTCTAGAGAATCTTAAGAAATTCATGCTGGAAGGATGGCCAGAAAAAAAGTATTAGCTTTGATTAATTGTAATGTCATGAGAGATATGAAAGTCATACCGCCTAAAAACTTGAGGTGTAAGATTGTACAACTTTGTTATGATGGGCCTCTAGGAATTGTTAAAAGTAAGAAAATAGTTAAGGAATGTATTGGTGGCCAAGGATAGACTTGGAGATTGAGAGAATTATAATAATGTGTGATGTGTGTGTTCAAATTTGAAATTTGATCAGTGTGTTAATGCGGATAAGTCACACATGTTGTTGAGACCACATCTATGCCCAGTACTGACTCCTGAAATGGCATGGAAAACCACTAGCGTGGACATTATGGGCCACATAAGTGAGGATAATAGTTAAGTGATATTAGTTTTGGTGGCTAATGATTATTTTTCAAATTGGCCAGAGGTTGCATTTGTAAACTGTGTGAATACCAAAAATGTGGTTACATTGCTGGATAACACTTTTTAAAGAGAAGGGTTGCCCAGGAAAATCATAACAGTTAATGGGGTACAGTTTAAGAGTAGTACAATGGAAAACTTTCTCAAACAGAACCGTGTTTAACACAAGTTTGAATCGGTTTATCATCCTAGTGGGAATGGTGAAGTGGAAAGTTTTAACTGTGTGATTAAGGGAGCCTTGCAAATGGCTGTATATAAAAAAATAAGATTGGAATGTTGGTGTAAAACAATATGATATGGATGTAACGTACCACTCCATCTGTTACTGGGTATAGTCTCTTTACCATCACGAGGGGTAGAGTATGTTTTATGAAAGATAATCAGAGTTGGATGGTGAAATCAAGACTCCTGAAGTTGTTAAAAGAAACATTTTAAAGCATAAGAAATCTACAAAGAATATCAGGACAAGAAATGTAGTGCAAAACCGTTCATTTAAGGAAAGGAGATGTGGTGCAAGTAAAGTTGTCCACTAAATTTAAGAAGGGTGAAAGCAAGTTTTCTGATCCATTGTGTGTCATTGAGTTATTCAAGAATTCTCCAAGGTTGAGAGATGGACAAGTGTGGCACATAAGTTGCTTTGTGAAGTGTAAAAAAGGAGTGATGTGTGATGATTTGCAGATGAAGGACAAGAATGAGAAGAAAGATTTTAGGTGGTTAAATGAAGATTTGTTAGTAAGCAGAGGAGAGGTGATGGATGGTGGAAGTGGCCCTGAAGTCCTGCATGATGATAATTTTACTGGTGCACAAAATGTTTAAGATAGTGCAGATGGTGGTGAGATATCTAGTAATCAAACGTCCTGCATATTTACAACACTATATTGTTGAATGTATTGTATATATGTTATTTAGGGAATCTTTTGGTTAAGTGTAATGTATCTTCCTACATTGATGCAGAACTGTTGTATATGTATAATTTTTTCATTTGTTTGTTTTTATTTTATTTAATGGTATAGAAATGCTTAAGAAGTATTTCATTCATGGCAGTGGGAGATGACTGTAAAGAAATTGACCAAAAGCCTCATCTATTCACAATGAAATCTGCCGAAAAACACACCGGACTGCAGGCCTACCACAGTAGCCTGCCTGGGCAGTTTTGGAACTGCAAATTTGATCTGTCAAAATCGCCCCTTTTATAGGCCTACCCTCTCCTTTTAAATATTATTTAGTCACCCCTAAGTAGGCCTTAATGCCCATAAAGGAGGGTACATGGTATTTAAAAATAGGACATACAAAGGTTTATTGTTAAACATGTCCTTACAGAGAAAAGGCCCCAAAAGCTATTTTCTCAGTAGTAAGGTTAGCTGTTCCACAGGAAAGCATTGGGATACAATATTAAATGTAATAATGTTATCTCTGCCGAGGAAACAGCTGCAAAGTTCATTATTGGACTTTTAAAAATATTTATTATAAGCCCAGTTCACTGGTAAAGTCGGATGTTTTCCATATATAAAGCGTCTTGCATATTTACAACACTATATTGTCTAATTTATTGTATATATGTTATTTAGGGTATCCTTGGGTTAAGTGTAATGTATCTTCCTATATTGTTGCAGAACTGTTGTATATGTAGCTTCTAAAAGCCCTTTTCCTGAATAGCCGAGTTGACTAGTTGCAGCTGGACCTGCCCTGGACCCTGCTGGTGGCTTCTGCAGGAGTGAGTCTTGACCCCCAAGTGCTATTCCTGAGGTCCTGGAACCACTGGGCGTGCCAAAGTGTACTCCTCCTTAAATTCAGAAAAACCTGGGACTTTTGGCTCCAAAGACCTCCAGAGGTCCGGGACAAACCTGCCAATTCTATCTGATGAGGCTGGGTTGCAGTATGGGCCAAAGATTCAGGTTGCTCCTGCTCAAAGCTTTTCTGCAGCAACAAATCTATTTCAGCAGGATGTCATGGAGAAGATATCCGACCTTGTGGGGCCCTGTTCGGCTACAGGCTGCAGCCTTGCACTGCTGGAGAAATCCAAGTTCCAAAAGAAGTCACTAAGTCTGAACGTAGAAATCTTCACCAGGCAAAGGCGCCCAAAGTATCCGGCCAGTGAAGGACATTCCTTGGGTGTGAATTGTGCATTTCTCCCGCTTGGAGTTTTCCTTTCAAAAGTCAACCGCTTCACCGGGACTTAGTCTGACAGCTATCCGCCTTGTGGAGCCTTTTCGGCCACAACCTACTTCCTTGCCACGCTGAGGATTTTTGACTTCCATTTCAGAGACTAAGGGGCCGATTACATTGCTGTCGGAAAAGGCTCCGATCATCGCTTGGAGCCTTTCCGACAGCATCGTAACTTGCCGGTCAGATTCCTGTCCACCCGCCTCATTACAATAGAGGCGGTCGGAAAGGAATCTGACTGGTCATTCTGACTGGCTTCCGACGGGCTCGGAGAGCCCAATGCCAGTTGGAATGCTGTCAGTAATCCCAAGGGTGGCTTTTTCCGCCCTTGAGATTACAATGTCGGGTTTTGGCAGCCTTTCTGTGCCGGCCTTTCTGACACAGACAGGTTATCGGAACTCGACTCCGGCTGGAGGCTGAGGGGGCACTTATGGGGCCCCCTGTTGATCCCTGCACCCCACGGCAGGCACCTTAGGCCTTCGGCCGGAATACATGCTCCCATTGTAAAGTATAGGAATGCTACCGAAGAGTGTTCCGTCGCATCCTAATTAGTAGGTCGGGACCTCCGACCGGGTGTCGGTGGGTCCCATGACCGAGAGGATGTCGGGCGAAGGAAACTCCGTCCGACTTCGTAATAGGGTCCTAAGTCAGAAGGTAAAACTTCAGACTGGGACAAATCTGATTTCTGTATCTGACCTGCGCTCATTGTGGTCGGCCATAAATCGCTCCTAGATCCCAGTCAAGCACAACCAGATGACCGCAGATGGTGCTTAATACTTTTTGGCACTTTTTAATTTAAGGACGAAAAAAATAATTTCTCTGGTTACCCTTATTGGTCTTTTGTTGTTTTGATGTCATTTTGTTCATTAAATTAGTCTCTATTTTAATACACTGGAGTACATTTTTATTGTGCTATGTTTTTGACTTTTTAACTGTTTTGGTACTTTTAAATGCATTTAAGTTAAGCCTGTCTGTATGTGCCAGAGCTACCAGCTTGGGTTTAAATTACTGAAACCTTTACTTGGCCTAACAAGAATAGTGGCATTATTACTTCTGGTGGACCTCCACCCAACCCCAACTAATAATCCACTTTCTCACAATTGCCATATTCACATTTGTTCTCAGCCTGCATCTATTTTTCTAGTTTCCAGAGGAAATACCAGTATGGTGGAAGGAGTTCTCAAAGCCTTTAATGGCTACGTAGGGACCATAAGTTACTAGTGTTTCCATCCATAGAGGAAAGAAATGTATGCTTGAGCATTGTTTGAACATGGCAGGCAGTAGATATTTGAGCATGTTTCAATTTCTGCACCTTCTTGTGATGAATTTAAGAAAACAGTACAAAAGGCTGAAGATTCACTCTACTGTTCAGAACATCATTTTGTCATAAGGCATATTTTATTTTCCTGGGAAGAGAAGGAAAGAGAAACCATTGACTCGAATGTGTCTGTGTTCACAATACTAACATCAAGGTGGACATTGAACAATTTTAGATCAGTTGATTAGGGAGACATTTTTTGTTCAGTAGTTGGAGAGAGTTTAGTGATGTAAATGTGTGGATGTGGAAATGATTAAGAATGCGGTGAGCAGTTATCAAGAACTGTTGAAAGAAAGGTTAAGATAGCCCAATATATTTGACAGTATCCTTACACTTAAGATCACTTTATGTTAAGCTTAAAATGGAGTTGCCCTAAGTGGACGAAAGCAGCTTACTGAAATATTGAACAATTTGTGTTTAAAAGAAGTGAATTAATCCATTGAGAATTTACTATAGGTATCTTCCATATTGGTAGCCTGGAAGAAAAACTAAAAGCTATAAATATGCATCACTTTGCGTAGCTTACATCGGGCCATATGAGTTGTTTCACATCACCGCCCAAAATTGATAACATGTGATTAAAATGACATGCATAAAATTCTTTAAAGAAAAGGCTTGTGTACATCACATAACATGACAGACTCCAACCATAACTGAATGCTCTGATGGGAAAGAGGTGTAATGTGACATTGCAAAGTGCATTGTGTTGTGGCCACAATATGAAGAACTTTGGGATGTCAGATCGGAACATGCTATGGCCCTGATTGTGTACATGTAGTGGTCCCGATTGTGGACATAAAGTGAACAGTGGCGGCCGCCACATACAAAAAGTAGTGAGGCAGGGGGATGGGGCGTGGGCGGAGCATGGGAGTGGACACAGGGGAGGGAGGGGACGAGCGACCATAATAATAATATATATATTTTTTTAAGTTAAACTTACCTGCTGCTGGCCGCCTCCAGCGTCGCACCGCGGTGCTGGGGCTTCCTTTTCCCAGCAGACAGTGTAACTATGTCACAGACTCCCTGTCCAATCCCCGCGCTGCAGAGCAGCGTGGGGATTAGCCTGAGCGGGCTGGAAAGACGTTCCGCTCAGGTCAGGGAGTCTGTGGGGTTTCTGTAACCCGGCTGTTCAATACAGCCGGGTTAGAGAAACCTAAGTGCACATGTGTTTTTTGGTCGGCCTGAGACAGCTGGCCAAACACACATGAGCACTTAGGGAGTGCACACAGCACTCCTCCTCCCCCCTCCCATGCGTCGCCCCCCCCACTCCCTGCACACGATGGCTGAGCCAGCGGCTTAAAAACAAAACGAGAATGGCATATTGTTTTATTTTTTTGCTGCTGGCTCTGAGCCAGTGGGGCGTCGCTCCCCCGCCATTGCGGAGGAGCCGCCCCTGAATGTGAACCTGATTGCAGTATAAACAGGAACTGATCAAAGCTGGTTACTGAACAGTGTTGAGTGCTTAATTTGAGCTGGTGGTTCCTGATGCTCGGTACCAGCACTTAATTGTCAACACCGGCACTAATGAAAGTCTCCTGCATGGTGGCGCTGTTTGTCTAAGTTCGAGATGAACACAACAATAGTTGTTTATTAATTCAATATATATTAAAAGTGACTAATACCTGCCGCCCAAGCCATTCTTATAGCTTTGAGGTTAATAGTTTGAATTGTTACACTTGTAGGAGTGTGATGTTTAATAGTTGTGTTGGTACAGTCATTGACAGCGTCGGCAGGGGCAATGGGATGTGCAAGCTGCAGTGGCCTCCTGACAAGGCCCCTGGCACTTATTTGTGTAGAAATTAAGCACTGACAGTATCTGTACTGGACCAACTGAATCTTGAAATGACTACCTCATGGTGTCATTGGGTGGGCATGAGGAGTTTCATAATGTCCACAGAAGGAACTGAGAAAACACTTGCAACAAACAGTGCTGCCAATTCCAGCTCATTAAACATACCCAGGGGCGTAACACAGGTGCAGGGGGCTCCCAGCACTTCACGGTGCCTCATTCAGCCCAAGGCTAATGTAGGTCTGTAACATATGGGTGACTCAGGGGGCCCCTAATCTCATTCTGCGAGGGGGGGTATCATTTTGCTTACGCCACTCAATAGACCCCATTTGAAAGGAAGTATATGAAGTAAACTGGCCACTGTGGCGTTAACTAGATTTCTTACTGGAACTGGTGTGCTGTATGATTTTGAGTAATAACAGAAGTAAGTTACATATTCTTTGTAAACGTAAGTCCAGAAAGGGTGAAATGAGTCATGTATAACGTTTCCTTAGTCAAAGTTATAGGAAAACCTCTGAACAATACAATTGGGTCACTCATTCCCAGAACATATGGCTGAGATCATTCCTACATTTCGGATATTATATTGCCCCAGTCCTCATTTTCAATACCCAATACACTACTTGTCAAATCTGTCTTGTATGTCACTGGTTCATCAGACTCCTGTGTCTTATCAGCTTATTATGTTCATGCAGCTACAAACATTGTGAGTTCCTAATGCCACGTATAGCATTTGCGGCAATGGGCTATGATGCTCTGTACCACTAGAATATGATGTTATTTTCTACTATCATCATAATCCATACTGTATGTGGTCAAGATGGCCATACAAATTATAAAATAATTCAATTATTTCCATGTACCATAAGTGCAAGAAGCAAAAAACCTCAAATAAAAATAACTTACATATAAACAAGGTGCCAGGTGAACCCCTATCCCACTCTACCTATACTTAGCACATTGTATCTTATAGCAGCTTCACTCCTTTCATCTATTACCTCATGATATCATCAGTAGATAGTCTTTCACAGCGCCTTGATGACCAGGCTAGGTTGCGGCTTTGTAAAGAATCACATGATTGCATACGTGTATGCTAACATCCTTGTACATCATATTATTCAGGGCTCCATATGTAACTGACTTCCCAAATAAATCATACATTTAATTGTTCATAACACTAGGTTAATACCAAAAAACACATCAACTTGTGATACGTCCACTACGCTCAGATCTTGTATTTTATTACAAATCACCTCCTCACCTTCACATTGACACTAGCTCATTGGTAATACTGACATCCCTCACCCTCAAAGGGCTCGTCAAGAACCAAAGCACAAGTACTAATAGTTACATCATTGCCCACTGCCTCTGTCCATCTATTTTTTTATGTACGCGTAATAGCATGGACATCCCAATTACGGGGTTTCACACATTGTGCGTCGTTTCTGTTACAGGTACACCATTTATGAAATTATTGCTCGCAGGAGACTTATTTTGAGCAGAACATGACTTGTAGGAACTGTGAAAGTGGACCTGTGCCAAGGCTGCATGGACTTCCCTAGAAACATTCCCTGCAAGACTTTAGAAACTGTGGCCCAGATTTGCTAACACTCTGCACTAGGTTTAGTGCTGCAAACTGTCTCAAAGTGTTGTGTTGGAGTTCACTTTTGTGCTGGAAAGTAGCCCTACACGGATTTGCGTCAAAAACGACTCATCCTCGAGACAGGTGAAGTGTTGGAGAAAAGCTTTCTTTTCTACAAACGTTTCCAACATTGCATGTGTGCTGTACTGCACAGTGTACATATATAGTGGGAAAAGTGTTAAACTGTTTATCTTAAGGTCGGAATTGAATGGATTTCATCTGAGCTAAATACCCTGGATTATAAAGAGTGAACTATACAATGAAGACATCACTAGGACTGTGGAAGCTTCACATGTAAGGGGACATATATTAGAAGGAGGAAGAGAATATTGAAGTAAAGGAGACCAAATGTGGGAAATTAACAAGAGACATGAAAGTGGGCAGTACACAAATAGGAACCAGGAGGGCAGGTCATCAACATCTTCAGTAACACTGTCATGCAGAACCAGCCTTGAAAGTAGTGTCCTGCCTCCCGTGGCAGTCTGGAGTCCAGTTCAGAACCATCTGGACCATCCACTGGGGCTACTTGAATAAAGTGCCAATCTAATTGCAAAATCTTGCCTCTCACTACTTCCAGGCTGGCACTGACAATTTGTCACTTAAACCTTAGCAACTAATCTTTCAGATGACAGAAACATTGTGGGAGATCCCTGGGTGCCTAGGGGCCCAGACCCTGGAACCCAATGAAACTCAGCACCACAGCAGGCCATCACCATCTCAGACAGAGATCACTCCAGAAGTCTGCACTCATCAGGGTGTAGATTTTGTGAAGAGTTGAGAAAAAACAGTGACTAAGGAATACAGGACAGGGCGTACTCACCTCCTTCCAGGTTCACCTCCACATGGCCTTGATCGTTAATGTGGCTCTTGTACCCCAACTATTTACCCTAGTTCTCTGTAGTGGCTGTAAAGTGGTATCTGTCACTTTATAAAACTCAACAAGACAAGAAGAATACCCTTGACCAAATATGCAGATGAGACTGAAAGCTGGGCTCCTTTATTAGGTCAGTGGCCTCCTAGCTGAATGGAGATGCCATTTCTTGTAATACGTGGCTGCACCATCACTCTTCTAACCTCCCATTAAAAAGTTTGGTTACTAGCTCCTTCTGAAGGAAATGTTATTCTGGATGTGTTCATGTTGAATCAGTATTGTGAAAACAAATACGCCAATGTGCCATGTGTGATTTATTATAAATATTATTAAAATATAATTAAATAATCTTGATATGTCACTATCGAAGCTGTTTTGTGATGTAGATAAGTTCTTACTCTCTGACAGATAACATTAACAGCGCAGTCAATGCACACAGTGCCATAACTGTCTTGTTATCAGCTAATGAATAAATAGGCAGGGAAATGGAAGAGTAGCTGAAATGCTGCACTTTCCTCTAATTGTTTAAGTGGCTGTTGGTCGTCTGCTAATTGAGCTGGTCATCATTCTCTACTTGTTTTGGGAACTAATCATGGTTATGCCACCAGTCAGTTCATCAGCATATATGAGCGATACTCATCCCTTTCATAGAAAGCCAGTGCTGCCTCAGACATGTATTCGCACAGTCTCTAGGAGATGAATATTAACATTGTGTAGCTTCTTAAAAAATACAAAATTAAAACAGCATATTACTTGTAACAAATGCCATAACTTATTTGAAGAGGTTATGTTCAGACACATTGGCCTTATGGTACTAACAAAAACCTGCTCTGTTGAAGAAACTTACAGACTGGGTCAAATGGCTTATGTTTCTCAGTCATTCAAATTGCCTTTTTAGGTCTGGCTTGACAGCACAGCTGTCACCAGACCTTATATGATCAACCTAAAAAAGAGCTTTCAGGAGTACTACCGAGAGGGGCTTTTGCTCTGCTCTTATGTTGAGGCACAAGAGTGAATGTTTTTTATTGGGCAGGCGCTGTGCTCTTTCAAAGAAAAAGTGCTTACTCTGCAAGAGCTGTAATCAATTGTTTATCAAGCTGTCTAGCTGGGTTTGCTGGCTCAGTGGACTAATGTGTCCACTGCAGGGGCCTGTGTTCAACCTCAGGGTCACAGGTTCACATCCCGGCAGGTCCACTCAGCCTTTCATCCATCTGAGGTCAATAAAATGAGTACCATTGAGTTGGGTAACAATAAACATCTGTTATTCAGCACCAAGATACCTACAGGTGAAAGTCCACTTTACAAATACATATGTTATGTTAAGAGCCAGAGTTCTTTATCAAATCTAGCTATTGTGTTACAAGCTAACTTAGCCTTTACGACAAGCACATGCCACTGCAATGCTATATAGCTCTCAGTTACTTAGATAAGTATGCTGATTGTTCTTCTCTGGCAGCAGTACAGATGGAAGGAGGGCAGTCAGAAGGAATGTGTTGCTGTATTGCGGTCCCAGCCACCGCCCCACTTTCCTTTCCATCATTTACTTCAGAGATACCTTAACATGGCAGTCCTTGAGAGAACTATGTTGTTTCTTTATAATTTCTAGTTTTAAGATTCATGGGCTGGAAAGACTTGTTTAAACTCCTTTGTTCCTAAAGTTAATTTAATTATTAATTTTCATAGTATTTAATTTTTAAACACTACATTACTTATGTTTAATTCACTAGCAATCCTAAAACCCTTATTGCCCCTTAATGTTAACATTCCCTGCACCCTAAAAACTCCTTGATACCCCTTAATTCTACCTTTCCCTGAACCCTAAGTACCTCTTATTACTCCTTAACTCTACCCTAAAAACCCTTCCTACCCTTAATGCTACCCTGCTCTGAACCATAAAAACTCCTTACTATTCCCCTTAAACCTACCCTTCCCTGAACCATAAAACCCTTTACTACTCCTTATTGCTATCCTTCCCTAAATCCTAAAAGCCAATTTCTACCCCTTAACACTGCCATCCCTGAACTCTAAAATTCCCTACCTACCACTTAACCCTATCCCTCCTTGAACCTTAAAAACCATTAGTACCCCTTAATAGTACCTATCCCTGAACCCTAAAAACCCTCACTACTCTTTAACGCTACCATTTTTTTAACCCTACAAACTCTTTACTACCCCTTAACGCTCACCCAGGAACTTTGCTTGCTAAAAGCAGGGGGAGCCTAAGGTTGAAGTACTGGGATGAATTGGGAATCAAATGACTGATTTCCCTGGTAATTCCTCATTTCAAAGGCCCCACTTGTGATCCCTGTTAGTTCTCATACCACCTCCCTCACTGCAGTTATCAATGCTCCTGGTAGCTGGAACACTGGGGAGGAGTTACCGGGTGATATCAGGGATGTAGTTATAATGTCCTTAGTGGCTTTGAGAACCACACAGAAATGTTTACCTCTTTGAAGAGTTAGAAGAACATTTTAGAACATAGGTGCTTAGTGTGGACTTTGGCTTGGCCCCATCCAAAGAAGTAGTACTCTCTCACCTCATGCTATGACCTAGGTATGGATCATTCCACCTTCCAAGAAGTGCTTCCATTAGAATGCATGAGGAATTTTTCTATATCTTTACAATAAATTCAACAATGCTGTTGGTCACATCCAGTTCTTTTTCTCCTATATACATTCTACACAGAAAACAAGTAGTTTTGCTGCTTTTTTACAACACTGGCAAAGCCAGTAGAACAGGCTTTAAAATGATAAACATTTGTGCATAAAATGCATGCAAACAGCATTTGTGAACATCTCAATGTACAACTGCTGGTACATTAAGCTGGACCTATTGGGTTCGCCAATGTTTGTGAGGATAAGCATGGATTTAATGCACAAGCTGTGGCTAAGCTCCCACAAAGGTAAACTATCTACTGCTGTGAAAGAAATTGCAGGATTCTGTGACTTCTGTGTGATTCCTGGTTTTACCGTTGGTAGATGGTAATCAAGCAACAGATTTCCTTCAGAGAATTCATGTGTATAGCATAGATTTGATTCCCAAGCCAACTGACAAAAATAAGAAAACCTTTATTATACAAACAAAACACCAAACAAAAAAAACTGGTTAAAGTTATTAAGAGTTAAACATTTTTAAATAAAATGTCGCCTAATTTGTGAGGCATGGGAGAGTGGGCCCTAGGTGCTTTTTCAGGCCAACCCCAACAGAGCGAAGGTTGAGGAAAGCCCAGTGGTGTACTCCAGTCAACCATCACAATACAGCCTTACCTCCTTTACATTATGTAAAAAACGACAACAGAACCATTATTTGAAGATGGCAGAGGGGAAGTTTCCCTCTTACAAAAGAATAAAAGACAAAACTCATGGGGGCAGACAAGATCAAGTGAAAAATCAATATGAGAGGATATGTTAGAACACTGTGGAGAATCAACAACACAAATCAAGGGAAATATTATTTTTATTTATTTATTTGAGTTTTATATAGCGCTGGCTAGACCCGGAGGTATCAGAGCGCTTTACATGAGGATCAGAGTTACAGGCTAACATGTTACATTTGTTTAAGAGCAATCAAAACATAGGAAACAAAGAAAAAGGGCAGAGTTACAGAAAATTCGTTATGGGAGGGGGAGGGAAGGGAGAAGGGAGAAACAGGGAGATGGGGAGAAACTGTGCCCAAAGTCCGGCTGGGTAGGTGACGGCCGCGGGGATGAACCAGGGCCGATCTCCTCAATAGCTGAACCAAGCAGCTCCACCGGGCGTCGGACATAATGCTCAGACTCCGCTGTCAGGATAGTGATCAGGGGTACTCAGAGAATGTCAAAGTAGCGCGGGGGAGGTTGGGGGGTTGAGAAACCATGGTCCAATGAGATCTAGACGACATCTTGAGGTTAGGCACTGTCAGTCACTGTGAAAGGGTCCAAGTTGATGTTATTGAATTGTAAGAGGTCCTCATAGGTGAAGGCACGTAGCGTAGTCATTCTGCGGCAGATATGTGACTTCGGGGTTTCGCTTCATCGACCTAGGGCATGCCCGTCAGTGGTCTCGGGGGCCACGCCGTGTTATAGCAACTTGGGTTGCCTCCATTCGTAGCCCCAGTCTTCTCGTGGACGGCCGCCATCTTAGAGTCAGGCAGCTTGGGAGCGGTGCCCTGCGTCAGATCACTGTGCTTCCTAAAATTATTCAGCTCTTGTGGGGGCTCTTTAGGGCCCCCGGAAATGCTCACGGGTGGCAGGGACGCTTCCCCGGCCCCCCACTCACCGTTCATGGCCCAGAGGACAACTCTGGCTCTTCCATGGCACTGTCGTCTTAGGAGTCCAGGAAAGCAGCCAGCCGTGTCGGTTCCTCTACAGCCGCCCGCACCGTCGTACCTCACTGCCGGTTGGTTCAGATCGCCGCAGTGTTCATTCGAGCTCTTTTTAAGTCAATTTCTTGGAGGCGCCGTTCCGCTGACTGTCGCCACCATTTTGCAGCGTTCTGGTGCGTCTCCCTCGCGGACCTTCCAGGTGTTAGTTTGTCCGATTCATCCGACCAAACAGTTGAAAACGTTGCTTTTGATGGGATAATAGTGAGGAGGAAAGCCGCTCAGGAGGATTTGAGGGAGGGTTCAACACGGAGCCTTAATTCCGAGCGGCCATTGCAGGGTCAGGCACCTCGTGGTCTGGGAGCCCAGAGGGCTCAGAAATAGGCTAGTTAACCCAGAAACTCTGAAAACAGTCCCATGCACAACTTTACAACGCTGCAATTATCACTAATTTTGTTCCAATCTAAAATAATGACAATTCAATATGACTTAATAGACAACAATTTTTGAATCTCTTTAATCCTTATCCATCCACCTTCTATGGGCGGTTTTTCTATTTTGCAAATCTTTGCAAAGAGATGGGGTCAAATGCATTATGCAACTTTCCATTCTTATACTCCATAGATATTTTCAACTGTATGGCAACTGTATGGCTGATGGTCTGAAGTGAGCAATTCTGCAGATGTTGCCTTCTTCTTGAGGTACAATTTTAAACATTTGTCCACGTTTGTGGAATCCCAGTCATTGTAGTATCCTACTTTTGCTGGTTTTGGTGCTGGGTGTACCACAGAAAGTGTTATCACAGTTGTACTGGATAATTTACATATATATCTGTGGATAAGAATATCCTAATGGTCCTGATACTTTTAGATCTGTCAGCAGCATTTGATACCGTTGACCACCATGTACTGTTGGAGCTCCTCTGTAACTGTAGTTTCACAGGCACTGCTTTAAACTGATTCCACATTTTTTTATCAGATCCATCTGTTTAGGTGCAGTTGGGACCACAGATATTGGATAATAGATCTCTAAACAAAGAGATCTATATTACCACAACTTTTGGTTCATTTATATGTGACACCTTTGGCTCAGTTGATTGAATCATGTGATATGACTGCCTTAATGTTTGTGGATGACACGCAGATCCTACATGCGATTGACAGTAACTAGTCAGAGTGCAGACATTTTGCAGGACTGCATGTGGAAGGTACTGTCCTGGATGGCTCAAAACCAACTAAAGTTAAATGAAGAAAAAACATGTATTCTCTACCGACAGACATACGTATGGAACTATGCTTTTAGGTCCCCCATCACTGGTGCAAGAATCCGCTCCTATGCAAAGTGTAAAAGAATCTAGAAGCAAAAATTGTTCTGCGCTTATCATGGAAGACCACATAAAATCTGTAGTAAAGATTTAATTCTTTCAACTGAGAGTATTAAGAAAGATTATTTACCTTTTTAATCGGCAGCAAAGTATACAAATTATGAATGTGTTTGTGTCGGCAAGGTTGGATTATTGTAATTCTGCCAGCCAACAACATCATTGAACAAATTGCAGGTGATTAAAAATACCACCGAAAAAATAATTTTAAATATAAAGAAATTTGAATTGATTTCTTAGGCTTTGTAGAAACTGCACGAGCTGCTGGTCAGACTAAGGATAACAGTCAAATCTGTAAGTCTAGTGCAGAAGACAGTGTACAATGAGGACCTAGGGCCGAATTTATATGTTGGCATAAAGGGGACTCTGTCCCAACGGAACATCCTTTCTGCCATCATAATGATCTGCCCACCCGATTTTACTGTGGGCGGACCTTTGGTGTAATGACGGCGGAGACTATACCCCTCCAACAGCCCAACGGAGTAAGGGCCATTGTAGGTTGACCTTTATGCCCACCCATCTAATATAGATTGGCAGCCATAGAGGTCAGGAAAACCCTGGCAGTAAGGGACAGTGAAAACCGCAATATGACCTCTACGCCATAAGTGATAGCTCCCATGGTGAGGGGGTATTGTCTTTTGTTTCCAAAACCTAAATCCCGCTTTGGGGTTATCTTTTTTAAAATAAAAACAAAACTGAAA
This sequence comes from Calotriton arnoldi, assembly GCA_963921515.1. Taxonomy (NCBI): domain Eukaryota; kingdom Metazoa; phylum Chordata; class Amphibia; order Caudata; family Salamandridae; genus Calotriton; species Calotriton arnoldi. Next base: position 1,402,359 of record CAWUFW010003604.1, on the reverse strand, counting down.
GTTTGACGTATGGCTCCGTCATTTTAAAGGAGTTGTCTGTGAAAGTTTCAATGCGTTTCTAGTATCCGCCGTGATGGCAGTTCCTACAAATGATAGATATGTCTGCTGGCCAGACGAACATATCTAAATACGGTGGGCGGAGGACCCTCGGCATGGCAGTCGTAAAGTACTCCGCCATGCCGACGAATAATACTCTGTCCGCCAAGATTTTCACTCTATGCTCCTAGATGCGCTTTAAGATCAGAGAAGGCCTGCCTTTCGTCTGAATATCCCAACCTTCTGCCGAGCAACTTTAGCTTGCAGGACCTTTCCTGTAGCTGCAGAAAAGCTGCGGAATAGCCTTCCGCTTGAACTCAGGAAAGAACTTGTGTTGTTAAAGTACAAGAAACAGTTGAGACATGGCTATTTTCAGCATGTAAGATGAGCTCCGTACCTGAAGGATACTAGCCTTGACGTGCGCAGGGCTAAGGTACCTATGGGTGTTGGATGCGCTTAATACATAGTCTAAAATAAATAGAACAAATAAATATGTAAAGTGAAATGTTGGTGAGGCTTAAAACAGGGAGATAAATCACCAAAATAATCATCCTCCTGAACCCTTTGAGTTTTCTTTTTAAATATTCCAATTTGCCTGAACAGGCACTTTTGTTTTTAACAAACTCCTGATAAAACTAATCTATGACAGCAAGACATCTTGTATAGGGTCCAATTACCCACATACTTTTGTTTGTCTAAATGAACAATCTAGTATATGGTGGTTCAATGTGGAGTCCCTGTTCTCTTCCCTGGTCAGCACTAAACTTGGCAGTGGTTTTCATGAAAACAGTAGGTTTGAGTCTGTTAGATGTGCATTGCTTGTTTGGAGAAAACAGCTTATGTTGGTTAGCAGCGTCCGGTTTTATTATAAAGACCTTATCATATTAAGGTAGGCATTCACCAAAGCAAATGATTCTACACTTAAATTGTCAATAGGAAGCAATATCTAAAAATGTGCCCTCTGGAATAACATTTCACCAAAAGCCCTTTTTAATCTATCTCTTAAATAAATAAATACTATCAACATCTACCTGCATGTTTGTTAGATGTATTAATCTAGTGTGTGTATGTAAGTTTTAGAGACCTTTAAGATTTAATGTCAGTGAAAAAATAATAAAATACTAATCGCTGTGAATATGGTTCAAACATGTCTTATTCCTGGGGCAATCACCAGAGGACACACTATGGCCAATTTGCTGCTGTTCTACTCTTCCTTGCTGTATCCTCTTTATCCATCCTAATGACTTTCTTAGAAGAGTACTATTGTGAAACACCAAAATCGAAAGATTTCCTCTGCCTCAATGGGATCGTTTTTTTTGTTTTTGTTGCAGTTTTATGAAGCTTGAACCAGGCCCAAGGGCATAGGAGTGATTTACATGAGTATCAGTTACATTACAAAAGACCCGGTTATTAGTTCTAAGAATGGGAGATTAAGTGATTTACCCAGAATCACAGGATGTTAAGCTGGCGCCGGGACTCAAACCTGGTGCCCCAGTTCGAAAGTTGGAAGCTCTGGCCCTTACGCCACATCCTCTTACATGTTGTACCCATTTTGGAGAAAAGGAAAACAAACAGGTCCCCCACTCTTCTCTATAAAGAGATAGGCCCATCTACAATACTACGAGTCAGACAACCCGGCCAGACAAGTTTCTATCTGCAGGGCTTATTTATAGATGTGTGGACCATTCCCTGCACCTCTGAAAGCAGCACACACAGCAATGGGGGCTTTATAATAGGTTATTTATTACCAATAAAACCAGACATTGTGTATCAGAATAATCTCAGCAGTCATAATATAAAACAAGGTGAATAGAAGAAAAACCCAAACCCTTTTACATGGCACATCCATGCTCTTTGTAACAATTGGTCAAACTCTACCTGATGCCTATGTCTATATTAATAACTATAATAGTTATGGGACTGGCTGAATGCTTAGTGTTTACCCTCATTACCTTATGCCAAATCATGTATTTTCCACTCAGAGGACTCAAAGACCTTCTTTATGTCCAGGGTGAGGAGTGCTAATGACTCCTCTTCAATGCAGCCCCATTTCACACAGGCGTTCTCTCTGCAAAAAAGAGCCTAATGGACTCGAGGGCATCAAGTGAGATTGGTCAGGAAGATGTATTACATTTTTCCAACTTAAAGTTAACTCCAGAATATCGTGGAAAAATGATCAAGGACCAAAATATCGAAAAATGAAGTACATATTGGTAAATATAGGTTTACGTCACTTAACTCCACATTTATGTACCTTGATGGTACATAGATGTTCAAAGCATGTAGCTTTGGAGTTAATAGCCGTAAATCTATACTTATCTTTAAGCGCTTACCTGCTCGATAGGTCGGTCCTCAATATTTTATGCACAATATTTTGGTTTCATGATGTTGCTGTAGATGATATTTCCACATACAACTTGTAAGAAGAAGGAAATAACAATTCATAGCTCAAGATCCAACCCTTAAGCCTTGAAATTTAAGAGAGATATCAGACAGCCAGAAATCACTTGTCTACTGATTTTCTCTCTCTATGTACTAAGGTAGTCATGGCCTGTCTCAAGTCATTGGATAATCTCCCCTCTTGTCCTGCCTTTATAAATATTTTCAACAGTCTGTCTCTGATCTGACAGGCTTAAAAAGTTCAGCTCTGATACCATTGTTCCTGGAATCTTGCCAGACTGTAACTGGCCAATATTGTCAGCAATCTTGTCAACTAAGATTCCCTTCTGTAAACGAAACAGCAAATTTATCAGGGGTTTGTGCCACCGCAAAGCCACACAAACTAACACAAAGCGGTTCAAAGTCTTTATATAGTATTTACTTTCTAGCACTGCAAGATTGCCTTAAAGAAGTACAAAAAGTGCTTTGCACTACTTTGCTTCAAGGCAGCTATCCAAGGACGGCACTTGGGCGTTCCAACGTTACTAACCATGGTTTTTGACACAAACAAGGTCTACAAAGATTGTAAGACCTCGCTTTGCGTAAAAAAATAATGCCTCTTTGAGGCAGGCATTAAATGGGTGAAATGTATTTATTTCTCCAAATTTTCACTCATTGCAAGCTGAGCATTCATTAGTAGTGTGAAATGTAAATAAAAGCTTCTAAGCATAGGAACAACACCTATGCTATACATCAGACAAACACATTTGCACTATGGTGCAAAGACGTGTGCTTCTGGTTAGGCAACCTGTTTCTGCAGCAGCACAAGGGAAGAGAGCACAGCATGCAATATATGGGGGAAATTTACAAAAATGAGATGCAAAGTTGCTGCACTGCAGAGTGTCAGAGGAAGAGTTGAAAACACAACATATTTACCAAGATATGGCACTGTATTTCTCTCCCCAGCACTGGTGGAGTTTAGGCCGCCATATGCCAATGCACACACCCTTGCACAATAGTGCAAGGGTGTGTGTGTTCTGTCAACCACATTATTTGTACTGGAAAGAGAGCCTTTCAGTACAAGCACAATGCTTTAATTATTTCCCCACTTTGTATATGTGCTGTACAGTGTGGCACACATGTAAAGCTTGAAAAGTATGGAGAAATTAAAACATTTCTTCTGTTAAGCCTGCCTCAAAGAGGCATAATGTTTTGGTGCAAATCCCTGTCTACAAATGTAGACAAGGATTTGCATAAAAACCCATGCATGGTTGCATAGGAACACCCATGTACCACCTATGGAACACCCCCTTGACGAAAAGTAATACAAAGTTGGAAAGTAAATACCACCACAACACCTTGTTCTGGGTTTACATTATAAAAGTAATGCAAACCTGGAGCAAAGTGTGAGCAAATCTGGGACATAGTAGACATGCTTTGAACTGCATTCTCCCCCTAGCGCAATGCAGCACTGCAACTTTGATTGCTCCATTGCACTATTAGTTTGTGAATCTGGCCCCAAGTCTGTTGTTCTTTGACCCTCTGCAGAACTTGAGTTCACCAAGAAGGTGCTTCATGTCAGTCTCATTGCTGATGTGCTTTGTTGAATGCCACTCTTTATAAAAAACTCATTGACAAGCTTTGCAATTGCTTCATCCCTGAAAAACATTCCCTATGGGGACCCTGCCAGATCTTATCCATCTGGCATTTTTATATCTGGTGCTAAGTTAGGCAATCAATTCACTTCATTATTCCAGTTTGTTGCAGCCTTCCCAGTCCGGCTTTCATTCCAGTTTTAATATGGAGACTGCAACTCTCTTATTCGCCCCGATCTTAGCGCTGCCTTCGATACTGTATCTTATCCTTTCTTCTTTCAGAGATTATCAGATATTGAATTCAGAACTCTGCCCTCTTGGTTTCCATCATTCCTTCAGGATTGTACTTTCAAGGTTTTTTCCAACTCCTTTGAATCCTCAACATTTCACTTGCCATGTGGCGTGCCTCAATATTCAACATCCACACTTTTTAACATCTGCATTTCGCCTCTGGCTGACCTGGTTGAGAGCTTTGGCCTGTCTCTTTTAATATATACTGATGACACCCAAATTATTGTAACACTCTGTGATGCGGATAGGGGTGGGCGACTAACCTCCGCGTATGTCGGATAGAGGTAACAGGATGAATGAGACATAACTATCTTAAGCTGTATGGCGAGAACACTGAGGTGCTGGTGGTTGGTAATCAACCCCAGCTCGGGGGCCCTCAATGGTGGCCCAATGATCTTCGCCCTTTACCAACACCATGTAAGGTGGTTAAGAACTTGGGCATCTGGGTGGATGTAAAGCTCTCCATGAACTCTTAAATATAACAAATTGCCGCTTACTGTTTTCTGTTTCTTAGATGCCTTAAGAATCCTCTGGCATCTTCCTTTAAAAGCTCAAGAAAACATTGTTCAAGCTGTAATTGTTTCCAGAATAGACTATGGCAATGAGTTATATTTAGGTGCATCAAAAAATCGCCGAGAAGACTTCAGATGGTACAAAATGTGCTAGCCCATTTGCTTTACCATGTTCCTAGGCATGCATCAGTTGCTTCTCACCTCCGCTCCCACCACTGGTTGGTTGCCTGTGGAGAAGCGCATTCATTTTAAAGCATTATGTTTTATGCATAAGGGACTTTATGGAGAGGGTCCTGCCTATCTTAGCTCAATGGTGTACTTCTACTCCCCCAAGTGTAATCTCTGCTCTGGGAATAAGTAATTAGCTTCCATACCTTGTTACAAACTCACAAGGCAGGGTGGAAGATCTTTTTCTGTTCTTGGTCCTTCTCTATGGAATCCCTTTGTCTGGAAAAGCGTACATGTTATGTTATGTTACAAGTATTTCTAGAGCACACGTTCACCAGTCGGTTTCATTGCACTGAGGTAATTGAAACATAGCATGTGACAGGTCATTACTCATATGCTAGCCTAAAAAGCCACATCTTTAGGAGTTTCCTAAATGCAATATAACAGGAGGTAAGCCTGATTTCAGGATGCAGAGCATTCCAGATGCAGGTAACAAGTACCACAAACCTGGAGCCACCAAGTGTTTTTCTTTTGAAGGTGGGGTTAACAAGAAGGAAACCTCAAATTACATGTGGAGGTATGTTTTGTATGCATGCAGAGATAAAAGCGGGACTGCCAGTCTGAAGTAATTTAAAAATAAGACAACCTGCCTTAAAGATGGAATGTTGTTCCACGGGCAGCCAGTGCAGATTCCTAAGTAAGGGGGTGATGTGGCAATTCTGAGGTTGATGATGCAGCAGCCTGGCTGCTTGATTTTGAACCAATTGAAGTCTGAGGTTCAAGCCCTTAGGACGACTCAGATACAGGAAATTAGCATAATTAAGCCTTGAGAGGACCAGTGCAATGACAACCTGAGTAAGAGCCGCAAAGGATAGAAGTTTGTTGATCTTTCAGATTTTTCTGAGTTGTAAAAAACATGAAGAAATCACAGCCCCTAGTTGAGGTTCCATGGTCAGATTAGCATCGAGCAGTACCCAAAGACTCTTAACTAATTTTTTAGGCAAAGGAGGGGAACACATTGTGGCTGGCCAAAATGTAGGTCTCCATAGATCAAGTTTGTTTTTGATAATGACAATCTCCGTCTTATCGGAATTGAGTTTAAGCTGATTGTCATTCCTCCAATCACGAATAAATAACATTGTGTTTGGAAGAAGGTTACACATTCAATGGTAAAGATCAATTGCAAGCCATCCGCATAGTTGTAAACCTTGACCTTTCTTTGATTCAAAGAATGCACCAGCGTATGGATGTATAAATTGAAAAGGTAGGGGGACAAAGAGGATCCCTGAGGGACACTGAAGGACAGATAACCTTAGAGGAGCAGAAGGCAAAGAGCCTGACCGCCTGGGACCAGTCCTTCAAAAATGACTTAATCCAGTCCCGTGCAGTGGCCTGGAGGCCCGCAGCTTTGACACGGTCAACCAGAATGTCATGGCCGACCGTGTCAAAAACCACCGAAAGGTCAAGGAGCACCAATGCATGAGTGATATCCCTAACAGCAGTCTCACGAAAATCGTCTACCACTGAGAGAATAACTGTCTCGGTGGAATGGGCTGGTGGAAAGCCCGCTTGGTGACGGTCAAGAAAGTTCATTGACTCCACAAAAGATCAGATACAATTGGCTACATGGGCCTCAAGTACCTTAGCCAAAAAGGGAAGCAGAGATATCGAGCAATAGTTTTTCAAAATAGAGGGATCATCACCAGCTTTCTTTAATAGAGGGATCATTATTGCCTCCTTAAAAGAGCTGGGAACTCAGAAGCCACAACTCAAGGAATTATTGAGAAAGGCTAGGGCTAGGTAGGAAAGCAGGAGAAAACAGTTTTTAGGACCTGGAAGTCAGAAAGGGTCGTTTGGAGAACCTTACTTTAATCAAGAAGTCCATAAGGCACTCCTTGCTGATAGCAGACAGGACGGATATTGCTGCCGAATTGAAATCGGACGTTGAAGTGGTCATAGCAGGAGAACTGGGAGGGATACCAGCTTTAATATTAATGATCTTCTCGAGAAAGAAGTAATTCAAGGGCTTGCATAAGTTCTGGATGGTAGTGATTGTAAGAGCCACTCTGTCAGGGTTGGACAGTTCATCCACAATCTTAAAAACTTCCTTCGACTTGATAGCTGAGCTAGTGATTTTATCTGAGAAGCAGATAGATTTAGCTTGAATAATTAGTTTTTATATTTTTTGAGAAATTACAGATAGACTGCTTTTTATCAGTGGAGTAGTTATTCCACCATGTGCGTTCTGCATGGTGTAGTTTAAGTTTAGCTAACTTCAGGTCATCTGAAAACCATTTTGTGAAGTTATGACGTCTTAGTAGTCTGGCTCTTCGAAGAGGAGCATGAGAGTCGCTGGCATCTGTAAGCCAATTCAAAATTCCCTCTTCCAGTCTATCGAGACTGTCCTTAATTTCAGGCAGAGAGTTAGCTAAAGAACTACAGAAAGAGTCGATATTGACATGTGCCCAATTTCTGGAAAGGCTGCTGGCACTGGGTTATGGCTTCGGTGAAATCTCATTGGTACAATAGAATTTAATTAAAGAGTGATCTGACCATAAACATGGCAGTACAGGCATAGGAGAAACTGAGAGATTGGTAGTCAAGACTTAATCTAAAGTGTGGCCCTTATAGTGAGTGGGTGGGTGAGGAAACAAGCTGAGTGAGATTTAAACTGCAGATCATATCAGTGAAATCTGGAGAAAGTTGAGCCCCAGTGTCCTTATGAGCCCAATAATTGAAGTCACCTATTATTAAAAACTTTGTAAACTCAATCGCAAGTGAAGATATGCGTTTCCCAAGGACCTGAGAAAAAGGGGCATGTAACTGGGGGCCTATAAACTAGAAAGCAGATTGGGGGGAAGAAGAAGAATTGAGTTTGATTATGAGGCTATCAGTCTTTGGAATGTCAGAGGTGTAAGACTGGAAAACTTTAAGTGCTTCTTTATAATGGCTGCTACACCACCTCCAGTGTTGCTAGAGGGGGGAAGAGTAAAAAGGATATAATAACTTTCAGGGAAAGCTGCAAGGATGTTGGGGGATGATTCGACTGTTAACCAGGTCTCAGTTAAAATAAAATGTCAGGATTATCACAATGCAGTAACTGAAAGATTTCAAGTTGGTGTTTAACCATGGACCTGGTGTTCAAGTAAAAGATTTGGAGCTGATTGGGAAGAGGCAAGTTCTCTGTAGAAACGTTAAAGGGAGGTGTCGTCAGTTCCTCCTGTAAACTAGCCATGCTGGATTTATTCAGAAGCCCTAGATTGGAAATGAGAGAGAGGTTGGAGGGGTCCGACTGGTGAGCTGTAAAATGTAGCAGTCAGAGCTCATTTGAGGTGTAAGAAAGATTTTGGGCATAATAACTAGCCCCGACCAGATGCGGACGGGCGCAGAAGGGCTTGCCTTTGGCGCGACCGCTACACGATCCCTGCGCCCGTCCACTGCGCGACCGCGCTGCACGTGACATTAAGAGGGCGAGGAGCTCTGACAGACTCCTCCCCCAGCCACCTGCATGGTTACCTCCAGCCAATCATGAGCAAGAGTAGCACAACCTCCTGAACAGTGCCAAAGCATTGGACGGCAAATTTAAAGCATGAATTAAAAACAATTAAAAAAAGGTAGGCAGCAAGAAATGGAGAAAAAGGCCTAGCAATGTACAACAAAGCACAATTGCAGTACCCAGCATGACCGCACTGCTCGTGGCATTGAGAGGGCGAGGAGCTCTAACAGACTCCTCCCCATGGGTAGAAATGTGCTTTAAAAATGCATTGATTGAGAGAGGAGGCATGACGAGGGTGCAAGGAAGTAGAGGGTAATTTGACAGAAAATAAGAAGCAACAATTGGGTGTTTAAAGTCGAGGTTAATTTTCATGGGAATAAAGAGGAGGCTTTTTTGAGATGGCATGCAAACTAAGGATGCAATACTGAAGAAATAAATAACTTTTTTGCATGTTAAACTGTGATATATTAGGTACATTTGATAAACACTAGAAGCAGGCAAACATTCTGAAAGGCTAGACCACAGCTTCAGCAGGAACAGCTGATCAGCTCATGGGCTTGAAGAATTGGTGGACCGATGCATAGGGAAATATGGAGAGCTTTCAGCTGTGCTCAAAGGCAGTAGTACCCTCATGATCATAGCAACTTGAGAGAACCTACAGGGTAAATAATGCAAACTCTGAAGAGGAGAATCTGCAGATGCTGGAGCGGATGTCTTCGGATGTTCACCCTTAAAGTTTGACTCAGAGTATTAGTTACGAAAGCAAAGTGAGACCAATTTTGGATGCCCCTGATTGTGGCATAGCACAATATGGGGGTGAGGATAGCTTACCCTGACAGTGGAAGTGCACTGTCTGCACTCCTATACCTGGAGTGTGTAAACCCAGACAATAACACGATGATGATGTAGGGCTACTTTTTGCAATTCCATTAACCTTGTTAGTAAAGCGTGCTTTATAGTTTCTTTTCTGAGCGCTTCTTGGTAGATGGTAGGGGTGAGGCGGGCTGCAATTTCTGAAGTTCTAAACTGAGCCTGCCCTTTGCCTGTCCCTGATTGCTACTTCAGAAGGCAATGACAGTCAGGTGCAGAAACTCCACACTTAGGGCCAGATGTACGACGCTTTTTAGCGTGCGCAAACGGGTCTTAGACCCATTTGCGCACGCTAAAAAGCATGGCCCTATGTACAAACAGTATTTTGTGACTCGCAAATAAATTGCGATTCGCAAAATACTGTTTTGCGACTCGCTATTAGGAAGGGGCCTTCCCTTCCTAATAGCGACTGCAAAGCTATGTACCAATGTTTTGTGACCGCAATTGCGGTAGCAAAACACTCGCAAATTTCCTCCTACTTCAAGTAGGTGGTAATGCATTCGCAAATGGGAAGGGGTCCCTAGGGGACCCCTTTGCAAATGCATGCAGTATTATTTTTTAAGGGCAGGCAGTGGTCCCAGGGACCATAGCCTGCCCTTAAAAAATGAAACGAAAACGTGTCATTCTTTTTTTTAAATGCATCCCGTATTCCTTTAAGGTAAACGGGCTGCATTTAAAAAAAAAAGCTGCTTTATTTAAAAACAGTCCCAGACATGGTGGTATGCCGAGCCAGCAGGCCACCATCCCTGGGAGGGCCTGTCATTCCCAATGGGCTTGCAAATTGCGAGAGGCTCATTAATATTTATGAGCCTCGCAATTTGCGACCCCATTGGGAATCGCAAACAGTGTTAATTACACTGTTGTACATGCCAAATAGCGCCTCGCAAATTGCGAGTCGCAAATGTGACGCAATTTACGAGGCGCTATTTGCCAGGTCGTACATCTGGCCCATAATTGTGCCCATATTGTTCGTTTGTTTATTAAGCTTTTGTAAAGAAAGCAAAAAACAGTAACAAAGGTCCAATCAGTTCCAGCGATGGCTTTGAAGATTCATGCCATAGTAGAGCTAAAGCGAAACCAAAGGGGATGATGGACGGAGCGCTTGAGCAAATCAAACACTCACCCCCAGTCAACTGATCTGGGTTTAATCCATCATCATTCTTTAGCTCACTCCACCACCCCAGTTCAGACATGGCCATATGCAAATCAGTCTGACCCTGTGCCTCATGGGAACAGTCCAGCCCGAACTGCCAAGCCATGTCTTCCCTGGACCGGAAACAAGCATCCTGGGACCGGTTTCGGGTTCATAACCCTCATCAGCCAGGCTATCTTGAATCCAGTGGCAAAGTGAGCTAAAAGCACTGTGACCCATGTCACTGTCAGCAGTTGATTCAGACCTTGCAGCGTGTTCTAGCGTTACAAACACAATAGTAGCCATAGCATACAGGACTGGTACAAACGAGGGCGCACTGGAAGACAGCTGTGTCACACATTTGCACCAGTGCTTAAGCTCATATGAAGAGTCAGACCATGTATAACGTGGGGCTACAGGCCAATCAAACAGTATTGGAATCAGTGATCCTATCTACCGCTGCTCCGTTCAGTCCCTGATCACTCTTAGCACATTGGGCTAGGTACGCACTGGAAGACCCCCAAATAGCTGTTGGGCAGGATCTAGTCAGCATTAATAACCAATATTCAAAACAAAATTCCTGTCAGTATGCAACATCCTTTATCCAACATACTACTAGAGGTGACGTTCCACGACCCCAGTGCATTGCCACCTAGTGCTTAGCCAGTAGCAACATCATGGCAGGAAGTTCACGTACACAAATTCAAACATCTTTAACATACCCCAGCAACGCAACTAAGGGGCAACGTCTGGCGTTATTGCACATTAACTTCTCACTGGAGTCATAGACTAGTGCCCAGTGACATGTAGTTCCCACTAATCCGTAGAACGTGCACGTTTGTTGGACAACAAAACATTGGATGAGGTGCCTATACTGATTCCGAGCACCCCCGCAGGGTATGTTGGCCTAGAGACCAGCTAGCTCACAGTGCCACTATAAGCCCCCCTAACATTACAGGGGAGCGAATGGTTTCTGGTAACCACTGAACATGACAACCCTGACCCCTCAGGGATTGTGGAAGCTGATCAGGACCTTCCGCTCAGTCACTCGTGCTTACTTGTTCTCAGAGAAATATACAGAATACACAGTGGGACGTTTTCAATATATTTATTGAACCAACGTTATTCTTGTATAGAATACATGTGCTGCAATAATCAGTAGACATAAGCAGATAAAAGTGATTACAAGCTCCAAAAGCGTAAATAGTAGATACAGTTCTACCATGGTGCTAAAACAGAGTAAATATGCAGGAATATAAACAAGGCAGTAATCAGGCGTACGTCTAGTATGCAAACCCTACTCTAAGTGTAACTAGAGTGTGTGTAAGTGTAGAGCCAAAAATCTCCCCAAGGGACAATCCAACCCTATTACCTGGCGGGAAAGAATGAAGGAGCCTGTCTTGGTCACGAACTGGACACCCCTCACGGAGATGTCAGACCGCTGCGTGGTGAAGTCTCAGCATGCAGGAACCTTCGGTGTCAGCTGAAGTACCTCCTCTGCTAATCTTATGGGAAGCTCTTTATTTATAATAGAAAGTAGCCTTGCAATGTGCGTATAGATTAGTGATGTTATGGATATGTAGTTAGCCCTGTCGCCGCGTAGATGAAGATAGAAACGACATTTGAACATAGTGTGTAGAGGGCCTTGTACATGATGTTCAAGGCATCATGATAATGTTGTGCAAAGCTAGATGTGTAAACAAAGTAGTTTCAGGGAAACTAATCCAACATTTTTGTGCACGCATATATGTGCAAAAAGTCACAGCAGAAATGTTAATGTGAAAAATAGGATGTAAGAAATGATAGCTTTACTACATGGGCCTAGCTCATGTACACAACACCAGAAGGGGAATCAGCTGAGAGGACAACATCCAATGCATGGAGCAAGGGAGGCGTCTGTGGGAAGGGAAGGTAATATCCCGTCCCCGACTCGTATCCCGCAGACAATAGTAAAAGAGTATGCCAGCGGCGAGCAGTGAGTGAGCTCCTGTAGTGCCTGACGAGTAAGGCTGTTGTGTAAGGGTAGAGATTTCCCATTATGGACAAGCCCAGGTATCTCAATTGCTGGCATACTTATGTATCTCTCGTAAGCTGCAGCATCGGTTTCTGAGCCGAGGGTATAAATCATTCCTGTTTACATAATTACAAAGTACTTGTATGTTAAATACAGTCAATTGAGCATTGCAAATGCCCACACGAAAAGGTTTTCACGGCTGGGCAATCATGTACAAATCTCCCATTAAAGGAGATTAAATAATTATCAACCAAAACATCCAGTACTTGGGATGCAATTTTTCCTTTGGCATATCAACCATATTTGCCATTGTGATTTCTGGTGCTTCCAACAATTCCCCAAACTAAATATCGAATTCCACAAGATTCAATCTCAGATTAAAATCTCCAGCCATTAACAATGTAATCTGGGGAAATCTACATTTAATTATTAATAAACCATTTCTAATTAACACCCTTTATATTGTTAGATGACACAGTCACGAGCAGGAGCAGCAGAGGTGGTCATGCCAGGCGGCAGCTGTGCACTGCAGGGGGGTGGGCTCCGGCAGGGGGTTGAATGCAATTCCTGGCCAGATGCAGGGTGGAGAAAGGCACCTGCGAGGGTTGGGCACAGAGCCTCACCCAAGCCGCACACTAGGATGGACAATTTAATTTAAGTTTAAAAAAAAAATAGACATTCAGTAAAAAACCAAAAGGTTAATGTGACGTTATAGTTAGGAATTGTAATATTATCTTACTTTACATGAAAAAAGCCTTTGAAATTCACTGAAAAAAACAACACTTAAAGGGACGTTATAGTGTTATAGTTAGATGTAAATGTAAGTTAAAACATACCATTTTAAACAAACAAAACCACTGAAATGTACTGGTTACAGTTAGCTCAAGCAACTATTACTCGTATCTCAAAAGAAATATTTGAAAATATATGTTTTAACTGACAATTTTACCTAAATATAATTGTTTTTTCTGTGACATATATATATATATATATACACAAAATATCCTCTGAAAGAGAGTCACGCACACTCAAATTTTAATGATAACAGTTCTCCAGCCCCTGCTATGAGTTTCGGCTTAACAGCCTTGCTTCCATGTATGCAAATCTTCTCATGGGCTGGTGGGCGGAGCAGGTGTCTACTGCACCTGAAAAAAGCGAGGACACAGACAAGATCATATTCTGGATGAAATTCATTGATGATATCTTTTTGATTTGGGAGGGTAGGGAACAAGAGGCAAACAGATTTGTCACCCGCCTTAATGACAAAAATCTCAACCTAGAATTTACATCAAGTCTGAGTAGGGAACACATCAATTTTCTCGATGTCAAGGTGGAAATAATTAACAAGAAGGTCTCCCCGAAATTACACAGAAAATCACTTACGGAGAATTAATACGAGCCAAAAGAAACTGCACTGATGAGGGCACCTTTCAAATAGAACAAAGAAACATGATCCAGCATTTCACACAGAGAGGGTACCGGAAATGGGTCCTTGACAAAGCTGTCAAAAAGGCCAATACACTATCCAGGAATTAAATCTTGTTTAGCTCTAACAGAGGGATAAGTGAGGGCAACACAGACAACACAGAGAACCAAACTAGGCTAGTCACCACATTCAATGGGAAATCTGGGACCGTATGGGGCATTCTGGTCAAAAACTGGGGTCTCCTCAAGTGTGATCCTGTCCTCGGGGAGAGTGTCAGTGAGAAACCCAATATCACTTACCGTAAAAATAGATCGATACGTGAAATGCTTGTGAAAACAGACATCCACATGGAGGCGGACACACATGATGTACTGGGACAACCTCTCACAGGGTTCCACACCTGCGGCAAGTGCAAAGCTTGTGAACACTCTACCATCTGTAATGATTTTTTGATCCCTTGTACCACCAAACATCGATTTATAACTCAGTTCATCACATGTAGTACAACCTTTGCTATTTATGTTTTAGAATGTCATTGCAAGCTCAGGTATGTGGGCAGTACCATACATCAGATATGTATGAGCAGACCAAGGCTATCACTAATCATGATAAGCACTACCCAGAAGCCAGACATTTCGAAATACACCACTATAGCGATAGGAAACAACTTCAATTCTTTGGGATAGAACATGTCAGGGCAGATCCCCATGGTGGTGATCGTACAACTACACTCAGGAAATGCGAATCCAAACTCGTTATTGAGCTTAACACTAAGTCCCCTTGCGGCCTTAACTCGGATGAGGAGTTATTTGTCCACCTGGACTGATATTACCCTAATGTCCTTTTTGTTATATGCTGGTTTTGTATGCAATTAATTTAATTCAATTCATTTTTATTGCAGGCCAACATTTTGCAAGCTGTCTCGGCACTTTGTGATATCTGTTTTTGCTATTCTTATCTAAGGAGGACAGGAAGGGCCTCTCACCTGGAGTGCTGGGTTCGAGAGGCGGCTCCGGCCGGGGCACCCTACACTTTTATTCTGGAGCATTTCAAACACATTAGGTGATATAATTTGCACTTTCACTTTATCTATTTTATTACTAGTTAAGTTTGAATGTGGGCTGGCTCAACCAAAGGAACTATGTGCAATTTGCTCTGCCGATTTACTTGGGCTGTGGTTTTTACTGTCATGCACTTTAGCCCACTGGGGCTCCATTTATGTATTGTGTCCTATTAGATACCTGCTTGTTGGCTCTTGGTACATATATTTCCTGTATCCATAATGCTAGACAATGCCTGCTGGAGCATTTACATGCAATGTATTTTCCCACTGTGGACTTATATGTTAAGATATATTGCCTGTTGATGTTGCCCACCTGGGCTCTATTTGTTGAAATAATGACTCTAAACAGTATGCACATGAAAAAACAGAAAAAACGGTATATATTGAATATGGCACGATACACGTAGGATACATTATTCATATTTAATGACTGATTCCTGGTACCCAGTCGTTCTTAGTTGAGGACTAATGTACACTCTCTACTGCCTGTCGGGTATAGGGGCAACATATCCGAGGACTAATGCATGCCTTTTATCCATGTTTATTTTGCAGTGTGAGCACTCCTTGCTTGCTATGGTGTATCCCATTTATTGTATGCCATCTGGTATTGGGGTAACTTACCTGCAATTATCCACAATATAGAAAATCCAGAGGCTTAAACACACTTAGTGTAGGATTCAGCAACTGTCATTGGGTTACTTTGACATCTTGTGTGTGCAGCGGTATATCATTACTTTTTACTTTACTCTGTGCAATAGACAAGCTGATTACACTACCTATTTACTTTACACCAGTCATGATTCTTATAACTCTTTTTACTTTTATGCAATTCATTTTCTTTAAAGTGTACGAATATTTGAGTATGCGCATGTATTGTACCACACAAGCCAAACAGTCCAAGATGGCGGCATATGATTTGTAAAATTATGTTGAAGCTGTATGGCCATCCCATTTCAATGTTTATGTTCACTTGTTTTCAAACGCATGCGTGTATATATGGTGTTTTGGTCACCCCGTGCATGAGCAAGGCTGTTAAGCCAAAATGTGTAGCAGGGGCTGGAGAACTCTTATCGTAAAATTTTGGAACCTCATTTGGAGGGCGCGTGACTTTCTTTCAGAGGATATTTTGGATTTATGCACCGGGTGCCTCACCTAACACCATGCACCACTTCCCACTGTGGTGACACAGCATTTGTGGTAAAGTAAAATAAACGATATATATTTATGATTTTCTATGTTTTTTTAAATGTCCATCTCAATGTGCAGTGTGAGGTTGGGGGCAGGTCCTGCGCCCAATCATCTCGGGCACGCACAGCTATGTCATGTAGCAATATAAACTGTGTCATTTCAAGTAAGGCAGACCTACTGGCTTTGTCAAAGGGTCAAAACACCAAAATATAAAAAGCAGGAGGGCTATTGGCTTTATCAAAGAGTCAACACATCAACATATATAAAGCAGACCTATTTGCTTTGTCAAAAAGTCCCCACTAACTACCAAATGTTTATTTTATAAATTCACACATTGTAATGTTTAATAATAGTGATCCTCACAACATGTTTTCAATAAAGCGCTGTTTAAAAAAAAACATTAAAATGCCTCTGAGTCTTTTTTAAAACATTTTTCAGGCCACAAAGTGCAACCATAAAACCAACCACAAGGATAACCCACACTCCAGCTGAAGAGCATACAGCTCCATATAATAATTTCTCCTGGGGTCATGAATTCAATGGACCAGGAGACTTACTCTGTTTTTTTTTTAAAGTTGCTGGGGGATGTTGTGCTTCCAGCAGCCTTCCATAACATTAAAGAAAATGCCTGGTGGTGTCCCTTATCCTTCTAGGGGCACCCCTAGGATGAAAGAAATTTGAGTAAAAAGCCCTTGCAGGGCATTATATTGTGCTCCATGCCAGAGCAGTGAATAATATGTGAGGGGCTCCTGTCGGTCATTTATTATACTAAAAACATTTTGGGTGCCTGGTGCCCACCCGGGGCAACAACATGTTCTTTTAAAAAAAAAAATTGATAAGTTGGGGTTGTGTGTGTGTGTGTGGGGGGGGGGGGGAGGCAGCTTTTGCCAGTTCCCCAACCATCACCCAAACCGGGTGCTGGACGGAGCCAGCATTTTTTTTAAAAGTCTGTGTTTCGGCGCCTGCCTGGGGCACCCATGAGTTCTCAAATCGCTGGGGGCTGTGTGAGGGACCCTCAATGCCTTTGTGGTCCCTGTTGGTTCCCCAGCCAGCCCCCATTGTGGTGCGGGAAGAAGTTGGCTTTCTCACTTTTCTGTGGCCCGAGCAGGAGCAGCATTTTTCTGTGCTTCCACTCGGGCGAGAGCAAAGTTTTGTTTCCTGCCCAGGAGAGTGTGGGCAGGGAATGCCCACACGCTCCCTGGCAGGAAACAGTGGTGTGCTTGGGGATGGGGTTCCTGGACACTGCTCTCATTGAACTCTGGAGGATGGGGTTACCTTGGCCGGTGACTGTCTTGGGTAGTGGGAATCCACTTCCCTTCCCTAAATTATAAATTCAACCCTGGGGGATGGGGTCCTTGGGGCCTCAATGAGGCTTGGGGAGAAGGGCCGTCTGTCCCCTAATTATTTTCCCTGGGGGACGGGGTCTCCAGGGCCTCAATACAGCTCAGGGAGGTGGGCAGCATGCCCCACTCACCTATAAAAAGAAAACACGACGACCCGTTGGTCCCTGTGAAATATACATACATTTTTAACCTTAATTTCTCAAAAACTACTTAATGGATTTACTCTAAATTGAAAAAAGACTGCTTTCTGAACCAAGATCTAGCTCTCTGCCAATTATGATGTAATTCCGTTCAACTTTTTTGGCTGTAGCTGTGTCTAATTTTCCTATGGACAATTGCCTGGAGAAAACACCTTTTGGGACCACCCCTTTTTCTCGTCCCCCGCTTGATGGGTCACCCCGAAACTTTCCAGGAAGGCGCTGAGGTAGATGAGACTTTTTTGGGAAAGTTTTGTGAAGATTTATCAAACAGCAATAAAGTTATTAACATACTTAAAAATCAATTTACTATAGAAAAGTGGTCCTAACTATAACTACCTATTGCCAAATGAGATTATGGTTTGTTTCTCCACAGGAATAAAGCGCGTGCATACTGTGCCAGACTCAGGAGTAATGGAATATTCCAATAGTTCCTACATTTAGAGCAACTGTAAAATGCTGTGTTTAGGCTCCATTTTTAGGTTTGACGTGCATGGCACATCTGCCATTCATGGCAGACATATTGCATTGTTTCCTATGCTTACTTAAGGGGCTTTGGCTCAGTCCCCTCCAGCTATGATCTTCTGCTCTGGTAGCTTCGTGCCATGATATATTGGTAATCACATCTCTGATGAGTCCACAGGAGTATTTTAGTATAACCGTTTTTTAGGTCTCGCCTGAGCCAGCGCATGCGCTGCTCTGGCGAGAGTTTTAGTAAGCGGGTTTTGGAAGTGCAAACAGCAGTGGCTTTTGCTGGCGTGCACGCGCGATCAGGCGCCATATGGCTTCCCTCGCCATCTGGCTTCCCTCGCGATTACTTTCACTTTCGCGGCCGCTCGGCCGTGTCAGTTTCACGGCCGCGCGGCCAATGCTTGGTTTTTTTTATGATTGAATTTTGACCATTTTTGAGGATTTAAGCGTCTCTTGCTTAACCAAAAACTGCAAGTTTTATGGAAAAGTTTATTTAATTTTGCGAAAACATTTTACTAAGTGGAGAACTACCTGGCGATAGTGAGCACATTTTGTAAAATCGACAACAACCCCTTTATTTTAAGGACATACATTACCTCAAGAGACAAATACCCAGATTGTTTGGTATTAAAAGTTTTTTTAAAGTTTCAAAAGTTTCATTGACACGTTTTTAACATTGGCAGAGGCGCCACAGGCGAAACAGAATATTCTTAAAGTTCTTCTTAAAACAACTTAATAAAATGCACTTAACAGATCCGCAATCAGTCAGTGGTGAACCACTGTGCCTTAAAAAAACAAAACGAAATAGTTTAAAAGACATCAGTGAAGATTTTGCGAATACAATTAACACAAATGCCATCGTTGCTCTTCACCCAGGCTTCATGGCAGTCACGTGGTTTTCACATCCTTGGGGAGTTTTTGCACAGCGGCGTGAATAACAGGCTTTTTTCTCCAGTGAATAGCGGCGCGGTCTCTTTCACATGCAGATTAGCTTGTCGTTCGACTGTCTAAATAGCGTTTCTTGATATTCTCTCTGTTTGAGCGCTGTATGGCTCTCGACCGATTACATGCAAATTTACGTGGCGCTATAATTGGTATTTTTCAACATCCGCTTTACCGAAAATAAAGTTACTCCTCTCCAGAATTGTACATTAATTGTTTTTTGAGTTTCATATAAGAAGCCCTTTGAAAGCAGCTGTGCGCCCGCCCCCTTCACTGAGCCCCTACCTCACACCCGCATCCTATCCCTGCAGGACCCCACCAACGGATTACTGTTTAAATCTCATTACGTATTCTAAGATGACTTCCTTGGTTGGGTAAAAGACCCCCTGTCAGGGGGACAAACACCGGCCCTTCTCCTCCTCCCAAGAAATAGTACCAACACAAACACCATTGTTTCAAAAACAACATCCTCATGCACAAAAGTAACAATAAAAAACCTCACTGCAACAGAAATAACAGAAAAAAACAAACAGGACTCATTGCAACATTACAACTTCAAAAATCAAAAATGTAACCAGAACTCATTGCAACAGAAGTACCCCCTAAAGCCAATCAATATACATAACCCACTACAGCAAAAACAGCCACGAAACCAAACTCACCACACAACAAAGCCAAACTCAGTCTAACAGAAACAAACCCAAACCAACAAAGACAAGCATTGGCATAGCCAATAGGTCTCGCTTTTGGGACATTATAAGTGTTTAGCCATGCAACAGTTGATGTTGCACCAAGGATATTGTGCTGCAGAATTACATACTTATAAGGTCCCAAAGGCGAGACCTATTGGCTATGCCAATGCTTGTCTATTGACTGTTTGGTCGTGTTTTTCCACCTTCTTAGGAATGCATGAAGGACTATTTTACATCTAGAATCAGCTAGTTAGCAGCTTGGCAGCAATTAAGGCAGAGCAGCGACAAACGCGGCTGAAATAAAAATGCTGCATAAAGTAAAGCAACCCTTATTTCTGTGGCATCCATTTTTCAGATACTTTTGTCAGCTTTTTAGTTCTGTGGGTTCACGGCAATGTACGATGCAAGTTGTTTCTTTTGATTGAGAACCTCTCCAAAATCCCGTGGAGAAAGGGCTGAGCACCCCTGCATAACGCATCAGTAACAGGGGCTGGAATTTAATATTTTCAGGCTGTTTTCCGCTACCAGCCATGCCCTGATGATAGAGGAGATTTTACAGACACTCATTGTTAAGCAAGCCTGAGTATTAAAAAAATGCCTTCTATTGTAGGGTATGAAACCGAGCAAACAATTACCACAAATGCAGTGTTTTGAACAGAAGGTAAATTGGGATTTTATATGTCTTCAATTCCGCGCGTAACAATTAACTCTCTCAATTCAATAGAATCCCACCTTTGTCTCTTCATTATGTAAATGCTAATCATGGTGTACTGCTCAAAACAACGAGGTCAACAAATAGTTTGTTCAACATTAAACTGGCTGGATTTGGAGCTATTCATTCACACATGTACCTCTGCTGCCCTCCAGTGGCATAGAAAAAGAAACGAAAAGAAACAAACTCGTGATTAAAAATCTGGTAACTATTTTAATTTGAAAATTGTAATTTCATTTTCTCGGCAGGCGAAGAGCGGTTTCAGCGATTTATTAAAATGTTTTGAAAGAGATTTATATGTTGCAGGGATAGAGCAAGTCATGCAATTTATGGTAATAAATTACTTTTTAAAACCAAATCAAATTGAAAAAACAAATCTAAGTTTATTTTGCTTACCCACCGAAATCGCTTGAAAGTAGTTGTGCAGTGCGGGCTCCTCGTCAGATGCCTGTATAAAGGGTTCTACATTTCATGTCCTCAAATGCAGTCAGTAGTGTATGGATCTCCATCAGAAACCTACAAAGGCTACACCAAGGGCTCAAGTCCAAAAAAACAGAAGTGAGGGAACTAACCAAGTTAGGGAGTATGCAGATGACATCACAGTGCATGACATCACGGCGCGTGACATTGGCACGTGACATCACAGGAAGTGGCATCACAACCCATGACTTTGCAAGAAGTGATATCACAAGAAGCGACATCAGATCTTAAGACCGCACACATGTTTAGCAGGAGGTATCAAGAGTACATTGGAGTGCATTACGGATATACATGCACACACTTGATTTAGGCAGCAGACGGCAGCAGACGTACGCTTTTGTAAGCTACATCGAAAACAATGTTGCCTTTTGTCAGCGTAAAGCTTCTTTTACCTAAGAATTGAACAAACTAATTCCGCTGCCAGCCTACTCCACTAGGCTTAATATGCCATACGCGGCACATTTCCATGTACATGTGATTGCTTTAGCTGCCTGCGCTCTCCAGAGGTAAGACCGCTATCTTATTCGAAGCATGCTTACTCAGCCTTACCCGCCACTTAACCTGTCTGTCTGTCTGGAGATTGGGGATCATTTTTCCCCAACAGACCATGACATAAAACAAGATATAAAGACAGAAAGGGAAGAAAGGAGAAAGAGATATAGAAAAACAATGATGAAGGCAGAAAAGGTGATGAAAAAAGCAAGTGTAGAGTACTGAAAGAAAGAGGTAATGGCAACATTGGCATTCAGTCATAGGACCCTAAGAAAAAAATAGGGCTCTGCATTTATGGTTTTACAAATTATACATTACCTCCCAAAATGTCACCTCCACATTTAGCAGCAGACATCTATCATGTTCCTATTGCTGGCATAACTATATCTAAACCACTCTCACCAGCACAACTTAACAGCTCACCCTGGAATCAGTACAACCAGAATACCCACACAAAGAATGGACCATGAATTTGACAGTAAGAGGTATCAGCTCCACATCAAAATAAGTGCAAGCCACCCAGTATCAAAGGATGAGAAGGAAATTGTGATAAAGGTAACTCACAAGAAAATGGCACAGGCAATTCCAGTCCTAACTACCCTGTGCTATTGTGTTAAAATACAGTACATCGCAAAATTTGCAGCATCGCTGCAGTAGGTAGGTGTGAGAAGGGCAACAAACAGGACCACCCCATCAGTGTAACAAAGTTTTTTTTAAATATGTCTTTATTGAGTTTTCTAAAAGTTTTCACAGAAAGGATATCAACAATCGACCATATTACTGTATTTTATATCGTACAATATATTCATGCCCCGAATCCTCTATCTGAGCAGGCGTGGACTTTTAGGAGGCAGCTGAGTCCAGCAAGTCTTGCAACATCGCTCCCCACACCAGCAGCACCTCTGGCAATTTATCATCTCTTCTTGTCTTTCTTATATGTTCCTCTTCCACTCCTGCCCATTCCTGTAGGTCGTTTTCCTACTTTTCTCTAGTTGGGGGCTTACTACTCAACCAGTGGATCGCTCTGCGTCGTTTTGCCAATATCAGGTCCAAGATTGTAAATCGTCTGCTTAGTTTTCGTTCTGGGTCATCAGGAAGGAGGCCAAGTAAGCATTTATTAATCGTTGAAGGGATATCCCACCCTGTGGCCTGTTTAAGCTGTGCCAGTGTTTCCCCCTAGAACACAGCCACCGGCGGACAGTGCCACCCCATATGCAGGAAATCAGCATCAATAGCTTTGCACCTCGGACAGTGGGATTCTCTTGTCAGGTAGATAGCATGCAGTCGCTTAGGGGACAGGTAGGTTATATGTGTTGTATTGAATTGGATCTGTTTAAACCTGGCGCATACCGATACCCTTTGAACCCCCACATGTATTTTTAACCAATCTTTGGGAGAAAGGGGGTTGTCACTAAGGGGTTGCTATTTCTCCTCCACCGCAATGGTTTGATGTACCTGTCTTTGTGCAGTGCTCGATATAGGTGTGTTACAAGCCGGTGACCTACAGCCATAGATAACATAGTGGTCTGTGTGTGGGTGGATTCAGGAGCCTCCGGGAATGTCGGGCACTATTGGCGCACCATGGCAGCTGTCTGTGCGTATTGCAGAAATTGTCCTAAACCCAACACAAATGAGTCCATGGCATCCCGCAATGTTATGAACCTACCCTCTGGATACAAGTCAGCTAAAGTCAGACAACCACCCTCCCTCCATCTCTCTGTGGACATCAGCTGGGTCATCTGGACAAAAGGGCGCATGATCCAAATGTCCCGATCAGGCACGTATGGCATCTGCCTAATTATTCTCTGGACTGTGCTTTCTCATAGGTTGGCCGTCAGAGGGATCCAGAAGGGGAAATTTTGAGGTATTTGTCTGCCGCGCAACAAGAGTGATCCTAACTGCCAGTCACCACATGTGCCAGCCAATAGGGATCTTTCCCCGCTAGGTTCAATGTCCAGCCAATGGATTGCATGCTGGAGCTGGGCTGCCAAGTAGTAGAGTTCCAGGCCTGGGACCTCTCGTCCCCCTGTTCTCACTCTCTTCACACTGTGTCAAGGCTCACCCTGCATCTCTCCCCACTCCAAAGTAGCACCGCCAAAAGTGAATCCAGTTCCTGTAAAACACTCCTAGGCAGTTCATCAAAGACAGATGTTTTATGTTCCAGAATTTAATAAAGTGGAGCAAGCCCTCCACTACCTTCCCCATGTTATAGTCATAGAACTGCTTCTCGTAATGCGCAACGTGTATCCACAAGTATCGAACTTTATTCACAGTCCATGGCAACTCCACTCATGGAAGCTGTTCCAGTGGTATATCTCTGAGCTGTCTCAGTGGAAACAGAAAAGACTTGGCCCTGTTAATCCGTAATCCAGAAACCTCCCTTGAAGTCCGTCAGTGCACTCAGCATTATCGGGACCGAAAGATTCCACCATCGCAAGTATACTATAGCATCATCAGCATACAATGAAATAATATGTTCTATTGTACCAGACCCTACTCCCCACCCTTTAAGAATTTGTCTCATGTGGCAGGCTAACAGTGCCATTGCTATGTCAAAAATTTGGGGAAACAAACCCATTTTTTGGAGTACACGTCAGATGCATTCCCATCTCACAGAGTCAAAGGCCTGTTCTATGTCTAGAAAGATAATTACAACAAACAGAGGCAGCCCTATCACCCGAACCTGGAGCAGAGTAAAGACTGGAATCCTAACATGGGTTCAAGTACTGCATTACACAAAACATAAACTTAACTAATCTCAAAAACAAACCAAACAAGAAAAATTATAAGAACTACATCACATAAAAAACGATACCCCACACAATGACACAATGTATACAAAATGTATTAAGATAATAATATAAAGGATAATGCAGTCATAAAACAGTGGTGCTCACAAGGTTACACAAAAAACATTATAAAAATAATTGACAGTGTAAACAGAAACAGTGACTGAGGAAAAATTATACATAGAAACTGTTAAGACATAACACAGAAACAAAAGCAGCAAAAGATGCTTCCTCTTCAGTAGAAGCCACAGATAGGCGTTGACGGCTTTTCGACCAAACTAAAACTGTATGGTCATCCTCAGGACAAACAGTGCTTATTGACAGAGCATCCAACAGTAAAGTTTGGTCACTAGTTCATTGAAGGTCAATCTCATAAGGCAGTAATTACTGTCGAAATCATGGGAGGAATCATTTGCTTCATGAGTTAGAGATTAGTCCAAAATACTCGGGCCATGAATATATTATCGAGGGAGTCAGACCAAATCACATCCCTGTTTTGAATGCCAGTACGGGCTCAATAACAACCCAAAAGAATTGTCTGGAATTATTCAAATGGCCAGGAACTACGGGCATGCGTGCATCTCGAGAGCCGTACAGACTTTGACGGCGTGCCGGTAGCCTGCTATATGTCTAGAAAGTCCAGGACAAAATTATCCTCTTCCAGCTCCGATGCCTACATAACGTGTGCTAATCGGCAGATGTTACGGAACATGTTTTTACGGGGTATGAAACCTGACTGATCGTCATGTATCAGCTGTGGGAGATTAGACAGGAGTCTAGCTGCTAATACCTGGAGTTTAAGGTCCACGTTCTGCATGGAGAGGGGGCTTTAAGACCCCGTCTCCGTGAGGTCCTTACCAGGTTTAGGTATAACCACTATTGGGCCTCTCTCATTGACCGTGGTAGCTCCAGTCTATTGTAGGCCTCGTGAAGACCATCAACAACATAGCGGACATGACATCTGAAAAATGCCGGTAGAATTTGGCCGGAAGCCGTCAGCACCTGGTGATTTAGCAGAGTTTATGGCTTTTACAGATTACAGCAGTTCCTGTTTGGGCACGGGGTCGCCCAAAATGCCCCAATCCTCCGTGAGGCATGGGAGCGCAAGGCTGTCTAACTTGGCATCTACCTACAGGGACTCCGTTACCTGCTGTGATTCCGAGTATACTTTCTGCAGGTGTTCTGCAAATGCAGCAGATAAACCATTTTACCCCCTTGATCCCGCACCGCTAGGACCGGTTGAAGCGAGTTCTCTGATCGAATCAACCGCGTCAATAAGTGCCCAGACTTACCTCCCTCTAGGTACCAGTGTCTCCGGCCAGTGTTCTTAACATGCTTATCCCTTTGATCCCATAATTCCCCAACCGTTTGTCTTTGGTTATTCCAGTCTGTCACCACTGCTCTGTTCATGGGAATCGTCTTCTCCAATGACTCTAGGACTTGCTCTTGTTTGGTCAGGTCGTTCTCTAGTGCACGTCTTATCCCAACCGTGGTAGTCATGCAACCCCCTCCCTCGGAGGACCACCTTCATGGCGTCCCACTTCGTGGCCCTGCTGTCTGTGGATTCACAGTTGTGGTCAAAATATTGTACTAGCTCCACATTCACTGTATCCCTAAATATCGGATCTGTAAGTGCCTCTGCATTGAGCCTCCAAAGTGGTACTCTGGGTACTAGCCTAGAGAGTGTGTACGTCACTATCAGTGGGGAGTGATCCAAGAGGTAGGTAGTGCATCTTGAACTCTATGGGCAATGGTAGTGTGTACAAAGAAATAACCTAAGTGGCTGTATGTGTCTGTAGCTTGCCTATGGCAGGAGTATGTTTGCATGGTCGGGTTTCTCTTACACCAGATATCCATCAGCCCAAGGCCGCTCTGCACCAGGTGTAGTCCAGCTAAGGTGTTAGGTTTAATGTCCGGACGAGAAGGAGATCTGTCTATGTCACCATTCAATGCACAGTTAAAATTGCCTGCCATCACAATCTCCAGGGACATTTGCGCTGACCTCAACATCGCACCCATGAAGGCACTGTCAACAACATTTGGAGCATAAACATTTACAAGGCACAATCTATGAGCATCAAGAGTGCCCTCCACTACTACATAGCGGCCATCAGAGTCCACGCAGGTTTTGGTGGCTTTGAATGGGACTCCGGTATCACCAATACAAGGGCACCTCGTGCATATCCTAGTAAGAAGTCATATACATTTGCCCCCTCTATTGTCTCCTAACATATTTAATACAATCCCCCCACAAGTGGGTTTCCTGCAGAAATTATATAGATGTCCCATCCCTCCTGAGATATGCATGTACCCTATTTCGTTTCACATAATTATTTAATCCTCGAACATTCCAAGTCACAAACTTATAGCTAGTTTTCTAACCGTCTATATGATATCATTGGAAACCACTCATCCGCAGGCATAGTAATAGGCAGCACCCTAATCGACTCATTATAATGAAAGCTTCCCCTCCCTCAAAACTAGTAATAACATTACATTTCTGTGTATAACCGAAGAAAAAGAAAAATGCAAAGAACCATATGTCATCCCTCCCCAACCCACCCCTAGGCAGTAGCCACTTATAACTCCCGGCGTAACGTATAGTCAAGAGGACAGTAAAACCTGTCCCAATCACCCTCCCTATCCCTAGGTCCCTAACTAGTACCTCTACATCGTTACTTAGTGCAGTACTTGACCAAGCCACCAGACTTGCAGCCCCTCGCAAGCCCAGCTCCGGGTCTCAGCAAGCCCTGGTAGGCCTCAGTCTATATCCCTCCCACCTGGGAGTACCTGTTTTCATGAATCTCTATACGATGTTCATCCCCGGATGGCTTACAGAACAGGAACAACAGTATTTAACATTGACATATTGCAGTGACCTATTCTACATTAAGACTGTATCTAGTTTCCCACTGTGGTAAGAAGCCGCTTCATTCTCCAAATGTTCATCCCGAGGGACCACCCTCAACTTTAGTCTCCGGAACTATGTCCAGTGGTGTGTAGGGGTTTAGTGTCTCGATGGGCTCCCGTTCCATCCGGAGTGTGCCGTCTGTGCTGATCAGGATCCGTCCGCCGTTAAATTCTACACGTGTACCTCGCTTTCGCTACGAGGCCCCTCGGTGTCTTTGGGATCGTCTCAAGCTCCTGTGTCTCGGTTCTCTCCATTCAAGATTGCAGCCCACATGATGTAGGCCAATTAACGCAATCCGTTCAAGGGCTTCCTGGGGAGTTTCGTGAAATAACACCTTGCCCTCATGCTGGACACAGAGCCTTGCGGGGAAACATCAGACTGTATTTTATATTGTGTTCTCTAAGCCAACGTTTGATTGATAGAAAACTGTTTTGTAGTTCCTGCACTTTTCGGGTGTAGTCAGAATATATCTGAATTGGAGTGTCTTCGTATCTAGAAGACCGTGCTTGCGGACATGTTGTGGTGTAATATCTGTGTCCCAATAGTTGAATAGGTATTATGGCACAGGGTGACGCTCCAGGGTGCGGCAGTGGCACCAGAGCACTGTGAGCACGTTCCACTGTGAAGAATTTGGATAGTTGCATCAGCCTGAGCGCGGTGGTGTTCCACTCCTCCAAAAACAGGTCAGCCGAGGGCCCCTCCGCCCGCTCCGGATATCCAAGGAAGTGCAGGTTGCTCTGCCGTGATTGCCCTTCGGCGTCTTCCTGGCGCAGGTTATTTGAGCGGTGATGCATTTGAGCCCAGCCACTGTTGCCTGCAGTTCCCGTACAGCTGTTTTTAGGGTGGCCATTTCCTCTTCCATTGAGGTAACCCTATTCACTACTTTGTGCAAACAGAATTGCAAATGATTAATGTCCATTGGCATTGAGTCCATTTTTGCCTCCAGAGCGACTCTGGACCCTCTTATGGCCTCGAGTATGCCTGCAGTGCCCTGTGCCTGTTCCCGAGGCCCGCCTGGGTGGGGCTTAATACTCTTCTCCCATGGGTTCCACTCCCGGGACTGTGTTTTGCATGATCTTATTAGATTGCCCCTCCAGGGGGTTTGTCTTTCACCATGTCGGTGTGCCTGCTGGTGGAGGGCACACTTTGATCCAACTTTTTATGTTCAAGGCAAAGGGGAGGGCTCCCAGTAGCACCCGATCCTCAGGGTGCATAGTCCCGGCCTCTAAGTATGGCTCACTCCTGACTTTTTTACATCCGTCCACCTTCCGTCTGTCTCTACCGTCTTCTTGGCCTTCCTGGGACACAGTGTGTGTTCGCTATCCACCACACTGTTCATGTGCGTCTCCGAGGGTGTCTCCTAGTACTACCAGTGTGAGTCACAGATCCAGGGTTATGGCTCAACAGCTCCAGTAAGTTCTTTGAGGGTACCCCAAATGGTGCGGTCGGGCAGCTCCTCCCTAATTAGGTTGTGGAGTCGTATGCACCAGCCAGTTCCCTCTCAGTCACTCATAGGCGGGCCACTCCCCATGCCCGGACTCTTCACAGGGCCGCCCGCACTGTTCATGGATTTCAGGCCTCCCACAGCTGCAGGGTCGTCTCTTGGTTCTGACTCCCATGCAGGCCTTCCGGATCTCAATCTATCATTTCTACCAGGGCTCATCTGCAGTCAGAGGGGGCCACAGGGAATCGCTACTGTTCTCTCCGCTGGGACCTGCTACTCAAGGCAGCCAATATATGCAGGCAACATCTTACCGCACGTCCCACAGCCCCGCAGGCCGCCGTCGCAGTTTGCAGCTGCTCTCTTGTGGCGTTTGCTCGTCTTTAGGGCCTGTGCAGCTCACTTGCTCGTAGTTTGGTGGCCGGCTCTGCCACAGCATGGCAGTGTTTTACCCGTGGTCGTCGGCTGGTTTCCACAGGCCGCCTCCCATGATAAAGTCTCCCGTTTCCACAAATAGGGCTCACCGGGAGTCAGAATAGTGTTCCGGATGAGCCGCTACTGCCGATGGCGCAATGCTGCCTCTCTCTGCAGGCCTCCAGGCCACACCTCTTCCAGCCGCGTCCCCAGGGCTTTTCCTCCATTGCTTATCGGCGGCTCTCCCCTTTAATGCGGTCATCACCTACAGCTCTACAGCCGGTTAGGATTTCCATGCCAGAGTTTCGCTCCCCTGGACTGTGCGGCCCGTCAGTCCCATGCTCTGCCCCCTTTACCAACTGCCGTCTTGGCAATGGATGGCCTCCAACTGCCAGCAAGTTTTTTATTCAGTTCCTATGTTCTGGCATTCTGCTGGGTGTAGAAGGTTTCCCAACCTACCCCCATGGCGATTGGGGGGTATTACTCTCCGGATGTGGCAGGATTTCATAGGATTAACGTGCCCAGGCCAGCAGCTCTCGGGAGGCACGTCTAGTCGGCCATCTTGTCAGGCCACGCCCTTTCGGCAATGTAACAGCTTGGCAAAATTGAACACAGTCATATCCAGCACTCTTGAATTTCCAGAGCCATAAAAAGCAACTTGGCTTCCTTTCGAGGAAAACAGCTCTTCAGCATTTAGTGATTGGAACTGGTAAATAAAGCACATTGATATAAATTGGGTCTCTAGTCGGCAGAGGTCTGCACCCTGTCCAAGAAAGGTCCACCATCCTAGTCAGGGTAAGCTAGATACACACTAAAAGATAATCTATGCTCACCCTCTAGTAGCTTGTCACAGAGCAGTCAGGCTTATCTAAAGAGGCAATGTGTAAAGTATTTGTGCAACACACACACACACAGTAACACAATGAAAACACCACAAAAATACTCCATGCAGGTTTAGAAAAATAGAGAATACTTTAATGAATAAAACATGACCAAAATAACAAAAATCCAATAAATAGAACCGGAGTTATGAATTTTTAAAGAATAAACAAAAAATAGTGCTTAGAAGTCAATTGCGCTAAGGGGGTTACTTGAGCTTGCACTAGACTGGGGTAAATCCAAAGTTCAGGATGACCGTGATGGAGGGCAGGCCAGCTACATGATTGGCGTAAGCCCTGTTGACAAAGTACCTTAGATGGAGCAAGCGTCGACGTGGAAGACTCGATGTAAGGAGTTGAGGAAGCACCGCTCGCCATCAATCCTGTGGATGGAGGTGAAGCTTCTGCGATGATCCGCGCAATCAATGAAGGCTTCAGCGTTGAACCCCTTTATGATGCAGGTGCTGCATTGTCGTCGCGCCATGCTGTCCGTCATTGTCAAGTCGCTCAGTCCATCGAAACGGTGTAGTCGATCAGCTTCTGTGTCAGAATCGAAGGGCAATGTGTCAATTCTGATCAGTGCAGACTCGTCACTGTCGATTTTGATGGTTCTGGACAGCAGATATCCCCTTTCAAGTGCCCAGGACTAGATTTGCACCACTTGGCAGGGCAGGACTCACAGATGGCAGAGTCCAGGTGCTGTTGCAGAGTTGCAAGAAGTCTTTGATGGCCCTGAGACTTCAGAACAGGGAGCAATTCAGCAAGCCCTTGGAGTCCTTCTGGGTTCAAGTGAGATAGGTCCAGTCCTTGTCCTCAGCAGGGCAGAGATCAGCAGGCAGAAGGGCAGCTTGGCAAAGCAGAAAGCAGTTCCTTCAGAGCAGCAGCAGTCAGGCAAAGTGGCAATCCTTGTAGCACAGCAGTCTTTACTCCTGGGAGAGTTCTTAACAGGTCCAGTAGGGTACTATCTTGCTAGGGTCAGAGCCCCAGTACATGTACCCAAATGTGCCTTTGTAGCGGGGGTGACTTCAAAGCAGGCCCTTGAAGTGCACAGGTCCCCTTTCATCCCAGCCCTGTCTGCCAGGCTATCTGTGGAGGGTAATCAGCCTTTTGCAAGGAGAACAGGACACTGCCTATTCAGGTGTAAGTGTCAGCTCCCCTTCTCTCTTCCTGACCAGGAAGAACTGTCAGAATGTAGGTGAATGCAGATGAGTTCTCTGTCACACTCACCCTTCCTGTGTTTGTGGCGGTTTAGAGGGGAGGCATAAAGTGTAAACGTCACCCACCCTAGACGTGTATTGGAGACAGGCTGCAAGGCACACAGAGCAGTAAGAGCAGAGAAATGTCCACTTCCTAAAAGTGGCATTTCTAAAACAGTAATGTTAAATCCAACTTTACCATTAAAGATGAACTATCATTACCATTCCAAAGATATGAAACATGATGCAGCTACTCCTTACTAATCGGGAATAACAACTTAAAAGTGTTTTAAGGAATTTCCAATGCTAGCCCATGAGAGGAGTAGGCCTCACAGTAGTGAAAAAAGAATGTAGCTGTTTATCACTAACAGGACATGTAAAACGCAACAGTACATGTTCCACCTTTTAGTTACACAGCACCCTGCCCTTAGTGCTACCTAGGACCTGCCTTAGGGGTGACTTATGTGTAATAAAAGAGGAGTTTAAGACTTGTCGAGTTGTTTTAAATGCCAAGTCGAAGTGGCAGTCAACTGCACACACAGGCATTACACTGGCAGGCGTGAGACAGACAGGTTTGAAGGATACATGTGTTGGTGGCACAACCAGTGCTGCAGGCCCACTAGTTGCATTTAGTACAGGCCCTGGGTATTTGGTATACCACTTTACAAGGGACCTATCAGTAAAGTAAATATGCCAATCATGTATACACTAATGTCACCATGTTTAGGGGAGCAGCACATGCACTTTAGCACTGGTTAGCAGTGGTAAAGTGCTCAGAGTCCTAAGGCCAACAAAAGATACAGCAAAAAGAGGAGGTAAGCAGGCAAAATGTTTGGGGGAAGGCCACCCTAAGGATGACAGGTCTGACACACATAATTTCAAATGTTTGGGAATCATTTTTTGTTTTGGTGTGGCGGATTTAGATTTCTGCACAAAACTGAAATATTTGGGTCATGGAGAAACAAGCAGAATTATGCAAGGCAGTCCTTATTTGAAAGTGAAAAATGCACAGTTACGACATCTGCCTGCCACCCATCCTCCAACCTCATGTGCCACGAATTGAAGATAAAGCATTAACCTTTGATTTAAAACAGGAGAAATAAAGAGATGTCCATCTAATGGCTGAAATGAACCACTGAAAACAGAAAACCTTGGATCAATCCCAGCTTCCCAGCTTGACAAAATTGTGTGATCCTAGGCTCAGGGAGACTTACCGCATAGGCAGAGGAGCGTGTGGACGCCTGCTGTCTCTACCATAGCATCAAGACATCTGCTCACCACCAAGCCACAGAGGTGTGCCAGGGCACTCTAAACCTCCACTCCAGTGAGACGAGTAAGACTAAATACTGGGCCACCAACCCTCGGGGGCAACTCGCTCTGACTGACACGCTATGGCGCAGAGGCACTTTGACTTTCTCAAAGCCATCATGGACGTCTAAGACTTGAACTCACTAACAGGTCCTAGCTGGAATGCTGCCTCACTTAAATTTGGAAATAACCATAATCCTTCAACGGGGAAGTGGGACATGAGACCAGGGAAAGTGAGAGGCATGTTTATGAAAGTTTTGCATCACCCTTGTGCCACGTAAGGAGGTCAAGGGCGGCGCAAAACCTAAGACGGATTTATTAAGCCAAGCAAGGCC
This sequence comes from Calotriton arnoldi, assembly GCA_963921515.1. Classification (NCBI taxonomy): domain Eukaryota; kingdom Metazoa; phylum Chordata; class Amphibia; order Caudata; family Salamandridae; genus Calotriton; species Calotriton arnoldi. The sequence goes on along the minus strand of CAWUFW010003604.1, from coordinate 1,369,588 downwards.
ACCTTGAATGGCCATGCATGGCTTTATACATTTAGAGTAAAGCAATGCAGTGCAAATCGCGGCATTGCGTTACTCTGCCCCAGGGATGTGTTCATTGTGTGGAGCGTGGGTGTTCCCAAACATGGATTTTGGCACATTCCTAGATTTACCAACAATGTTAAACTGATGTCATCTCTTAATGCGCTCAACTCTATTCATGAACGTATTCAATTCACCTTTGATGTCCAACCTGACAATATTACGTTTTTGGACGTACAAATTCACAGAGTGACTGATAAATTGGAAACCAACATTTTTCGCAAACCCACGGACAGAAATAGCATCTTGCACTATAACAGCTTCCATCAACCACCATTGAAAAAGAATTTACCATACTCACAACTACTGCGGGTTCAACGCATTGTATCTGATCCTGAACAATGTGCACTACAAATTGACGCCATGTTGACCAGATTTACTGAACGTGGTTATCCTGCTGAAATTCTTGAACAAGCTAAATGAAGAAGTGCCAACAGGAATAGAACTGACCTCTTGAGAAAGACGGAGAAGAAATCTCTAAACCGAATGGTAGTGGTCTCGAAATATTCTACAATGAGTCACCGTTTTAAAAACATCATCAATAAACATTGGGCAGTACTTGCCATGGAACCTGACTTTAAGGGACTTTTTTTGAATAAACCCATTTTTGCTTACACAAGAGGGCGAAATCTCAAAGTGACATTGACTAAGACCACCAAGATCACCCAGCCCTCTACTTATGAAGGATTGCGACCATGTTACAACTGCAGTAATTGTCATAACAGCATCCAAGGGTCGTTCATAACTCACCCAATGAAAGGTACTAAAATCAAGTTAAAAGTCAATGCTACCTGTAATACGTCCAATGTAATTTATTTGTTGAAATGCCCGTGTGGGTTAAGCTATGTGGGTAAAACTGAAAGGAAAATCAGAACCCGTATTTTGGAGCATAAAAGCAATATACGCACCAAAAATCTCATATCAGTGGTGGCAGCCCACTTCATAGACAAACAACATAATATTTGTCAATTGAAATTTTTGGTTCTCGAAGTGATTGACAAAAAAGAAGGTGTGGACAACAACAACAGGTTACTCCAAAGAGAGAACCATTGGATTCGATTCCTCAGCACGATGAAGCCTCATGGACTCAATGATCGCATGGAATTTTTATGCTACTTATAACTTTGATTCTTTTACTCATTAATTGTCAATCTAAACATGTCTTCTAGCGTTGTTCTCTACATTATGTACTTATTCATGTCGTTATTTTCTGTTTCAGTTTTCTTAATTTAAGTAGCCCTTGGGTTAAGCTTTTTCTTCGTGTTTTTATTTTTGACACACACTCTTTCTTTATTTCATTCACCATCAACACACCATCGGGGCTCTTTCTTATTTATTTGTGTGCTTTCACCCTACTTTCATCTTATCTGTGTGGATTTGGCAGAATTTCTTTTCGTTTCTTACATTAGTTCACATGGTGTTTATTCTTCGGTAATTAATTAGAGAGTTTATTTCGCACATATTATTTGATTGTGCATTGTTTAGGCGCCACGTTTAAGCCTGATACTACATTTTTAGAGCGTTCACCGTTTCATATACTCCATTGTAAGATGGCGCTTTATTTTACCGCTTTGATGCATAGAATCCATTGCTGTGCTTACAACTATCAGTTTTGAATATAGTCACCGTGTCACATGTCAAAATCTAGCCCATTGGATTTAGGGCACCACCCATTACATTGAGTGCGTTTAACTTCCGGGAACCGTAGGCGTCGTATTAACCACAATCGGGAACGCGTTGATGTAGATATCCTTGCGGGATCTTCGTTTTTTGTAAGTATTAGATCCACACGGGTTCACTTTTGTTTACGTGCATTCTTTTAGGATTCTCACGTATGTGACCTATGGTTATTGTAATTTTTAGGTTGCAGTATACATATCGTCGTTAACTGCATTGTGAGTAGTATTAAGTTTTTTTCCGTTGCATGCTCGTTCACTGCACGTTTATTTGTACGTGTTGAATTCACCCGTTACGATTATTTTCTTAGTGACACACCGGATTATTCATCCGTCACAGTTTACTCGTTGTTCACAGGATCTCACACGTTTTAATAGTGATAGACTATTGTTGTATCATCGTTTCTTGTACACGTTTATTTGCACATGTTGAACTCACCCGTTAAGAGTATTTTCTTAGCGACACACGTGATCATTCATTCGTCACTGTTTATTCGTTGTTCACAGGATCACACATGTTTCAATAGTGATAGACTATCATTTCATCATTGTGTCTTGTACACAGGATTACATGTATGGTGGTCTATTTTTCTACTTTGATCCTTTATAAGTTGGCATGGGCACTTTCTTTGGTACCTATACATTCACAGTTCTGCCTATTCGCCTGCACGTTCGTCTATTTTTTTCTTTTGTGCATTTAGATGTGGGAGATAAGGTTTCACCTTTTAGGCATGACCATTTGCTACTGCTACACCCTCCAGGGGTGCTTTCTTCATGTAAGCGCTTTTTTCTTATCTTATTACAGATGTTTTCCCCTGATGAAGGGTACTGGGTTGCCCGAAATGCATTGGGACTGATGTATTAATATATATATACATGGATTTTGCCTGATGAAGGCATGAAATTGGATATGAAGTAATATCTTTACATGGATATAAATAAAGACTACAACAAAGAGAAAATAATTTCTGAACTAAAGGAGAATCTTTTTTTATTTTTATTTTTTATTAGATTTCTACCCACTTCTTGGGACTCACAGTTGTGCACAGGGGGACATCTCCTAACCAGGAGATGCAACTTGGTTCATGTTTTTGCTTAACGCTCTTTGGATTAGAGAGTGAATCCCCAGTAGCACGCTACACTATTTCAAGTTGGAAGTATTCTGGTAGTGCGTGTCTCCACTTGCTTGCTGATACCAATTGTCTAACCCTCAGACACAGCACACCGATCCACACATTTTTAAAACAACATGGCTTATGAAGACATTTTGAATCTGACTGAACTAAGAGCTGATACATTCGCGTTCGCGGATGAGGACGCCACCAAGATTTATGCCTTGATACATGAAGAAATCACCCCACTTTCCAACACGAAAAATAAAGAAAGTAGTATTAGACATTTACTTTATTTAACGAAAAGAGAAACGAATCAGAGATTACATGCCAACACTTTGATAAGGTATCATCGTGCCCAGAGGATCGCTAGAGGACTAAGAATTCCGTTAAAACCACTTTTATGCAAGAACAACCCTCGGTTCATTGAGAAGTGGTACGCCATCCTCAACAAATGCTCCCTTGACTTGATACCTTTAATTATTGAGGAACTTTCTAGAGTACTTGAAGATCTGACCAAAGAAATTTCTCAAACCAAATCTGAATTAACCAACATGATGGAGACAGAGGATTTCACTAAGGTGCTTGATGATATTAATGCACAATTGAATAAGTACACCCAAGAGATTCAAGAAAGAAAGATTCGCAAATACAAACGCGACACCATCGATTACAAGTTGGGAGAGGTGTATTCTTGGGCAGAAGTCTACGCTCGACGGAGACAGAATAGACCCTACAACCCCAATGCTGAACCTGAGACGTCCTCTTCGGATAGTGACACACGAACACGACCGTTACGGATCGCCACGTCACAACCTGTGCCTGTTGAAAACATTGACACACCACAAACGACTGCGGTTCATTTTTTGGAAGAAGGATCAGGAGATCGGGACGACCCAGGAGGAGTAAAAGAAGAAGACACATTGGGTACGAGGAATCCTCCCAACACCAGCAGGAAGGGCAGAGGGAAGAAAATTTGAATGTCAACAATCTTGTTATCAACATTTCCTCTCACCAACTTACAACTATTGAAACACGCACCTTACAGAAAGGTCAGTCTTTCGTCCCAACTACTCACACCAACACCCTGGAATTGGAAATCAGTTTATTTAAATTAATGAGAAATTTACGTTTGAGGAATTACTTTGAAAATGTCGTTGAGCATACGGAAACCAAGGATGATGACCTGCTAAAAGGATTGAGACCAAGAAGCACATTTTTAGCACCAGTGAGTCACAAGAGTCTGGATTCTTTTGAGAATTTAGTGAAACATGAATTATCTATGTTAAAATTCCAACACAAATCTAAACACTCTAATCTCACTATCAAGGAAATGGACATACTCAAAAAATTAGCTAACAATGATGCAATTACTTGCCAAAATGCTGATAAAGGCGGAGCCCTTGTCATTATGGATACCAGTTTTTACAAATCACAAGTCACTACCCATGTAATGGACACCAACACCTATTCCATACTCGATTACAATCCTACTAACCAGTTTCTAGAAATTTTGAAGGACATTGTACAGAGAGCAGTTGAGAACGGAGTGATAACAGAGAGGGTTAAAAGATATTTAATACAAAGCAACCCCAAATCACCATCGTTCTATATGCTTCCCAAGGTGCATAAGAATCTACATCAACCTCCTTTCAGACCCATCGTTTCGACCAGAGGTAGCATACATGAACCTGTGGGTAAAGTTATTGATAAATATTTACAACCATTCGTTGCCAACATCAACACATACATCAGGGACACCACGGATTTCATTTCCAAAATCAATCAAATTACCAACACACCGGAAGAAGAACTGTGGTTTTGCACAGTAGATGTAAAGGCACTATACACATCAATTCCACACAACCTTGGCATTGAAGCCATTGAACACGTTCTATTACAGTCCACACTGGAAACAGATTTGCAAGTGTTTTTAATGGAGTTGTTACAATTCACTTTATACCAGAGCTATTTCAAATGGGAGGAACAATGGTTTCTACAATTGTCTGGCACTTCGATGGGCAATTGTGCAGCCCATCGTATGCGAATATTTTTATGCATTGTTTCGAGGAACAACACATTTTGAACATGCGTGTTTGGCAAGAACATGCTAAGATGTTTGTACGATTCATTGACGACATTTTCATCATATGGACAGGTTCGCATCCTGAACTGATGTCATCTCTTAATGCGCTCAACTCTATTCATGAACGTATTCAATTCACCTTTGATGTCCAACCTGACAAGATTACGTTTTTGGACGTACAAATTCACAGAGTGACTGATAAATTGGAAACCAACATTTTTCGCAAACCCACGGACAGAAATAGCATCTTGCACTATAACAGCTTCCATCAACCACCATTGAAAAAGAATTTACCATACTCACAACTACTGCGGGTTCAACGCATTGTATCTGATCCTGAACAATGTGCACTACAAATTGACGCCATGTTGACCAGACTCAGGAGTAATGGAATATTCCAATAGTTCCTACATTTAGAGCAACTGTAAAATGCTCTGTTTAGGCTCCATTTTTAGGTTTGACGTGCATGGCACATCTGCCATTCATGGCAGACATATTGCATTGTTTCCTATGCTTACTTAAGGGGCTTTGGCTCAGTCCCCTCCATCTATGATCTTCTGCTCTGGTAGCTTCGTGCCATGATATATTGGTAATCACATCTCTGATGAGTCCACAGGAGTATTTTAGTATAACCGTTTTTTAGGTCTCGCCTGAGCCAGCGCATGCGCTGATCTGGCGAGAGTTTTAGTAAGCGGGTTTTGGAAGTGCAAACAGCAGTGGCTTTTGCTGGCGTGCACGCGCGATCAGGCGCCATATGGCTTCCCTCGCCATCTGGCTTCCCTCGCGATTACTTTCACTTTCGCGGCCGTGTCAGTTTCATGGCCGCGCGGCCAATGCTTGTTTTTTTTTATGATTGAATTTTGACCATTTTTGAGGATTTAAGCGTCTCTTGCTTAACCAAAAACTGCAAGTTTTATGGAAAAGTTTATTTAATTTTGCGAAAACATTTTACTAAGTGGAGAACTACCTGGCGATAGTGAGCACATTTTGTAAAATCGACAACAACCCCTTTATTTTAAGGACATACATTACCTCAAGAGACAAATACCCAGATTGTTTGGTATTAAAAGTTTTTTTAAAGTTTCAAAAGTTTCATTGACACGTTTTTAACATTGGCAGAGGCGCCACAGGCGAAACAGAATATTCTTAAAGTTCTTCTTAAAACAACTTAATAAAATGCACTTAACAGATCCGCAATCAGTCAGTGGTGAACCACGGTGCCTTAAAAAAACAAAACGAAATAGTTTAAAAGACATCAGTGAAGATTTCGCGAATACAATTAACACAAATGCCATCGTTGCTCTTCACCCAGGCTTCATGGCAGTCACGTGGTTTTCACATCCTTGGGGAGTTTTTGCACAGCGGCGTGAATAACAGGCTTTTTTCTCCAGTGAATAGCGGCGCGGTCTCTTTCACATGCAGATTAGCTTGTCGTTCGACTGTCTAAATAGCGTTTCTTGATATTCTCTCTGTTTGAGCGCTGTATGGCTCTCGACCGATTACATGCAAATTTACGTGGCGCTATAATTGGTATTTTTCAACATCCGCTTTACCGAAAATAAAGTTACTCCTCTCCACAATTGTACATTAATTGTTTTTTGAGTTTCATATAAGAAGCCCTTTGAAAGCAGCTGTGCGCCCGCCCCCTTCACTGAGCCCCTACCTCACACCCGCATCCTATCCCTGCAGGACCCCACCAACGGATTACTGTTTAAATCTCATTACGTATTCTAAGATGACTTCCTTGGTTGGGTAAAAGACCCCCTGTCAGGGGGACAAACACCGGCCCTTCTCCTCCTCCCAAGAAATAGTACCAACACAAACACCATTGTTTCAAAAACAACATCCTCATGCACAAAAGTAACAATGAAAAACCTCACTGCAACAGAAATAACAGAAAAAAACAAACAGGACTCATTGCAACATTACAACTTCAAAAATCAAAAATGTAACCAGAACTCATTGCAACAGAAGTACCCCCTAAAGTCAATCAATATACATAACCCACTACAGCAAAAACAGCCACTAAACCAAACTCACCACACAACAAAGCCAAACTCAGTCTAACAGAAACAAACCCAAACCAACAAAGACAAGCATTGGCATAGCCAATAGGTCTCGCTTTTGGGACATTATAAGTGTTTAGCCATGCAACAGTTGATGTTGCACCAAGGATATTGTGCTGCAGAATTACATACTTATAAGGTCCCAAAGGCGAGACCTATTGGCTATGCCAATGCTTGTCTATTGACTGTTTGGTCGTGTTTTTCCACCTTCTTAGGAATGCATGAATGACTATTTTACATCTAGAATCAGCCAGTTAGCAGCTTGGCAGCAATTAAGGCAGAGCAGCGACAAACGCGGCTGAAATAAAAATGCTGCATAAAGTAAAGCAACCCTTATTTCTGTGGCATCCATTTTTCAGATACTTTTGTCAGCTTTTTAGTTCTGTGGGTTCACGGCAATGTACGATGCAAGTTGTTTCTTTTGATTGAGAACCTCTCCAAAATCCCGTGGAGAAAGGGCTGAGCACCCCTGCATAACGCATCAGTAACAGGGGCTGGAATTTAATATTTTCAGGCTGTTTTCCGCTACCAGCCATGCCCTGATGATAGAGGAAATTTTACAGACACTCATTGTTAAGCAAGCCTGAGTATTAAAAAAATGCCTTCTATTGTAGGGTATGAAACCGAGCAAACAATTACCACAAATGCAGTGTTTTGAACAGAAGGTAAATTGGGATTTTATATGTCTTCAATTCCGCGCGTAACAATTAACTCTCTCAATTCAATAGAATCCCACCTTTGTCTCTTCATTATGTAAATGCTAATCATGGTGTACTGCTCAAAACAACGAGGTCAACAAATAGTTTGTTCAACATTAAACTGGCTGGATTTGGAGCTATTCATTCACACATGTACCTCTGCTGCCCTCCAGTGGCATAGAAAAAGAAACGAAAAGAAACAAACTCGTGATTAAAAATCTGGTAACTATTTTAATTTGAAAATTGTAATTTCATTTTCTCGGCAGGCGAAGAGCGGTTTCAGCGATTTATTAAAATGTTTTGAAAGAGATTTATATGTTGCAGGGATAGAGCAAGTCATGCAATTTATGGTAATAAATTACTTTTTAAAAGCAAATCAAATTGAAAAAACAAATCTAAGTTTATTTTGCTTACCCACCGAAATCGCTTGAAAGTAGTTGTGCAGTGCGGGCTCCTCGTCAGATGCCTGTATAAAGGGTTCTACATTTCATGTCCTCAAATGCAGTCAGTAGTGTATGGATCTCCATCAGAAACCTACAAAGGCTACACCAAGGGCTCAAGTCCAAAAAAACAGAAGTGAGGGAACTAACCAAGTTAGGGAGTATGCAGATGACATCACAGTGCATGACATCACGGCGCGTGACATTGGCACGTGACATCACAGGAAGTGGCATCACAACCCATGACTTTGCAAGAAGTGATATCACAAGAAGCGACATCAGACCTTAAGACCGCACACATGTTTAGCAGGAGGTATCAAGAGTACATTGGAGTGCATTACGGATATACATGCACACACTTGATTTAGGCAGCAGACGTACGCTTTTGTAAGCTACATCGAAAACAATGTTGCCTTTTGTCAGCGTAAAGCTTCTTTTACCTAAGAATTGAACAAACTAATTCCGCTGCCAGCCTACTCCACTAGGCTTAATATGCCATACGCGGCACATTTCCATGTACATGTGATTGCTTTAGCTGCCTGCGCTCTCCAGAGGTAAGACCGCTATCTTATTCGAAGCATGCTTACTCAGCCTTACCCGCCACTTAACCTGTCTGTCTGTCTGGAGATTGGGGATCATTTTTCCCCAACAGACCATGACATAAAACAAGATATAAAGACAGAAAGGGAAAAAAGGAGAAAGAGATATAGAAAAACAATGATGAAGGCAGAAAAGGTGATGAAAAAAGCAAGTGTAGAGTACTGAAAGAAAGAGGTAATGGCAACATTGGCATTCAGTAATAGGACCCTAAGAAAAAAATAGGGCTCTGCATTTATGGTTTTACAAATTATACATTACCTCCCAAAATGTCACCTCCACATTTAGCAGCAGACATCTATCATGTTCCTATTGCTGGCATAACTATATCTAAACCACTCTCACCAGCACAACTTAACAGCTCACCCTGGAATCAGTACAACCAGAATACCCACACAAAGAATGGACCATGAATTTGACAGTAAGAGGTATCAGCTCCACATCAAAATAAGTGCAAGCCACCCAGTATCAAAGGATGAGAAGGAAATTGTGATAAAGGTAACTCACAAGAAAATGGCACAGGCAATTCCAGTCCTAACTACCCTGTGCTATTGTGTTAAAATACAGTACATCGCAAAATTTGCAGCATCGCTGCAGTAGGTAGGTGTGAGAAGGGCAACAAACAGGACCACCCCATCAGTGTAACAAAGTTTTTTTTAAATATGTCTTTATTGAGTTTTCTAAAAGTTTTCACAGAAAGGATATCAACAATCGACCATATTACTGTATTTTATATCGTACAATATATTCATGCCCCGAATCCTCTATCTGAGCAGGCGTGGACTGCTAGGAGGCAGCTGAGTCCAGCAAGTCTTGCAACATCGCTCCCCACACCAGCAGCACCTCTGGCAATTTATCATCTCTTCTTGTCTTTCTTATATGTTCCTCTTCCACTCCTGCCCATTCCTGTAGGTCGTTTTCCTACTTTTCTCTAGTTGGGGGCTTACTACTCAACCAGTGGATCGCTATGCGTCGTTTTGCCAATATCAGGTCCAAGATTGTAAATCGTCTGCTTAGTTTTCGTTCTGGGTCATCAGGAAGGAGGCCAAGTAAGCATTTATTAATCGTTGAAGGGATATCCCACCCTGTGGCCTGTTTAAGCTGTGCCAGTGTTTCCCCCTAGAACGCAGCCACCGGCGGACAGTGCCACCCCATATGCAGGAAATCAGCATCAATAGCTTTGCACCTCGGACAGTGGGATTCTCTTGTCGGGTAGATAGCATGCAGTCGCTTAGGGGACAGGTAGGTTATATGTGTTGTATTGAATTGGATCTGTTTAAACCTGGCGCATACCGATACCCTTTGAACCCCCACATGTATTTTTAACCAATCTTTGGGAGAAAGGGGGTTGTCACTAAGGGGTTGCTATTTCTCCTCCACCGCAATGGTTTGATGTACCTGTCTTTGTGCAGTGCTCGATATAGGTGTGTTACAAGCCGGTGACCTACAGCCATAGATAACATAGTGGTCTGTGTGTGGGTGGATTCAGGAGCCTCCAGGAATGTCGGGCACTATTGGCGCACCATGGCAGCTGTCTGTGCGTATTGCAGAAATTGTCCTAAACCCAACACAAATGAGTCCATGGCATCCCGCAATGTTATGAACCTACCCTCTGGATACAAGTCAGCTAAAGTCAGACAACCACCCTCCCTCCATCTCTCTGTGGACATCAGCTGGGTCATCTGGACAAAAGGGCGCATGATCCAAATGTCCCGATCAGGCGCGTATGGCATCTGCCTAATTATTCTCTGGACTGTGCTTTCTCATAGGTTGGCCGTCAGAGGGATCCAGTAGGGGAAATTTTTAGGTATTTGTCTGCCGCGCAACAAGAGTGATCCTAACTGCCAGTCACCACACGTGCCAGCCAATAGGGATCTTTCCCCGCTAGGTTCAATGTCCAGCCAATGGATTGCATGCTGGAGCTGGGCTGCCAAGTAGTAGAGTTCCAGGCCTGGGACCTCTCGTCCCCCTGTTCTCACTCTCTTCACACTGTGTCAAGGCTCACCCTGCATCTCTCCCCACTCCAAAGTAGCACCGCCAAAAGTGAATCCAGTTCCTGTAAAACACTCCTAGGCAGTTCATCAAAGACAGATGTAGTATGTTCCAGAATTTAATAAAGTGGAGCAAGCCCTCCACTACCTTCCCCATGTTATAGTCATAGAACTGCTTCTTGTAATGCGCAACGTGTATCCACAAGTATCGAACTTTATTCAGAGTCCATGTCAACTCCACTCATGGAAGCTGTTCCAGTGGTATATCTCTGAGCTGTCTCAGTGGAAACAGAAAAGACTTGGCCCTGTTAATCCGTAATCCAGAAACCTCCCTTGAAGTCCGTCAGTGCACTCAGCATTATCGGGACCGAAAGATTCCACCATCGCAAGTATACTATAGCATCATCAGCATACAATGAAATAATATGTTCTATTGTACCAGACCCTACTCCCCACCCTTTAAGAATTTGTCTCATGTGGCAGGCTAACAGTGCCATTGCTATGGCAAAAATTAGGGGAAACAAACCCATTTTTTGGAGTACCCGTCAGATGCATTCCCATCTCACAGAGTCAAAGGCCTGTTCTATGTCTAGAAAGATAATTACAACAAACAGAGGCAGCCCTATCACCCGAACCTGGAGCAGAGTAAAGACTGGAATCCTAACATGGGTTCAAGTACTGCATTACACAAAACATAAACTTAACTAATCTCAAAAACAAACCAAACAAGAAAAATTATAAGAACTACATCACATAAAAAACGATACCCCACACAATGACACAATGTATACAAAATGTATTAAGATAATAATATAAAGGATAATGCAGTCATAAAACAGTGGTGCTCACAAGGTTACACAAAAAACATTATAAAAATAATTGACAGTGTAAACAGAAACAGTGACTGAGGAAAAATTATACATAGAAACTGTTAAGACATAACACAGAAACAAAAGCAGCAAAAGATGCTTCCTCTTCAGTAGAAGCCACAGATAGGCGTTGACGGCTTTTCGACCAAACTAAAACTGTATGGTCATCCTCAGGGCAAACAGTGCTTATTGACAGAGCATCCAACAGTAAAGTTTGGTCACTAGTTCATTGAAGGTCAATCTCATAAGGCAGTAATTACTGTCGAAATCATGGGAGGAATCATTTGCTTCATGAGTTAGAGATTAGTCCAAAATACTCGGGCCATGAATATATTATCGAGGGAGTCAGACCAAATCACATCCCTGTTTTGAATGCCAGTACGGGCTCAATAACAACCCAAAAGAATTGTCTGGAATTATTCAAATGGCCCGGAACTACGGGCATGCGTGCATCTCGAGAGCCGAACAGACTTTGACGGCGTGCCGGTAGCCTGCTATATGTCTAGAAAGTCCAGGACAAAATTATCCTCTTCCAGCTCCGATGCCTACATAACGTGTGCTAATCGGCAGATGTTACGGAACATGTTTTTACGGGGTATGAAACCTGACTGATCGTCATGTATCAGCTGTGGGAGATTAGACAGGAGTCTAGCTGCTAATACCTGGAGTTTAAGGTCCACGTTCTGCATGGAGAGGGGCTTTAAGACCCCGTCTCCGTGAGGTCCTTACCAGGTTTAGGTATAACCACTATTGGGCCTCTCTCATTGACCGTGGTAGCTCCAGTCTATTGTAGGCCTCGTGAAGACCATCAACAACATAGCGGACATGACATCTGAAAAATGCCGGTAGAATTTGGCCGGAAGCCGTCAGCACCTGGTGATTTAGCAGAGTTTATGGCTTTTACAGATTACAGCAGTTCCTGTTTGGGCACGGGGTCGCCCAAAATGCCCCAATCCTCCGTGAGGCATGGGAGCGCAAGGCTGTCTAACTAGGCATCTACCTACAGGGACTCCGTTACCTGCTGTGATTCCGAGTATACTTTCTGCAGGTGTTCTGCAAATGCAGCAGATAAACCATTTTACCCCCTTGATCCCGCACCGCTAGGACCGGTTGAAGCGAGTTCTCTGATCGAATCAACCGCGTCAATAAGTGCCCAGACTTACCTCCCTCTAGGTACCAGTGTCTCCGGCCAGTGTTCTTAACATGCTTATCCCTTTGATCCCATAATTCCCCAACCATTTGTCTTTGGTTATTCCAGTCTGTCACCACTGCTCTGTTCATGGGAATCGTCTTCTCCAATGACTCTAGGACTTGCTCTTGTTTGGTCAGGTCGTTCTCTAGTGCACGTCTTATCCCAACCGTGGTAGTCATGCAACCCCCTCCCCTCGGAGGACCACCTTCATGGCGTCCCACTTCGTGGCCCTGCTGTCTGTGGATTCACAGTTGTGGTCAAAATATTGTACTAGCTCCACATTCACTGTATCCCTAAATATCGGATCTGTAAGTGCCTCTGCATTGAGCCTCCAAAGTGGTACTCTGGGTACTAGCCTAGAGAGTGTGTACGTCACTATCAGTGGGGAGTGATCCAAGAGGTAGGTAGTGCATCTTGAACTCTATGGGCAATGGTAGTGTGTACAAAGAAATAACCTAAGTGGCTATGTGTCTGTAGCTTGCCTATGGCAGGAGTATGTTTGCGTGGTCGGGTTTCTCTTACACCAGATATCCATCAGCCCAAGGCCGCTCTGCACCAGGTGTAGTCCAGCTAAGGTGTTAGGTTTAATGTCCGGACGAGAAGGAGATCTGTCTATGTCACCATTCAATGCACAGTTAAAATTGCCTGCCATCACAATCTCCAGGGACATTTGCGCTGACCTCAACATCGCACCCATGAAGGCACTGTCATCAACATTTGGAGCATAAACATTTACAAGGCACAATCTATGAGCATCAAGTGTGCCCTCCACTACTACATAGCGGCCATCAGAGTCCACGCAGGTTTTGGTGGCTTTGAATGGGACTCCGGTGTCACCAATACAAGGGCACCTAGTGCATATCCTAGTAAGAAGTCATATACATTTGCCCCCTCTATTGTCTCCTAACATATTTAATACAATCCCCCCACAAGTGGGTTTCCTGCAGAAATTATATAGATGTCCCATCCCTCCTGAGATATGCATGTACCCTATTTCGTTTCACATAATGATTTAATCCTCGAACATTCCAAGTCACAAACTTATAGCTAGTTTTCTAACCGTCTATATGATATCATTGGAAACCACTCATCCACAGGCATAGTAATAGGCAGCACCCTAATCGACTCATTATAATGAAAGCTTCCCCTCCCTCAAAACTAGTATCAACATTACATTTCTGTGTATAACCGAAGAAAAAGAAAAATGCAAAGAACCATATGTCATCCCTCCCCAACCCACCCCTAGGCAGTAGCCACTTATAACTCCCGGCGTAACGTATAGTCAAGAGGACAGTAAAACCTGTCCCAATCACCCTCCCTATCCCTAGGTCCCTAACTAGTACCTCTACATCGTTACTTAGTGCAGTACTTGACCAGGCCACCAGACTTGCAGCCCCTCGCAAGCCCAGCTCCGGGTCTCAGCAAGCCCTGGTAGGCCTCAGTCTATATCCCTCCCACCTGGGAGTACCTGTTTTCATGAATCTCTATACGATGATCATCCCCGGATGGCTTACGGAACAGGAACAACAGTATTTAACATTGACATATTGCAGTGACCTATTCTACATTAAGACTGTATCTAGTTTCCCACTGTGGTAAGAAGCCGCTTCATTCTCCAAATGTTCATCCCGAGGGACCACCCTCAACTTTAGTCTCCGGAACTATGTCCAGTGGTGTGTAGGGGTTTAGTGTCTCGATGGGCTCCCGTTCCATCCGGAGTGTGCCGTCTGTGCTGATCAGGATCCGTCCGCCGTTAAATTCTACACGTGTACCTCGCTTTCGCTAGGAGGCCCCTCGGTGTCTTTGGGATCGTCTCAAGCTCCTGTGTCTCGGTTCTCTCCATTCAAGATTGCAGCCCACATGATGTAGGCCAATTAACGCAATCCGTTCAAGGGCTTCCTGGGGAGTTTCGTGAAATAACACCTTGCCCTCATGCTGGACACAGAGCCTTGCGGGGAAACATCAGACTGTATTTTATATTGTGTTCTCTAAGCCAACGTTTGATTGATAGAAAACTGTTTTGTAGTTCCTGCACTTTTCGGGTGTAGTCAGGATATATCTGAATTGGAGTATCTTCGTATCTAGAAGACCGTGCTTGCGGACATGTTGTGGTGTAATACCTGTGTCCCAATAGTTGAATAGGTGGGCGATTATGGCACGGGGTGACACTCCAGGGTGCGGCAGTGGCACCAGAGCCCTGTGAGCACGTTCCACTGTGAAGAATTTGGATAGTTGCATCAGCCTGAGCGCGGTGGTGTTCCACTCCTCCAAAAACAGGTCAGCCGAGGGCCCCTCCGCCCGCTCCGGATATCCAAGGAAGTGCAGGTTGCTCTGCCGTGATTGCCCTTCGGCGTCTTCCTGGCGCAGGTTATTTGAGCGGTGATGCATTTGAGCCCAGCCACTGTTGCCTGCAGTTCCCGTACAGCTGTTTTTAGGGTGGCCATTTCCTCTTCCATTGAGGTAACCCTATTCACTACTTTGTGCAAACAGAATTGCAAATGATTAATGTCCATTGGCATTGAGTCCATTTTTGCCTCCAGAGCGACTCTGGACCCTCTTATGGCCTCGAGTATGCCTGCAGTGCCCTGTGCCTGTTCCCGAGGCCCGCCTGGGTGGGGCTTAATACTCTTCTCCCATGGGTTCCACTCCCGGGACTGTGTTTTGCATGATCTTATTAGATTGCCCCTCCAGGGGGTTTGTCTTTCACCATGTCGGTGTGCCTGCTGGTGGAGGGCACACTTTGATCCAACTTTTATGTTCAAGGCAAAGGGAGGGCTCCCAGTAGCACCCGATCCTCAGGGTGCATAGTCCCGGCCTCTAAGTATGGCTCACTCCTGACTTTTTTACATCCGTCCACCTTCCGTCTGTCTATACTGTCTTCTTGGCCTTCCTGGGACACAGTGTGTGTTCGCTATCCACCACACTGTTCATGTGCGTCTCCGAGGGTGTCTCCTAGTACTACCAGTGTGAGTCACAGATCCAGGGTTATGGCTCAACAGCTCCAGTAAGTTCTTTGAGGGTACCCCAAATGGTGCGGTCGGGCAGCTCCTCCCTAATTAGGTTGTGGAGTCGTATGCACCAGCCAGTTCCCTCTCAGTCACTCATAGGTGGGCCACTCCCCATGCCCGGACTCTTCACAGGGCCGCCCGCACTGTTCATGGATTTCAGGCCTCCCACAGCTGCAGGGTCGTCTCTTGGTTCTGACTCCCATGCAGGCCTTCCGGATCTCAATCTATCATTTCTACCAGGGCTCATCTGCAGTCAGAGGGGGCCACAGGGAATCGCTACTGTTCTCTCCGCTGGGACCTGCTACTCAAGGCAGCCAATATATGCAGGCAACATCTTACCGCACGTCCCACAGCCCCGCAGGCCGCCGTCGCAGTTTGCAGCTGCTCTCTTTTTGCGTTTGCTCGTCTTTAGGGCCTGTGCAGCTCACTTGCTCGTAGTTTGGTGGCCGGCTCCGCCACAGCATGGCAGTGTTTTACCCGTGGTCGTCGGCTGGCTTCCACAGGCCGCCTCCCATGATAAAGTCTCCCGTTTCCACAAATAGGGCTCACCGGGAGTCAGAATAGTGTTCCGGATGAGCCGCTACTGCCGATGGCGCAATGCTGCCTCTCTCTGCAGGCCTCCAGGCCACACCTCTTCCAGCCGCGTCCCCAGGGCTTTTCCTCCATTGCTTATCGGCGGCTCTCCCCTTTAATGCGGTCATCACCTACAGCTCTACAGCCGGTTAGGATTTCCATGCCAGAGTTTCGCTCCCCTGGACTGTGCGGCCTGTCAGTCCCATGCTTTGCCCCCTTTACCAACTGCCGTCTTGGCAATGGATGGCCTCCAACTGCCAGCAAGTCTTTTATTCAGTTCCTATGTTCTGGCATTCTGCTGGGTGTAGAAGGTTTCCCAACCTACCCCCATGGCGATTGGGGGGTATTACTCTCCGGATGTGGCAGGATTTCATAGGATTAACGTGCCCAGGCCAGCAGCTCTCGGGAGGCACGTCTAGTCGGCCATCTTGTCAGGCCACGCCCCTTTCGGCAATGTAACAGCTTGGCAAAATTGAACACAGTCATATCCAGCACTCTTGAATTTCCAGAGCCATAAAAAGCAACTTGGCTTCCTTTCGAGGAAAACAGCTCTTCAGCATTTAGTGATTGGAACTGGTAAATAAAGCACATTGATAGAAATTGGGTCTCTAGTCGGCAGAGGTCTGCACCCTGTCCAAGAAAGGTCCACCATCCTAGTCAGGGTAAGCTAGATATACACTAAAAGATAATCTATGCTCACCCTCTAGTAGCTTGTCACAGAGCAGTCAGGCTTATCTAAAGAGGCAATGTGTAAAGTATTTGTGCAACACACACACACACACACAGTAACACAATGAAAACACCACAAAAATACTCCATGCAGGTTTAGAAAAATAGAGAATATTTTAATGAATAAAACATGACCAAAATAACAAAAATCCAATAAATAGAACCGGAGTTATGAATTTTTAAAGAATAAACAAAAAATAGTGCTTAGAAGTCAATTGCGCTAAGGGGGTTACTTGAGCTTGCACTAGACTGGGGTAAATCCAAAGTTCAGGATGACCGTGATGGAGGGCAGGCCAGCTACATGATTGACGTAAGTCCTGTTGACAAAGTACCTTAGATGGAGCAAGCGTCGACGTGGAAGACTCGATGTAAGGAGTTGAGGAAGCACCGCTCGCCATCAATCCTGTGGATGGAGGTGAAGCTTCTGCGATGATCCGCGCAATCAATGAAGGCTTCAGCGTTGAACCGCTTTATGATGCAGGTGCTGCATTGTCGTCGAGCCATGCTGTCCGTCATTGTCAAGTCGCTCAGTCCATCGAAACGGTGTAGTCGATCAGCTTCTGTGTCAGAATCGAAGGGCAATGTGTCAATTCTGATCAGTGCAGAATCGTCACTGTCGATTTTGATGGTTCTGGACAGCAGATATCCCCTTTCAAGAGCCCAGGACTAGATTTGCACCACTTGGCAGGGCAGGACTCACAGATGGCAGAGTCCAGGTGCTGTTGCAGAGTTGCAAGAAGTCTTTGATGGCCCTGAGACTTCAGAACAGGGAGCAATTCAGCAAGCCCTTGGAGTCCTTCTGGGTTCAAGTGAGATAGGTCCAGTCCTTGTCCTCAGCAGGGCAGAGATCAGCAGGCAGAAGGGCAGCTTGGCAAAGCAGAAAGCAGTTCCTTCAGAGCAGCAGCAGTCAGGCAAAGAGGCAATCCTTGTAGCACAGCAGTCTTTACTCCTGGGAGAGTTCTTAACAGGTCCAGTAGGGTACTATCTTGCTAGGGTCAGAGCCCCAGTACATGTACCCAAATGTGCCTTTGAAGCGGGGGTGACTTCAAAGCAGGCCCTTGAAGTGCACAGGTCCCCTTTCATCCCAGCCCTGTCTGCCAGGCTATCTGTGGAGGGTAATCAGCCTTTTGCAAGGAGAACAGGACACTGCCTATTCAGGTGTAAGTGTCAGCTCCCCTTCTCTCTTCCTGACCAGGAAGAGCTGTCAGAATGTAGGTGAATGCAGATGAGTTCTCTGTCACACTCACCCTTCCTGTGTTTGTGGCGGTTTAGAGGGGATGCATAAAGTGTAAACGTCACCCACCCTAGACGTGTATTGGAGACAGGCTGCAAGGCACACAGAGCAGTAAGAGCAGAGAAATGTCCACTTTCTAAAAGTGGCATTTCTAAAACAGTAATGTTAAATCCAACTTTACCATTAAAGATGAACTATCATTACCATTCCAAAAATATGAAACATGATGCAGCTACTCCTTACTAATCGGGAATAACAGCTTAAAAGTGTTTTAAGGAATTTCCAATGCTAGCCCATGAGAGGAGTAGGCCTCACAGTAGTGAAAAAAGAATGTAGCTGTTTATCACTAACAGGAGATGTAAAACGCAACAGTACATGTTCCACCTTTTAGTTACACAGCACCCTGCCCTTAGGGCTACCTAGGACCTGCCTTAGGGGTGACTTATGTGTAATAAAAGAGGAGTTTAAGACTTGTCGAGTTGTTTTAAATGCCAAGTCGAAGTGGCAGTCAACTGCACACACAGGCATTACACTGGCAGGCATGAGACAGACAGGTTTGAAGGATACATGTGTTGGTGGCACAACCAGTGCTGCAGGCCCACTAGTTGCATTTAGTACAGGCCCTGGGTATGGTATACCACTTTACAAGGGACCTATCAGTAAAGTAAATATGCCAATCATGTATACACTAATGTCACCATGTTTAGGGGAGAAGCACATGCACTTTAGCACTGGTTAGCAGTGGTAAAGTGCTCAGAGTCCTAAGGCCAACAAAAGATACAGCAAAAAGAGGAGGTAAGCAGGCAAAATGTTTGGGGGAAGGCCACCCTAAGGATGACAGGTCTGACACACATAATTTCAAATGTTTGGGAATCATTTTTTGTTTTGGTGTGGCGGATTTAGATTTCTGCACAAAACTGAAATATTTGGGTCATGGAGAAACAAGCAGAATTATGCAAGGCAGTCCTTATTTGAAAGTGAAAAATGCACAGTTACGACATCTGCCTGCCACCCATCCTCCAACCTCATGTGCCACGAATTGAAGATAAAGCATTAACCTTTGATTTAAAACAGGAGAAATAAAGAGATGTCCATCTAATGGCTGAAATGAACCACTGAAAACAGAAAACCTTGGATCAATCCCAGCTTCCCAGCTTGACAAAATTGTGTGATCCTAGGCTCAGGGAGACTTACCGCATAGGCAGAGGAGCGTGTGGACGCCTGCTGTCTCTACCATAGCATCAAGACATCTGCTCACCACCAAGCCACAGAGGTGTGCCAGGGCACTCTAAACCTCCACTCCAGTGAGACGAGTAAGACTAAATACTGGGCCACCAACCCTCGGGGGCAACTCGCTCTGACTGACACGCTATGGCGCAGAGGCACTTTGACTTTCTCAAAGCCATCATGGACGTCTAAGACTTGAACTCACTAACGGGTCCTAGCTGGAATGCTGCCTCACTTAAATTTGGAAATAACCATAATCCTTCAACGGGGAAGTGGGACATGAGACCAGGGAAAGTGAGAGGCATGTTTATAAAAGTTTTGCATCACCCTTGTGCCACGTAAGGAGGTCAAGGGCGGCGCAAAACCTAAGATGGATTTATTAAGCCATGCAAGGCCACCTTGAATGGCCATGCATGGCTTTATACATTTAGAGTAAAGCAATGCAGTGCAAATTGCGGCATTGCGTTACTCTGCCCCAGGGATGTGTTCATTGTGTGGAGCGTGGGTGTTCCCAAACATGGATTTTGGCACATTCCTAGATTTACCAACAATGTTAAACTGATGTCATCTCTTAATGCGCTCAACTCTATTCATGAACGTATTCAATTCACCTTTGATGTCCAACCTGACAATATTACGTTTTTGGACGTACAAATTCACAGAGTGACTGATAAATTGGAAACCAACATTTTTCGCAAACCCACGGACAGAAATAGCATCTTGCACTATAACAGCTTCCATCAACCACCATTGAAAAAGAATTTACCATACTCACAACTACTGCGGGTTCAACGCATTGTATCTGATCCTGAACAATGTGCACTACAAATTGACGCCATGTTGACCAGATTTACTGAACGTGGTTATCCTGCTGAAATTCTTGAACAAGCTAAATTAAGAAGTGCCAACAGGAATAGAACTGACCTCTTGAGAAAGACGGAGAAGAAATCTCTAAACCGAATGGTAGTGGTCTCGAAATATTCTACAATGTGTCACCGTTTTAAAAACATCATCAATAAACATTGGGCAGTACTTGCCATGGAACCTGACTTTAAGGGACTTTTTTTTAATAAACCCATTTTTGCTTACACAAGAGGGCGAAATCTCAAAGAGACATTGACTAAGACCACCAAGATCACCCAGCCCTCTACTTATGAAGGATTGCGACCATGTTACAACTGCAGTAATTGTCATAACAGCATCCAAGGGTCGTTCATAACTCACCCAATGAAAGGTACTAAAATCAAGTTAAAAGTCAATGCTACCTGTAATACGTCCAATGTAATTTATTTGTTGAAATGCCCGTGTGGGTTAAGCTATGTGGGTAAAACTGAAAGGAAAATCAGAACCCGTATTTTGGAGCATAAAAGCAATATACGCACCAAAAATCTCAAATCAGTGGTGGCAGCCCACTTCATAGACAAACAACATAATATTTGTCAATTGAAATTTTTGGTTCTCGAAGTGATTGACAAAAAAGAAGGTGTGGACAACAACAACAGGTTACTCCAAAGAGAGATCCATTGGATTCGATTCCTCAACACGATGAAGCCTCATGGACTCAATGATTGCATGGAATTTTTATGCTACTTATAACTTTGATTCGTTTACTCATTAATTGTCAATCTAAACATGTCTTCTAGCGTTGTTCTCTACATTATGTACTTATTCATGTCGTTATTTTCTGTTTCAGTTTTCTTAATTTAAGTAGCCCTTGGGTTAAGCTTTTTTCTTCGTGTTTTTATTTTTGACACACACTCTTTCTTTATTTCATTCACCATCAACACACCATCGGGGCTCTTTCTTATTTATTTGTGTGCTTTCACCCTACTTTCATCTTATCTGTGTGGACTTGGCAGAATTTCTTTTCGTTTCTATCATTAGTTCACATGGTGTTTATTCTTCGGTAATTAATTAGAGAGTTTATTTCGCACATACTATTTGATTGTGCATTGTTTAGGCGCCACGTTTAAGCCTGATACTACATTTTTAGAGCGTTCACCGTTTCATATACTCCATCCTAAGATGGTGCTTTATTTTACCGCTTTGATGCATAGAATCCATTGCTGAGCTTACAACTATCAGTTTTGAATATAGTCACCGTGTCACATGTCAAAATCTAGCTCATTGGATTTAGGGCACCACCCATTACATTGAGTGTGTTTAACTTCCGGGAACTGTAGGCGTCGTATTAACCACAATCGGGAACGCGTTGATGTAGATATCCTTGCGGGATCTTCGTTTTTTGTAAGTATTAGATCCACACGGGTTCACTTTTGTTTACGTGCATTCTTTTAGGATTCTCACGTATGTGACCTATGGTTATTGTAATTTTTGGGTTGCAGTATACATATCGTCGTTAACTGCATTGTGAGTAGTATTACGTTTTTTTCCTTTGCATGCTCGTTCACTGCACGTTTATTTGCACGTGTTGAACTCACCCGTTAAGAGTATTTTCTTAGCGACACACGTGATCATTCATTCGTCACTGTTTATTCGTTGTTCACAGGATCACACATGTTTCAATAGTGATAGACTATCATTTCATCATTGTGTCTTGTACACGGGATTACATGTATGGTGGTCTATTTTTCTACTTTGATCCTTTATATGTTGGCATGGGCACTTTCTTTGGTACCTATACATTCACAGTTCTGCCTATTCGTCTGCACGTTCGTCTATTTTTTCTTTTGTGCATTTAGATGTGGGAGATAAGGTTTCACCTTTTTAGGCATGACCATTTGCTACTGCTACACCCTCCAGGGGTGCTTTCTTCATGTAAGCGCTTTTTTCTTATCTTATTACAGATGTTTTCCCCTGATGAAGGGCCCTGGGTTGCCCGAAATGCATTGGGACTGATGTATTAATATATATATACATGGATTTTGCCTGAAGAAGGCATGAAATTGGATATGAAGTAATATCTTTACATGGATATAAATAAAGACTACAACAAAGAGAAAATAATTTCTGAACTAAAGGAGAATCTTTTTTTGATTAGATTTCTACCCACTTCTTGGGACTCACAGTTGTGCACAGGGGGACATCTCCTAACCAGGAGATGCAACTTGGTTCAAACCTGGGAATGTGTCAAAATGCAATGCCTCCCTAGGGGAGGCTTAACGAGGAGAAATATACTTATTTCTCCTCGTTTTTTCCTCTTTCTATTTGTGTTGCATTCTGCAGCACACATTGAAAGAGGAAAATGCCTCAAGGGATTGTTTTTGTGCAGGAAGGTGCCTTTTCCTGCACAAAAACAATCCTATTAACAATACAGGCACCCTTACACCATGGTGCAAGGATGCTTGCATTGGTACTAGGCAGCACATTGCGTGCCAGCACCAGTAAATGACAGGAATGCACTGTATATTGTTAAGCACAGTGCATTCCTGCCCTTTTCCTATCACGCAGCGCAACTAGGTGACTTGCTCTGCAGAGTTGCGTGATTTCTTAATAACTATGCCCTCTAGTGTGTCTTCCCTAAGAAGACTGTTTACATTTATTTGTACACAAAATGCACGGATGGATGTACATGAACACCACTGCACCACCCATGTAATGCCTATCTGATGCACGGTAATGCAAGGCAGCTCAATGTGCTGCTCTGCGTTATTATTATTTTATCCAAACCATGCAAAAACTATCCGATGAGGCTATTTCCTTTTTGTATGTGTGCTGCAGAATGCAGCATCTATGCAAAGAGGAAATAACTAGGAGAAATAAAGATATTTCTCCTTGTTACACCAGCCTCAGGTAGACTTACCAGTTTGGTGCAAACCTATGTTTACAAGTCTTTGTAAACATGTGTTTGTGTCAAAATACTTGGGTGGAAGAAAAGTGACGCAATCCTGATTTAATATCAGGGCCTCAACTTATACATTTATGTTTTTCAAAACAAAGACATTGGCAACAAGGAGAAACGTAACAGTAAATCTTTACTGCCAAGTTAGTTGCAAAATCTGAATTTTAAAATATCTTATGGGATTAAGGCACCTGCTGCAGAGAGCTTTGTGTTCTCAGTAAATCTGAGGGAATAATAACAATGCTAATATAACTCTGGTGGTTAACGCATTTGTTGAAAAGATCTGTGTTTTGTCTAGTCCCAGTTTTGACTCAAAGTAGCATAGAAGATTAATGTGTAACATGCAGATTACAGATTTTTATTTTATGTAGATAGGTAAGTGGTTACTGCTTTTAACAAAGAGATTCTTTTGGTACTTGCAGTTACATTGTATTCCTTCTAATATAACACAGTGAGCTATGAACGGTGATATGTGGCTCTTACCCCTTGTAACCCTCACTGTCGTATGTAACATATCCTGTACAATGATTTACAAACGTGTCTGACTCATTGTCAATGTAATGTGTATGTATGATGTAAAGGGCTCTGACACCCTGCTTTGGGATGAGTAGCGCTATAAATGAAATAAAAAATAGTGGTATTTAAACTATTTTTTTAATTACTGGGACAAAACAACACATCTGACATTCTTACAGTGCATGCATATCTCTTATATACAAGGACTGAACAAAGTCAAAAGCATGCCTCTCTTAAGCACCTGCGAAGTAATAACAAGCTGTGAGCCTTTGTTTCCTTTCTACTGCATTTGCATCTAGGTTTGAGACTCAGATAACTCCCTGCCAGGATACTCGAACAAAAGGAGGCCTTATGGCATCTTAAATTCGGCCTTTGGTATGGGCCCAGCTGGAATCTGATAAGTCCATCGCCTGCACGTTGTTGCTTGGATCGAAAGTAGACAATGAGCAGGCGCTGCTGAACATGTCCTAGTGTTTGGAAAATTATCCTGAGACGAGTTCAGCACATTTTACAGTGGGGCCCAATGTCTTTGCAGTGTGGACGGCGTCCACCGTGTGAAAATAGTGGGTGGATGCTGTCTACCTGTGTGTACCCCCGACTTGTGCCCTGGCTATACCGATATGGACCCCTTCTGGAGTACCAAAGTGTGTAGCCCATACCACAAAAGGCCACTTTACACGTAATCCACTTTTTCATTATTCTTGTACAGTACATTGCTTATTCAGCTCAAAACGGACATGCTTTGTTACCTTGACACAGTAGGCAAAATATTGCCAATACACTCGTCGTACATTTATTTTTTGTACCATCTCATTTACACAGGAACTTGGTGTCCTGAAATGTCACCTCTACCATAATCACCCATAAACATGAAGAGTCTAGCCAAAGGTCTGGCTCGGATCTTAGAGCCTGTGCATGAGCCAAACCCTGAAAATATTTGCTATGTAAATCATACAAAAAACGTCACATAAAATATAATAAAGACTCTTCAAAATTCAAAAATATTGTTTTCTGGTTTCACTTTGTATAAATCAGCCTGTAAGTGGGTACCTATTTGTCTTTCCTTATGTTGAGGATTTGTTTTTACCTCTTACTGCAGTTTTTAAATATAACACAAAGACCAAGCACTTTACCTGAGCACCAGTTGCATTACACAAAGTCACATGCATTATTTATTGGCATGGGGAGATTATGTGATTTGCCCAGTATCACAGGATATTAAGCGGATGCCAAAACTCGAACCTAGTTCCCCAGGTCCAGTCGGCAGCTCTTACAGTAATGTCACATCATCCTGGGTAGAGGGAGGGAGCCAGGAGCCACATGAAAAACCGACTCATCATAGGCTTGAGAATCCAACAGGACCTCAAGCTGAGCCAGAGCAAGGCTTCAGGCTCAAGCTTTCAGTGGCTCGCCCACCTCTATCACTCATCCCTATCACCCCCTTAAAGAGCCTAATATTGCCTCTTTGGAATCTGTGCTGCTAGTTCATATGCCTTACCATGCAGCCTTTAGCGTATTCCCCAGCCCAGGTGCATGCAAATGATTACACCACACACGGAGCTTGGTATTACACGTCTTTATTCCTCAGCATGTAACCGCTAACTGAACATTCTACATTATAATTCTATGAACCACACCCAAGTACTTATGTCACTGTTCTACAGAGTCCGTCGGGAATAAAAGGTCCCCTTGTTTAAATAAAAAGTACAAATAATGCATATATGCATCATAACTCATCATAAGTTGTTTTGGTGCTCGGATCAATTGCCCAGATCTTGTCATGTGAGGCTGGGTAGATACAGGAGAAGTGCCCAGGATTGGCACTGGTGACATTCAGTTGTTGGGCTCTCAGGATTCTCAGGTGGAGAAGTCTCACTTCTGACATCTGGAGTTGGCGAATGTCAAGGCAGGTGCTTAAAATGCGAAGAATCTCACATAATCGACTTTCCAGGATGGTGAGCAGTCACCATGTGCCCTTTACTAGTCACAACCCTCAGTGGGTCAGCATCAAAAGGAGCATCAGACTTGCATTTTCATTTCTGTCTGACAAGGACTCAATCTACTTCTGTAAAGACAGTGTTCCTTTATACACCGGCGTTTGTCTGCATAAGACTTCATTTTGTATTTGTGACATGAATCTTTTTGACAAAATCCATTATCTTCAATCACTCTTTTAGTAATCTACTGTGGCAACTTGGTCTTCATGGCTCTCCCAAACATCAGGGTCGCAGGATGTGCACCTGTAGTTGAATGGGGAGTCAACCTGTGTGCACGAAGAGCAGAATGAAGAGCTGATTTGAATTTAAGCTTTTCTAGTGCAGCATGCTGAACTGTCTTTTTTAGGGTGCTCATAAAACGCTCAACAACGCTGTTTGCTTGTGGCTATAGAGGTGTGCTTTTTGATGCTTGAGGTTCAGATGAGTAATAAAGTCTTTGAATTTGCGAATGTTGAAGGGTGGGCATTGTCAGACTTCAGAATTGAAGGAACGGCCAGTATTGCAAAAATATCACCTAGCCTCTCGATGACTTTTTCCAGAGTGATCGACTAGAGGTCTTCTGCCAAGGGAAAATGAGAATACTCATCAATGATTACATTAGATGATGTCCATTGTAAAGGGGTCTAAACAAGTCAATAGCGATTCTCTCCCACACATGCTTTGGAGGATCAGACATGTTCAATTGATGCTGGGTTGTTTTGGGAGACAAATGACAGGCCTTTAATTACCTTCAACTCTTTCATCAAGACGAGGAAACCAAACTCGGTCTTGGAGAGCTCGCTTAGTGGAGACAATTTTACAATGTCCCTCATGTGCCACTTCAATGACTTCCTGTCTCAGACTCTGGTATGATGATTCTCGAACCTCGTAGGACGATACCTTCTAGGGTAATGGAAAGTTCATCTTTCACATTTGTCTAATATTTACTGTCATTTGTAAGAGGCCGAGTGTGCTGTTTCCAGGATTGATGTGCAATAATGTCTGAGTATTAGCATATCACGGCCTGTGCTCATAGCAGCAATTATTTGTTCCACTGAGACAGCGGCAGCTGTACTGGACTTTACATTGAAGTTAATGTAGGCATCAGCTGTTATGGAAGTGGTACTAAGACACTGTACTGGCACTTATGAAAAGTATATAAAAACATTTGATGAGCCTTGGCTGAAATTAGTCACCATAACTTTATTCTTGGTGGTTCAGAGTTAAAATTACCTGAAACCTTGGTTATTTATTTACCCATTTTTTGATTATTTTGAACACTTTTTCTTGTGTCAAACACATTAGATCACATAAGATAAAGGTGTCAAATCCTATTGAGCCTGATCAAATCATAATGACATATCATACATTCAAAACAAATACTTGTGATGTTTAAATAACATCAACACAGGTGTTACCTAAAACAATACCTATTTTCAAAACATTCTATTTAACACAGAAAACATCTCATTTGACACTTAAATGAGATTGACCTAAAGAAAACCAGTCTTGTATTTTCCGTTAAAGACTTTGCAATCAGCCCTTAATGTTCCTCAGCGTAATTGTTATCACCCTATCAAACCCCTGCCCACCTCCCATCTTCCTCACACCTCCTTTCTTCACACCGCAATTACCCCCAGCCCCCACATCAAACACCAAACTTTCTTTCCGTCTAGGGTGCTGTTTCAGTAAATCCAATTTAGGGCCGGCCCTGAATTTGGTAACTCGGGGTCAGCATATACAGACAGCACACTGATGTGGCCTAGGCAACCTGGACAGGGCATTGGCTGCGGCATGAGCGTCGGTAGGTTTTGGAAGCGGCTACCCCATTCTTCCCTGGGTCGGGTCGCACTCTCCAAAATGATACTGCTACAATGATTACTCTACAATTTCACTACCGTTTCAACGATGCACTAGAGTGGTTTGGACACCCTGCTGGGGGACTTCGTTGGGGAAACTAGTAGGCACAGGGATGCTCTAGGTAAGAGCTGGGACCTAGGTGCACCAGATTTAGAAATGTATTACACAACCACGCAGCTGCCATTTGTCGTCCCCTGGTTGGACACCACCACTGTCTCCTGAGTCCTGTTATCTTGGCCTCTCTGCTGGGAGTGCCTTGTTCATAGAGCTCTTACTTGGCACCTGCCCCTGAACCGGAGGGACATCATACCTCTTGTTTAAGGCTCATCATTGCTGTCACAAGTATCTTCAGAAGGTGAAACTGTGCAACCCTTACGCACCTGTTTTGCCGCTCAGGTTGCTGCATGGTTTCCTTCAATTCCAAACGTCCTTCAATTCCCATGTGTGGGCTGATGCAATATTACACAGATTGGCCTACTATATGACACAGGCCTTTCAGGGTACTACAGCAGGATACTTTGTCCCCTGGCCAATTCCTCATCTGGGTAGCATTTCTGTATGGTATTAAGACACTTTGGGCACTCACTGATGAGGAGTCTAAGGGAGACCACACCCTACATGTTGATCTCTGTGCTCCTAATAATTGACAAACATCCTGAACATGAAGACCAGATAGGAAAAATACTTGGGAATGACTCTCACTGATACAGAATGAGTAAAGAAAACGTAGGTATAGGAGTGAGGTGCCAAGGAAAGCTTGCCTGAAATATTTACAGTTTAATATCACCACTGAACTTACTTGACCCCAGTTGAATTGCTTAAACCTTTTCCAACTGTGCCCGACATATGCCCCAGAGGCCTGAGTCCCAGTTCTGCATTCATACACATGTGTTGGTTCTGCCCAGTCATCTCAACTTACTAGGCAAAGATAACAGATCTGTTCTTGGAATGGGCAAGCAAACGACAGTTGGCAGCCCCTCAGGTCTGTTTTCTAGACTTCGTGCCACACCCCAAGTGCCACAAAATGTCATGCAAATTTGCAGATTTAGCACTACATTTGCCAATCGAACTATAGCCCTTCACTGGAAATCATCCCAGGCGCCTGCAATTTTTAGGTGGGTGCCACATCGATATAAGTGGGCACAGACCAAAGACACCTCAAATGGCTCTTGTGCTTCCACCAACTTAAGCAGATGGCTCTGACTGGTTGCAACACTATTTAGCTTCAAGTCGGCCCCAAATTAAATGACAGACCACCCTGAACAAGTTGGGTCTACACCTCAGAGTTCTTTACCGGGACTCTAAGATTGCAACATGATACATATATATTCACTAAAAAAAACAAAGGTTACAGGGACGTTATAGTTAAGAGTCGGATTTTGCTTGTACAAAACCAGTGAAATTCAGACGTTATAGTTAGCTGAGAAACTATAACTTGTGCCCCCACAATGCAGTGCTTATGACCTCACATATTACATCAATCATGACATGGTCATGACATCACTTGTCATCTCAAATGACACCACTGATGACATCATCCAGACTGTGAGTGTGTTTAAAAAGTTTATAAGTATTAAATGTATATACCAAGGTGTAATGGTGAATCAGTGGGTATATGAATGCCTGTATGGATGATTTAGTGGGTGCGTGACTAACTGTATAAGTGAATGATTAAGTGTCTCAGTGAATATATGGGTGAGTGACTAGGTTGTGTGAATGTCTGTATCAGTCTGTCAGTTGGTGTCTAAGTGGCTGTATGGATTGGCGAGTGAGTATGTGAGTGGCTATATGGGTGATTGATTGGTTGTCTGAGTACCTGTATGGGTGTATGAGTGTCTTTGTGGGTGCGTGAGGGTGGGTGACTGCCTGCATGGATGAGTGAGTGGGTACGTCAGTGGCTGTATGGGTTAGTGAGTGTGTGTGTGTATGAGGGGCTGTATGGGTGAATGAGTGTGTTTATGGATGTGTGGGTGAGTGAATGTGTCAGTGGTATATGGGTGAGTAATTGGGTATGTGAAAGGCAGTACAGGTGAGTGATGGGGTATATGAGTGACTGTATGGGTGAGTGAGTGAATGTGAAAGTGGCTATATGGGTGAGTGCATGCTTCTCTCAGTGACTGTATAGGTGAGTGAGTACGTGTCAGTATTTGTATGAGTAAGTAAGTGGGAGTGTGTTTAACTATGGGTGAATACATTGCTGTGTGATTGTATGGGTGAGTGACTAGGTGTGTGAGTAGCTCTATGGGTGACTGACTCAGTGTGTGAGTGGCTGTATGGGCATATGAGTGGATACATTAATGGCTGTATTAGTGAGTGAGTGAGTGAGTGACTGGGTGTATGAGTGGCTGTATGGGTGAGTGAGTGGATGTGTGTGCTGATCTATGAATCAGTGAGTAGCTGTGTAAGTACTGGTACAGGTGTGTGAATGGGTTTGAGAATGGTAGTGTGGAAGTTGGAGTGAGGTTAGATGGGGGTGTGAGTGGGTGTGTCAGAGATTCAATGTTTTTGATGTCATTAGTGATGTCATTTGAAATGTCATTAGTGATTTCACTGACCATGTCAGGAGTAATGTGATATGTGAGGTCATAAGCAGTGGATTGCGGGGGCATGAGTTATAGTTAGCTCAGCTAACTACAACAGCTGAATTTCACTGGTTTTGTGCAAGCAAAATCTTACCCTAACTGTAACGTCCCTGTTACCTTTGTTTTTTTTAGTGAATTTCTAAGGTTTTTTGAATTCTATTTGCTAACTATAACGTCCCTGTACCCTTTGGTTTTTTCAGTGAATTTCTTAGGTTTTTTAAATGCTAATTCCTAACTATATCGTACCTGTAACCTTTGTTTTTTTCAGTGGGGGAAGACATGGCATTGGCAGCCAGAGGTGACGGCAGAGGAAAGAGAGACCAGCAGAGGAAGAGAGTGACAGGGAGGCAGTCAGAAAGACAGACAATAGTGATACCTCCTGGCAGCAATAGTTGGTGACAGAGAGAGCTTCGTCCTGTACCTCTGCAGCCCTGCCTGCTTCCAGGACATGCGTTTGCAGAGTGGTGCAGAAATGGGGTGTGGCCTCTGACGACCTCTCAGCAATCCAGCTGTGTGGGTCCCACTGGAGGTATCAGGAGGGTTAGTTGGCCTCCAAGGACCCTCAAGAGCCAAGGGGACTTCAACCACCAACTATGCATATAGTGTGAAAACAATAAAAAAAAAAGTAGGAACTAACTAACTTTTTTTTTTTTTTAATTGTTTTCACACTATATGCAGTAGCTCACACTTTTAGGTCCTGGGGAATGCTAGACACTGTGTAGGTCACGATAGCAGAAACATGTAGACCGACCCTCTAACATGATAGTGGCAGTTATTTTTTTTAAACTGCGCTAGCACTGTTTTTAACCCTGACACCACAAGATACATATTAAACTCTTTTTTCTCCTGGTAGTTAGTTTTAGTACACCTTCACTTTTTTCACTTTAGCAATGCACCCATCACCTAGTAACGAACTGTAGCTCTTCATTTGATGGATCTTAGTATATCCGGTTGAACTTTGAAAACATCCCTGAGCTCCTCCCTCACAGTGAGGGGGTTGTAGCCCTCGGCTGTACTAGGATTTACAGCCGGGAGGAGATCCCAGATGATGAAGCATGTCACCTTTGGTGAGTGATGGGATTCCGCCCTTTAAATAGGGCTTCCCAGCGAGAGGTTCAATATAGTTTTTTTACATGTGTATAGGACGCCCTAAGGCGCCAAGTGACTGGTGAGACCCACAGATATTTCAGTGCGTTTTACAGTTCCTATTGGGAATATATCTGTGCTGGTCGTTAAACTTCCCCACGGACCCTCCAACCCCCGGTTTAGTTTTTGGTTATTCAAAGTCCCCTCTTCGGCTGCTTTGATCTTGTGCCAGCATTTTACGAGGGCTCCCCATCGCTCTATCACCTGGCTTTAAAGCCCAAATTCCAACCTTATTTGGGCTGGAGAGACGTATTTGGGGAGCTGAAAGATCGCTCGATAGGAGGTCGCTATTATACTATCTAGAGTTGTTGCGTCTTTCCCTCTCAATGATTCACTCCCAAAGGGGATCGTGGGCTGTAAATTAGCTTGCAGGACCTTTAGAAAAGGATCTAGCGTTAGGTCAGGCAGCAGCTTCTTCAGAGGTTTTATTGCTAGATAGGTCATAGTTCCCTTCCTTCGTAAGGATTCCATTTGTGGCTTGAAAGAATTGGGTTGATCTAAAAGGATGCCCAAGTACTTGTAGCTTGTTACTTGGTTTAGTCGATTACCATCCAAGTTCCAACTGGGATTTGTCTTCTTATGGTAATTTACTATCATGATTTTAGCTTTTTTAAAGTTTATTTTCAAAGAGTTTCGTTCAGAAAATTTTTGAGTTACGTCCAGGAGGTGCTGAAGGCCAATAGGGGTCCGACTAATCAGGACTAGATCGTCAGCGTATAGCAAGTTTGTTAATGTCGTATTACCTAGCTTCGGTGCGTGTGATGAACAATTATCCAATTCCGTGGGTAAATCCGCCAAAAAAAGGCTGAATAGCAGCGGGGCTAGGACACATCTTTGTTTTGAGCCCTTGTTGGTGGGAATTCTTCTTGAGAGGTGCGTCCCTGCACCTAGCTTTATTCTTATCCACGTATTGGTGTGCAAAAGCCTAAGTTGATCTAGGAGGGTGGTTGGTATCCCCAGCTGTCCAGTTTGCCCCAGAGCTTAATGCAGTCTATGTGATCGAAAGCTGCGGAGTAATCTATGAAGCAGAGATATAAAGGGTATTTTCCCTGCTTCGCAGTATCCATAAGCATGGTTAGGGCCATGATGTTGGTAGTAGTACCTTGCCCTTTGCGGAAGCCTGTTTGTGTTATTGGAATGATGCGGTTCGTGGAGGCTCAACAGGCCAGTTCATTTAAGATGATCCCCGCATAGTACTTTGCCTCGTTGTCTATGAGGGCTATTAATCGATAGTTATTTGGAGCAGACCTGTCTCCCTGTTTATGTATTGGGCTGATAATTGAGCCTAGCCATGACTCTGGAATTATGCTAGTCCCTAAGGCGTGTCTAAAAACTGGGACTAATGCTTTGCTCCAGAATTCAGGGTCAGATTTATACAGCATTGGAGGGATGCCATTGGGGCCAGGGGCCCCAGCCCGTCTGCCTCTCGCAATTTGTTTCCGTATTGCCGATGCTGCTGGGCCATTCTGCTCCTCTGGTGCAGTTGATGGACAGGTTAAGACTGATAACAAATACGGCTCCTGCTGCGTCGGCATTAATTTTCTGCTGACCTCTTCGTGTAGGCGGTGTTGATTTAGCGCTTCCGTTGTAAGGTTATTAGAACACATTTTTTCCTGGTGGGACGAACGGGGACTAGCAGATTTTAACTCCAGGTTATTGAAATGTTTGAAGAGATAATCAATCCAGATGGCTTCTGCAATATTGGAATCTATGCCGTGGTGATTGGGTCGCTGTAGTTTATTGACACTTTGCCAAAATTTAGCGCTATTTTTCTGATTGGCATCAGAAAGAAGTTTCGCCCATAACTCATTTTCCGTTGCTCTTTTGTGTGCCCATCTCCTCCGTTTTGCTGTTGTCTTTAGTTCACGGAGAGTGCTTTTTAAACTGAGGTTGTTTGGAGACTTACGAAGTAATTTTAAGGTTTGGTTTATGGCGTGATTTAGTTTTTTTTAGTTTGGGCTTTTTATCTTCTTAGCTGTAGTGGCTGAGACTTTCTTCTGCCTGTTGCTCTGCCTGTTAGTGAATGCCACTCCAAGAGATGTAACAAACTTTTCCCAGAGTTCCTGAGGCTCGGCTAACTTGTCGTCTATTGGTTATACAGATCTTTAGCTTTAAGTGATATTTCCTCAATGTTATTAGAGTTGCACCTTATTCTTTTGAGATTGCTGGTCTCGTCCAGTGCAATGGTTTTACTTATATCTGGTGTTTGACTTGGACTTGTTAGAAGGCTTAGCTCTTGTGGCATATGATCACTTAGTTTGTTATTTCCAATCTTAAAGGTGACAATTTTATTAAACAGTGTAAGAGTTGTAAAAGTAAAGTCAAGATGTAAGGAGACTGTTGCCGAGTGAAACATGGCTGGTGGTGGATTGTCCTCCTTGAAACGACCATTTAGGGCTCTCAAATTTAGATGCTCCAATTCCCGGAGCAGTTTTTCTGCGCTTCTCGCTGGCTTGATGGACTGTGTTGTGCCTTGCATCGGGATTCCCCATGCGCCTGTAAGGTCGTCATCTGGAGTGAGCCCTAGGAGATTCTTATTAAAATCTCCTGCTAGAATAATGAGATCGGTAGCTTGCTCATCCATTACTCTCTTTAATTCTATAGGTAGCTCGTTCGCCGTCCTTGTTTTCTGTTTTGGGTGTACATAAACGTTTATTATTATTATTTCCTGTTTGAGCTGGTTAAGCTTAAGCATTATTTTTGCGGCCTGAATACAGCTTGGAGGTGTTAGGTGAATTTTTATTGGAACGATCTCTCCTATTTCTGTAATGGAGGCTAAAAGCAGTAAGTCCGCCGAGCGGCGGCCAAATACTGAGCCCTTGGGTGCCGGGAATAAGTAAGAGGTATAACCTTGCAGTTCAAAGGGCTTGTCTTCCCAGGTCTCCTGAAGCAGAATTATGTCAAAAGATTTCAAGTAGTTTAGAGTCTCTTGATCTCTCGCTTTGGAAGCTAAGCCATTAATATTCCAGACACATATGGTGGTACCATCCCGCTCTGTTAAAGGTGCATAAGTTGCAGTTGTCTTTTGTCAATTTGTACTCACTGATGTTATTAGCCGCTGTGTGCATGCCCAGTTGTTATTTATTGGAGCGTATGTTGGGGCGGACTGTCCTTGAGTTGGTAGCAGTGCAATTGTCAGGCTGGCATCTGTCAATGTGCCTGGAGATTTACTCCTTGCTCCTTTCAGGACTGAAGAGGTCGACAGGCGTGGGCTATTTTTTTCATTCCTTAGAAAAGGTGTTGGATAATGTGGCTTTGGAACTGACTTCAGAATTATCCCCCAATTTAGAAATGTATTTCTTTCCCGTAAAATTCTTCATGCTACCTCCAAAGTTCTCCATCTGGTATTGGTTGCTTCAGGACTTTGGCTACTGTTGTTAGGCAAAAATTCAATTGACAGTAGATCAGAAGTAGTGATGTCCACTAGGGTTGTAATAGAGTGTAAAAGCCGTAGTACGTTCCCTCTGTTCAGTATGTCCACGCGACCTCGTAACTTGTATTGTGGAAGAAGTGTTATAGTATTTGTCACTTCCTCCTGTAGTATTTCCTGATTGTGAGGGAATGTACCATCATTACCAATTGCTTTTTGAACAGGTGATTCCTGATTTTGAGGGTGTTCGCCGACCTTTCTGTTTGCTTCTTGGGCTATAGAACCTAGATGGAAAGCTTTAACTTTATTTAGTTCGTATTTAGGGTTGTTATAAGGTAATGTTGATTTATCAGTTGAAGGCCGGGTTTCGTCTTGCGAGCTGGTGCCTTGCTCAGGAATATGTCTGGTGGGTAACAGTTGCTCGTAGTGACTGTCCTGTGAGACCACACCTGGCTTTGGCCTTATAATTTGTATTCCTTCAATGGATGCCTTTCTGTCACCTGATGTTGAGGGCAGATCTTGCCTTGAATTAGTGCTTGCCATGTTTCTACCCTGGATAGAAGGACTAAGAGTAGGGATACTTCCAGCCAGTCTTCTAGTTGGTTCGTGATTATCTTCCGGAGTATTACTAGTACTAGCTGGAGGACAAAAGTCCCTTTGCTGTACCTTTAAAGAATTGGTTCTTGTGAAGCAAGTCTTTGTGACTTCTGCCAGGGCTGAGGCTGGAGATTTTAATAATTCCTCACTTTTGGGATCGATTATGGCTAGTCTTGGCTGGGACTGAATGGTCAGGTGTTGGCCCTGGGTAGTGGATTTCCTGTTCCTTCCTTTCCTTTTTTGCTTGCGGCCAATTTCTTGGGTGTTTTTTTTTCTTTGTCTGGTGATCCTGTTTTAATGTTATGCTTATGACCGCTTTCTCCTGATAAGGGTTTGCTATTTGGTGATGTTGTCGCTGTTGGTTGTATGGTCGATGTTGAGCTACCCTCCATGAGGTTCAAATTGCTAACAGTTTCCTGGGTTGTAGCTGTTGGTTTCAAAATGGACAATAAGTCACCCAGTATCGTCGGAAGCATCAATAATTTATCCACCATTGGGGCACAGGAGCATTCTTGTTGCAG
The DNA here is from genome assembly GCA_963921515.1 of Calotriton arnoldi. Taxonomy (NCBI): domain Eukaryota; kingdom Metazoa; phylum Chordata; class Amphibia; order Caudata; family Salamandridae; genus Calotriton; species Calotriton arnoldi. Next base: position 1,333,642 of record CAWUFW010003604.1, on the reverse strand, counting down.
TGATTGTGTTTTAAAAGCCGCTTCTTGCCCTCTCTTTATTAATCCATTCAAGTCGGCTAACTTTCTGTCGATCCCTGAAGTAAAGTCGGCAAGAGTTTGTAAAACTGTTAGCTGGAGGTCCAGTTTGTGGGATTGGTATTGCAGTGCCACTGTTGAATATTGCATTGTACTTAGTAAAGATTCCCAAATTAATTTTTTATTATTGTTTGTATTCCCAATGTTGCTTCGTTCTGAGCTTGCAATTTTAGGTTGGATTGTAGGGTCATGACTGCAGGAGGCGACTAGTTCCTCCCACTCTGGAGAGGCTAAGAAGGACATGTCAGCATTGTCAACATTTGATGTGTGGGAATCTTCCTTTGGGAGCGACTGACCTTGTACTGGTTGAAATTGTTCGTGAGGATTGCCAAGTTCCGACGAAACCGCTGAGGTCTTTATATTATCCAAGCGGGGAGGTGACAAGGATTGAGGAAAGGAGCCATTTGGTTGTAATACATTCTCCCTTGTTTTATTTGCCTCCTGCTGAGTTGCTATTTGTGAGAGGACTTGACGGGACTCGTTGACAGGTCCCGTGTCAGGCTCTTCTTGCAGCAATGTTGTTGGAGTATCTATACCAGGACCAATCTCAGCAACTTGCGGGGTGGATGGAAAGAACGTGGAGTCTGATCTTGGTGTTGTCCCCCCTTGTTGGTGAAATATTAAAGACGCCGGGTCTGCGGGGCCCTCAATTGCTGCCCTGAGCTTCTCAAGAGCAACGTGGCAGTCCAGTTGGTTGGAAACATGCTCCTTATTTATGCAAGGTTTATTTGATTCTTCTACCAGTTGCATTACTTTATTACTGTGCCAAGGGAGCAACTCTTCCTCCCTAATGTTCCCTTTGACTTTATCTTTAGGTCCGTCACCGGAATGAGTTGGTTCGACAGTTGGCTTTGTTTTAAGGTGTTCAGTTCGGTCGGGACAGCCAGAAGGTGAGTTCCTGTTTAGGCTATCTGCTCTTTCTTGATGTGTATCGTTGGAGAGAATTAATGCTGTGGTTTGCTTTTGGGTTAATTGAGGAGCTGAGCAAGACTGCCTGTTGTAATGGGTAAAAGAGGAGTTTGCATCCCTTCTATGGCGCCACTCTTGGAGAAGATTGCTGTGCAAGGATCTTTCAAAAAGGAGAATTTAGTGTAAATCTTAGGGTGAAAGGAACAAGGGATTCTCCTCGGTGGCAACCCTTCAATTCCAATTAATGCCTGATCCTCGGGACCAAGCCTTGTGTTGTCTACAGCACCCTCTCCCATTGAAGTTCCAGTTGCGCTTGGAGTTATGGTAAGAGATTTACTTTCTTCCTGGCATAGAAAGTCATTACTAGTTGACACGTTATGTGACAGTCTGTTAAAGGGATTGAGGGTCATGTTGGGCACCAGATTATTTATTGGCCCGTCGGGTTTTATCTTGGGGCTATCTGGGCTAAAGTCAGATGGGCTAGTAACCCTAAGCCCACTCCTATCCTCGCTTTTCCGTTTTGTCGCTTTGGGTTCAGGTTGAGGTTTCGATTTGGCTTTCACTGTGGCTTTTCTTACTCTGCCCGACCTCATGATTTTCCTGCCCACTGATGTACCCGCAGGTGTGGCTGACTTGCTGAGTCAGAATTGTCTAAAAACCTTCCTTCCTCCTAATGCAGAGACAGGTGCTGGGCCGAATTTCCACTAACTTTCTTTCCCAAGAAATTATGGCAACTGAAGTGTTGAGGTTTAATCAAAGGGTCAGTGGCATTCAGGCGGCAAGCAAGGCAAGCCAGGCGTGCTAGGGCCTCTGGAGGGGTCCAAGAAGGGGCCCCCTGCACCCTGCGCCTTGCACTTGCACCTTCCCAGTGGAGCTATGCACGCTCTTTCCTGCGCTCAGTCCTATACACCTTCAGGTGGCGTGGCGTGGCTCCAGCCCTCACCAATAGTGACAGTGAAGATAGTTTGCAGCGTGCCTTCTCACCTTTCTCGCCGGTTAGAAAGTCGGCAGAGTCCAAGCTGCGACAAAAGCGGCAATGAGAGCACAGTGAGCACAATGAAGGCGGTAATGCGAGTGGCAGTGAAAGTGGCGGTAAAAACTGATTGAACGGCAGCCCAGATGAGAGGGGCAATGAGCAGAAAGAGGCAAAATAAAGTTCAGAATTGAGCATAAAGTGGAAAAATAAAGGCCAGCAACAAACAGAAAGAGTCAAAATACAAATCAGAAACAAGCAGAAAGAGTCAAAATAGAGGTCAGAAATGAGCAGAAAGAGGCAAAATAGAAGTCAGAAATTAGCAGGAAGAGGCAGAATAAAGGCCAGCAATGAGCAGAAAGAGGTAGTATAAAGGTCAGCAATGAGCAGAAAGAATCAAAATAAAGATCAGTAATGAGCAGAAAAAGGCAAAATAAAGGTAAAAAAATGAGCAAAAAGAGGCAAACGGTCAGAAATTAGCAAAAAGAGGCAAAATACAGGTCAGAAACGAACAAAAAGAGGAAAAATAATGGTCAGCAAAGAGCAAAAAAAGGCTAAATAAAGGTCAGAAGTGAGCAGACAAAATGCAGAAAACTAAGAGTGGGCGTTAAACTCCACTCTGCCAGCAGAGTTTGTGGAGTTTTGCCACTTCGTGCTCCCCTTGGAACATGGAGTTCAGCAAAAACTCTGCCAACTGCCGGCGGAGCAGAGTTTACCGGCACGCTCACCCCTAGACTTCATACCCCAACCAGTAGTGCGCCAAGAGGCGTGTTTCCACAGTGGTTGAGAAAAGGGGCAGGGCCTCCAATGAGGTCTCAGGAATCCTGCTGTGGGGGACTTGCTTGTGACAATAATAGAGGGTTGTTGGCCCCCAATGACCCTCAGAAGCCAAGTGGACTTCACCCCCAACCAGTAGTGTGCCAGGAGGCCCCTTTGCAGAGTGGTTGAGAAAGGGAGTTGGGCCTCCGATGAGGTTTCAGCAATCCCGTTGTTGGGACTTACTCGTGGCAACAATGGGGGTTCTTGGCCACCAACGACCCTTAGCAGCCAAGGGGAGTTCATCCACCAAAAAGTAAAGCACCAGGAGGCGCGTTTGCAGTGTAGTTGAGAAAGGGGGCGGAGCCTATGATAAGGTCTCAGTAATACCGCTGTGTGGGACTTCAGCAGCCAAGGGGACTTCACCCCCCAACCAGTAGTGCGCCAGGAGGCCCCTTTGCAGAGTGGTTGAGAAAGGGGGTGGGGCCTCTGACGTAGTCTCAGCAATCCTGCTGTGGGGACTTACTTGTGGCAACAATAGGGGTTCTTGGCCCCCAACAATCCTCAGCAGCCAACGGGACTTCATCCCACAACTAATAGTGTGCCAGGAGGCCCCTTTGCAGAGTGGTTGAGAAAGCGGCGGGTCCTCAGACAAGGTTTCAACAGTCTTGCTCTGGGGGACTTACTTGTGGCAACGATAGGAGTTCTTGGCCCCAAAAAGCCCTCAGCAGCCAAGGGGACTTCATCCCTCAACCAGTAGTGCACCAAGAGGGGAAATGTCTGGAACAACGCGGCCAGAGCCAGACGTCACAGAACACGGCAAGCATGACCACGCTTGCCCGAACAACACATCTGCCTTAACCATGAATAGCCCCTTAACATTCATGCATTTACAATGAAATTGGGTGGTAAAGGCATGCATGGGAAAGGAATGTGTGGTTAAGACGCATTTGTGGTTCGGGCTGCGTGGTAGAGGCATGCGTGGTTTAGCTATGCATTCCTCTATCATACAACCTGCCAGGAGGTGTGTTTGCACAATGGTTGCGAAAGGGGGCAGGGCCTAAGACGAGGTCTCAAGAATCCTGTTGTGGGGACTTACTTGTGGCAACAATAGGGGTTCCTGGCCCTCAGCGACCCTCAGCAGCCAAGGGGAGATCATCCACCAACCATAGTGCGCCAGGAGGCCCCTTTGCAGAGTGGTTGAGAAAAGTGGTGGGCCACCGATGAGATCTCAGTAAGCCTACTGTAGGGGACATACTTATGGCAACAATAAAGGTTCATGGCCCCCAATGATCCACAGCAGCTGAGGGGAGTTCATCCCCCGACTAGTAGTACACCAGGAGACACGTTTGCAGAATGGTTGAGAAAGGGGGCGAGGCATCCAATGATGTCTCAGCAATATCGCTGTGGGGGACTTACTTGTGGCAACAATAAGGGTTCATGGCATCCAACAACCCTCAGCATACAAGGGGACTTCATCCCCCAACCAGTAGTATGCCAGGAGGCCCCTTTGCAGAGTGGTTGAGAAAGGGGGTGGGGCCTCCAAAGAGGTCTCAGCAATCCCGCTGTTGAGGGTCTTACTTGTGGCAACAATAGGTGTTCTTGGACTACAACGACCCTCAGCAGCCAAGGGGACTTCATTAGGGGTGGCCAAGCAATACTCCACCCGCTCATGGAATTCTGCGGAATTTGGCTGAGTTTTTGGGAAACTCTAAGGAGCAAAACTCCATGAGCTCCACCCAGCCCTACAGAAAACAAGCAGAGCCCACTCAGGCACTCATGTGCCCACTCACAGAACAACTCAGACACTCTCACAGCCACTCACAGACCCATTCCTTCATGCACTCACTCACAGAGGAACTCAGACACGCACACCCCCTCACAGACACAGTCAGACACTCATGCACCCACTTACAGAATCACTCATCAACTCACAGACCCCCTCACGCACCGACTTAGAGACCCTTTCAGAGAGTCACACATCCATTCACAGACCCACTCAGATACTCATATACCCACTTACAGCCCCACTCATACTATATCACACCCACTTACAAACCTACAAACCTACTCAGACACTCATACGCCCACTGTGACACTCCTGCACTCACTCACACACTCGGGTTCAAAGGTTATTAGTTACAGTTAGGAAATAGAATTAAAAAAACCTTAAAAATGCACTTAAAAAACCAAATGTTACAGGGACGTTATAGTTAGGAAACAACATTTTTAAAAAACAAAGAAATTCACTGAAAAACCAAAGGTCACAGGGATGTTATAGTTATGATTGTTAACTTAAGGTATCCCCACCGCTAAAGGCTCAGAATTAGACTCACAAGGCGTCAACCGCTCAGGCGCGGCAAAGGAAGCGATTCCTTTTTGTTAAGTAACCCTCACACACCCTATTGGTGTCATGCTTCATCATAGGGTTCACCCTGACTCCTAAAGGTCAGGGTGGGCTCGACCGTATTTCAGGGAGCGCTTAGGAGAGATAGGCCAGGGGGTCTAGAGATAAAAATCCTACTGCGCTCTCCAGGTATCCCTTTATTAGTGGAGACGCAGTGGATATTAAAATAAATATATACAAGGGGGTCGTAAGGAAGTGATGGTCCTATGACCCTAGTGTCATGCCAACATGTGTCAGCCCCTGTATGAAGGCCTCTTAGGTCCAGGGCTTTCTTCAGGGCAAATAGAGATTCCCTCCCTGGTTCTTAAAAAGGGGAATTTTCCTATTATTTTCAAGTGGAGGGAGCAGAAAGCTGCACCCTCGTGAATGGAATGGAGTGGATACTTATCTCTCCATCCAGGGACTTCACCAATTGTATCCGCCTGTAAGACACAAAGAGCAAAAGCAACAAACAGACTTTATACATGAAAAGGACTTTTTCACCCATGCACTCACATCGTGCTGGGTGTTGTTATGTGCTCTCACTCCGTTCATCCAGTGATCTGTGATCAGAACATTGAGCTTCTAATGGGTCACACTGTCCCATCAGTCCGCCAGTTGCGGCGTGTGGTCATTGCTCGCATGATTTGTGCAAATCCGTGAATTAAAAACACTCCTCTACACCCGCAAACCTGTGTTCTCACATCGATACTTCACAAGCATCCATCTCACTATCATCCAAGGTGGTATGGCTGGTGCTCATAGCATTATTACTTTGTTTGTGGTGGTACTCAAATTGTACAGTTCTTACCCTATTTGGGAGGATTAAATGTTTCTCAAGGGGAGCGGTAGAGAGGGTAGCCTTATAGTCATACGCTGCATGATTGTCAAGGTACAACAGGAAAAGAAAGCAGACGAAACCAGTATGATTAGCAACTTCTGTCCCTCTAATTTCCCTGTTACGAATGACTAGTTCCCTTCTTTCCTCATGAGGAGGATAGCGCGCTCACTCACTTTGTCAAAGGTCCTGCCCCGTATGTCCACCTATTTGGATCCTGCGTCTCCCGGCATTAGCAGTTCTTACCTCTGGGAGCGCGGCTTTTAAAATCGCCTGTCATGCGATTACGTGCCACTCCGGAACAATGCCGCAGCCCTGGCGCGTCTAACCTGTGTCACTTCCTACGTGTCCTTTGCAGAACTACCACAAGCCCACAGGCTCATGGGAATTCTGGTCCTCTATCCGGTCACTTTCGAAGACCTTAAAAAACATGCGCCCACCCATTGTCATTCTTTGGGATCGGGCAGATAAAATGCCATCTCAAGGCGCAGTAATTTGTTCTTTATACTCCATCTAGGTTAATACTGTTAGAATATGTCCCGTGTAATGGGGCATCTGCAGAACTACCTAAAACCCACAGACTCATGGGAATTGTGGTCCTCTATCGGGGGAATACGAAGCCCTTGGAAAACAAGTGTCCTCCCACTGTTATTATTTGGGATCGGGCAAATAAAGTACCTTCTCAATGTGCAGTAATTGGATCTTTGTACTCCATATAGGTTAACAATGTTGGAATACGTACCACGCAGTGGGGCATACCTCTGATGTCAAATGAATGTCTATTAACTGATAGGGAAATACCCCAAGATCCCTCTTCCCATCGGGTGGTAGATTGTAATCATAGTGTGAGTGGATGAATAGCGGTCTCAATGTTTCTCTATCTATTCAGTTGGTTCCATGGAATTGAATCGTTCAATCCCAGAGTGTGCGTCTGAAGTTTATAGGCCCAGCGTTGCTCTTTTTCCAGCAGCCTCTTGGATATATTTGTCCCATCTTTTATTCTTTCAATGATGGTCCATTCAAGGTCATTCTCAGTGTGTCCCTTTTCAACATAATAGGCAGTGATTGCACGTCTGATCGTGCTCCTATGTTCACTGATAGGTACTTTTACCTTCCTAGTGGTCATGAAGATGTATCTGGCTCTGCATGGGCAGGTAATCATATATACTGCGATCGTGGTATTGCAATTTGTGTGTTCCCTTTGTTCCCACTCGTATGTGAAACCCAAATCAACCCTTGTGGTATGTGTGGTGAACTGGCATATCACGCATGAGCCACATGGGTAATGGCCCATCACATGTGGTTGGCTCCATAGTGTGAGTTGTGTGTTCTGTTTTGGTCTCCAACTGTCAGTGTGGATCAGGGTGTTCCTAATGCTCTTGTTGCGTTTGAACGAGAACATTGGTTTTTCAAATGTCAGTTTGTTAGAGGTAAGGATGTGCCATTTGTCCTGAATAATTTTCTTTATGGCGTTAGATGATGAATTGTAGGTGGTGACACATATGAGAGCTTTCGTGTCTCTTTTAGTGTTTGATTCTAATAAAGCCTCCCGCAGTGTATTGCGGGACCTTTTGCGTGCCTGTTCAATCACTCTTTTGGGGTATGACCTTTCTCTTAGTCTCCTAGTGAGTTTCTCTGCTTCTTTATTGTAACTGTTCAGGTCAGAGCAATTCCTGCGTATTCTCAGATATTGCCCAATGGGCAAGTTTTCTCTCAAAGAACAGGGGTGGGCACTGTCGAAATGCAGTAGGCTATTGCGATCAGTAGGTTTGTTGTACAGTGTGCTCTCCAGTTTGCCATTCCTTGCTATGATTGTAATATCCAGAAATGAGACCATCATATTATGGGTGGTCATTGTGAAGTTCAGGAATGGGTTGAGGTTATTCAGCCATACTCCAAATTCCGTTGTACTGTTTTGGTCTCCATGCCATATGACAATGATGTCATCAATATATCTCAGCCAGTTGCAGATGTTGCCTCCGAACGGGTTGTTGGACCAGATATGTTTGTCCTCAAACTGGCTCATGTATAGGCAGGCTGTACTAGGGGCAAATGTATTGCCCATGGAAGTCCCATGTACTTGTAGGTAGAGCTGGTCTTCAAACCTAAAGAAATTCTCCATTAGGGCAATGTGCATGAGTTCCATAATCCACTTGATCGGAGCCTCCCAGGGCCATTCTTGTGTACGTAATATATTTTCAATCTCCCTTAGACTCTCCTCTTGTGGAATGCTTGTATACAGGGCCTCCACGCCCAGGCATATCATTGTTTCTTTAAGGGGATCATATTCTAGCTCGGCTAGGATGTTCAGAAGGTGTTTAGTGTCCCTTACATATGATCTGATTTTTGTAACCATAGGACGAAGAAACCAATCTGTGTACTTCGAGAGGGGTTCCAAAACAGACCCAATTCCAGAGACAATGGGCCTGTCTGGGGGAGGAGTTTTTCCTTTGTGTATCTTAGGAATAGTATAGAAGAGAGGTGTTCTGGGTTCTTCCGTGTTGAGGAAGTCCCTCTCATTTTTTGTAATCCAATTCCTCTCTAGTGCCTCAGTGGTGATGGTGGATATGGTGTTTTTTAGTCGTGCTGTGGGGTCCCTCTGTAATTTCTTGTAATGCCTCTCATCCGAGAGGAGGGACATGCATGCAATCCTGTATGCATTGACTTTCTGTATCACGATAGCTCCACCCTTATCAGCCGGTTTAATCAGGAAAAACTGGAAAAATAATGGAGAACTTCCTGGCAGTGGCTGAGGAAGACAGAGAAAAACTACATAAAACCTTAACAGAGCAGAGTGAAACCCAAGAAACCGTTATAGGAAAATTTGCGGAAGCCCTCGGTCAGCAGCAGTCACACAACCCTGCCCTCTGTGGTTATGCAGAAATACGTTAGCGAGGAAGACCCTGATTTTTTCTTCTCATACTTTGAAAGGATGGCATGAGCGGCAACATGCCGTATGGATAAATGGGGACTGTTAGAACTGGGGGTCTCTAGTTGGCAATGGTATACACCTTTGTCCAAATAGGGACCCTTGCTTCTAAGTCAGGGAAAGGGGATTACACACCTGGATAACCCCTGCTCACCCCCTTGGTAGCTTGGCACGAGCAGGCAGGCTTATCTAAGAGGCAGTGTGTTAAGCATTTGTGAACACATACAGTAATACAGTGAAAACACTACAGATGGACACCACACAGGTTTTTATAAAAATAAGTATTCTTTATATAGACTTATCACAAGACCACAAACGACAAAAATCCACAATACTGTACTGAAAATACTCTTAAAAGATGGTGAAGTTCCTTAGTTCAAGTTGATGATAAATGCGACAAAGTTCTCACAAAAGTACCTGGATGCGTAACGCAAAACAAACAAAAGGTTCGCAGGGATGGAGATGCGTCGGTTCCTTGCTTCGGGGGAGACGATGCGTCGCGCCTCAATGCTTGCGCAGAGTAGGGGATGCGTCTTGATCCTTACCGGAGAGGAGGTGATGCGTAGGTTCTCGTGCTGCGTTCCGGTTGCGATGCGCAAGATGGCGCCTCGATGCGATGATCCGGTGCGATGCGATAGGATGGCGCCCTTGATGCGACGATGTGAAGACGATGCGTGTACGCCGAAGGCCGTGCGGCGAACTCTGTACCTTTGGAGCCGCGACAGGCCCTGCGACGCGCTTCTCCGGTGATGCGACAGCGACCCTTGCGGTGGCGACACGCTTCTCCGGTGATGCGACACTCAGCGGCTGTTGACGAAGACACGCTTCTCTGGTGATGCGGCGGCAGCCTCTGTGGCGGCGACACGCTTCTCCGGCGATGCGACGGCAACAGCTACGATGGCGACACGCTTCTTCTCGTTGCGTCGCGCTTCCAGCTCCCAGCGACACGCAGGTCTCAGCAGACAGAATCCCCAGCAAGGGAATTCAGGAGGGAGCTGGTGGTCAAGTCTTTTGGCCCTGAGACTTCAGCAGGAGGCAAGCACAAATTCAAGCCCTTGGAGTAATATTCTGCAAGATGATAAAAGTTCTTTAAAAGTTCCATCTCCTTTCCTTGGCAATGAAGAAACCACTGCAGGCCAACCAGGCAAACAGCACACTTGGCAGAGGGGCAGTACAACTCCTGCAGCTTCCTTGGTTCTTCTCCTTGGCAAAAGGGTCGTCTTGTTGTTCCAGAAGTGATCTAATTTCCTAGAGGTCTGGATCCCCTTTTTATACACCTTTTCTCTTTGTTCTCTGAAGGCAGAGAGGCCTTTGCCTAGTCCAAAACCAGTTCTGGTCAGTCCTGGAGCACTTTGTTTACAGGACTCCTTCTTTCCTTTCAGAATGTGGGGCAGGGTGCTCAGTCGCCCAGCAGGAGGCGGAGACAGCATTGTGGAAGGCAGGCACAGCCCTATTCAGACCCAGGTGCTTACTCCTCCCACCACTTGGATGCAGATCTCTCTATTCAGTCCTGTGCTGACTCACCCTGTCTCCCGGAACCACCCCCAGCCCCTGTCACTCACAAAGCCAGACACACAATACACAACCTAGCAGAGGCAGGTTTGGAAGGTTAGGCAAGAAAAGACACACTTTCTAAAAGTGGTATTTTCAAACACAGAATGTTAAAATCAACTTCACTAAAAGATGTATTTTATCATTCTGAGTTCAGGCATACTAAATTCGTTTTTCTACCATGTTCCCTGGGTCAGTTAGGATTATAAGAAGTAATAATCAAACTGCCCATTCTGGCCTATGGGGAACAGGTAGCCTTGCAATAGTGAAAAACGAAAATGGCTGTAATTCACTTATAGGACATGCCACACACACCAGGGCATGTCCTACCTTATACTTACAATGCACCCTGCCCTTGGGCCTACCTTAGGGGTGTCTGATATGAAGCTAAGGGAAGGTTTAGGGACTGGCAAGTGGGTGCACTTGCCAAGTCGACATGGCAGTCACAGACTGCACACAGGCTCTGCAATGGCAGGCCTGAGGCACACTTTACAAGCTGCTTCTGTGGGTGGCACAACCAGTTCTGCAAGCCCACCAGCAGTATTTGATTTACAGGCCCTGGGCACACATGGTGCACTATACTAGGGTCTGACAAGTAAATCAAATAACCCAATCATGGAGTCACTAATCAATACATCAATTTAACATTGGGAGCACTTGCACTGTGGCACTGAATAGCAGTGGCACAGTGCCCAAAGCATAAAACCAGCAAAAAGATATAAAAACAGAGGAGGCAATCAGTAAAAAAATGGAAGGAAGACTCACGCCAATGATACCAGGTCTAACACGTGTCCCCTCCAGCTGAAATGTGGGGAGAACTACCCTTCCCCTAGGGAGTCCTCTTCACTAAGGCAGAAAAATCTGGACAGACCATCAGCATTGGCGTGTTCTGTACCAGGGCGGTGTTCCACCGTGAAGTCCATACCCTGTAGGGAAATGGACCACCTCAACAACTTTGGGTTCTCACCCCTCATCTGCATCAGCCATCTGAGGGGCCTGTGGTCGGTCTGAACCAGGAAGTGAGTCCCAAACAAGTATGGTCTCAACTTCTTCAGTGCCCAGACCACAGCAAATGCTTCACGCTCAATTGCACTCCACCTCTGTTCCCAAGGAAGTAACCTCCTACTGATGAAGGCTACAGGTTGGTCTAGGCCTTCCTCATTAATCTGTGATAGAACAGCCCCCACACCATGCTCTGAAGTGTCTGTTTGAACAATGAATTCTTTTGAGAAGTTGGGCGCCTGAAGCACGGGTGCTGTGCACATGGCAGTCTTCAGGGCGTCAAAAGCCTTCTGACAGGTGTCAGTCCAGTTCACTTTCTTGGGCTGCTTCCTGGAAGTCAGCTCAGTCAAGGGTGCAACAATGTTGCCATACCCCTTGACAAACCTCCTGTAGTACCCCGTGAGTCCTAAAAAGGCTCTCACCTGTGTCTGAGTCTTTGGGGGTTCCCATGCCAGGATGGTATCAATCTTGGGCTGTAGGGGCGCCACCTGGCCGCTTCCTACCTGGTGCCCCAAGTACACCATAGAACCCTGCCCAATCTGGCACTTACTCGCCTTGATTGTGAGGCCTGCCTTCCGCAGCGCCATCAACACTTCCCAGAGGTGGCGCAGATGTTCTTCCCAAGTGGAACTAAACACTGCAATGTCATCCAGGTAGGCGGCACTGAAATCTTCCAGTCCGTCCAACACCTGGTTGACCAACCTCTGAAAGGTGGCAGGGGCATTCTTCAGCCCAAAGGGCATAACCCGGAATTGGTAGTGCCCATCTGGTGTGGAGAATGCTGACCTCTCCTTGGCCCCATCAGTTAAGGCAATCTGCCAGTACCCAGACGTCAAATCAAACGTGCTGAGGTACCGGGCAGCTCCCAACCGATCAATGAGCTCATCAGCTCTGGGGATGGGGTGCGCGTCAGTCCTGGTGACTGAATTGAGTCCTCGGTAGTCCACACAGAACCGGAGTTCGGGTGTGGCACCAGGCGCGGCAGCCTTTGGGACCAAAACCACTGGGCCGGCCCAAGGACTGTTAGAGGACTCAATCACCCCTAAGGCAAACATCTTGGAGACCTCCTCCTTAATGTAAGCTCTGACCCTGTCAGTCACTCTGTAAGCCTTGTGCTTCACAGGAGGACTGTCCCCAGTGTCCACATCATGGACGCACCACTCAGTGACACTAGGAACCAGGGAGAACAAATCAGGGAATTGCCCCAGCAGTTGGCGACAATCTTGCTGCTGTTCAGGGGTCAGTGTGGCAGAGTGGCCAACACCATCCACTGACCCATCTTGCTCCGCTGCAGACAGGAGGTCAGGAAGAGGCTCAGTCTCCTCCTCCATTCCATCATCTGTCGCTAGGAGCATGCCCACTTCGGACCTTTCTAAGTGGGGCTTCAGGCGGTTAACATGCAGGACCCGCAAAGGGTTCCTGGGAGACCGCAAGTTCACCAGATAGGTGACATCACTCTTGCGCTCCACCACCTCAAATGGACCGGTCCACCTGTCCTGGAGCGCACAGGTCTCCACAGGGGCCATGACCCAAACTTTCTGTCCAGGCTGAAGCTCAATCAGAGTGGCATTCTGATCGTACCACCGCTTCATCTCTTCCTGGCTGGCTTCCAGGTTCGCCTGAGCGAGTTCTCTGAAACGCCGAGTCTGGTTCCTGAAGGCCAGCATGTAGCTATATACATCCTGGGGAGGTTTCCTGGGAGATTGCTCCCAGCCTTCCTTGACCAGACTCAAAGGTCCTCTTACCGGGTGACCATACAGCAGCTCAAAGGGGCTGAACCCTAAGGACTTCTGAGGCACCTCACGGTAAGCAAACAACAGGCATGGCAAGAGGACGTCCCACTTACGCCTCATAGGTTCCTCAAGACCCATAATCATGCCCTTAAGGGTCCGGTTGAATCTCTCAACCAGCCCATTACCTTGGGGGTGGTAAGGAGTGGTGAACTTATAGGTAACACCACACTCCTTCCACAGGGACTTCATATAGTTAGATATGAAGTTGGTACCACGGTCTGACACCACCTCTCGGGGGAACCCCACACGGGAAAAACCCCCATCAGTGCACGTCCCACCACGGGGGCCGTCACTGTCCTGAGAGGGATGGCTTCCGGGTACCGGGTAGCATGGTCCACCAAGACCAGGATAAACCTGTTGCCCATGGCTGTCTTGGGGTCCAGTGGCCCCACAATGTCAATGCCCACCCGTTCAAAGGGGGTACTGACTACGGGGAAAGGTTGGAGAGGAGCCTTGTGCTTCCTTCCACTTTTCCCACTTGCCTGGCAGGTTTGGCAGGTCCTACAATGAGTATCTGAACTCTTGCGCATCTGGGGCCAATGAAAATGGGAAACAAGCCTTTCAAAGGTCTTGTTCTGCCCCAGATGTCCAGCTAAAGGAACGTCATGAGCCAAACCCAGTAGGAAGGCTCTGAAGAGCTGGGGTACCACCAGAACACGGGCTGACTCAGGCTCAGCAACCTTAGGCTCGCTATACAGGAGGTCGTTCTCCCAGTAGATCCAATGTGATCCAGACTGATCACCTGCTGCCTGGTTTGTGGCCTGTTGCCTCAAACCCTCAAGAGAAGGGCACTTCCTTTGCTCCTCACAAAATTCCTCCCTGGAGGGACCTCCTTCTTGCTGCCAATGGGTCAGCTCAGGCAGGTCTCCCAGTTCAGCAATTTATTCCCCTGTAGGTTCCAGGGCATCCCCCTCAAGGTCTGCCTCCTCCTGGACCGTGGGAACTATGGGGGCTGGTTTCCCGCACCCCCTACCTCTTCTCTTTAAGGCAGGGGTCTGGGCCATATTCTCAGGCTCCAGAACCTCTTGATCACCCTTACTGGCCGCCATGGACCGAGTGGTTACACACGCCCACTCAGGCAGACCCAACATCTCCAAATGAGACCTTCTCTCCACCTTAGCCCAAGGGGAGTCCTCTAAATCATTGCCCAACAGACAATCAACAGGCATGGCTGGCCTCACAGCAACTTGGAGAGTACCTGAGACCCCCCCCCCCCCACTCAAAGGGAACTTGCGCCACCTCACACTGGCTCTGTGAGTTGTCTGCAGCAACAACAGGGAAGAATGCATGGGGGACAACCTGCTCTTTGGACACCAACCGACAACTGACAGCTGTCACACTTGCACCGGTGTCTCTTAGAGCTTCCACCCTATGGCCATTGATGGTCACCCACTGCCTGTACTTTTTAGTGTTATCAGGCAGCTGAGTTTTAGGGACCATCTCAAAGTCGCCTAATGAGACAAGGGACATCTCTGCGGGATCCCACCCACCTTGGGCACCCATCTTCTCCCCCCCCAGGGCTACACTGGCAATCTGACGGGGTGGTGCACGGGGATCTCTCATGGGACATTGAGGATCATACCAACGGTGGCCCAATTGACTACACGTAAAACATTTACAGGGGCCCCTCTGAACAGGTTTACCTGTTGGGGCCTCTTGCTTCTTCTCAGGGGGAGGCTGGGAACCCTTCCCTTGGTTCCCTTGGGAATTACTTTGGGGCCCTTTTTGGAACTCCCTCTGTTTACCCTTGTCCCCCCACTCTTCTGCTGGGGACCCTGCCCACCTTTGGCGGAGTCTCCCACATGACCCTTGTGGACCCGGGTGCTTCCCCAGCGGTCCGCCTCCTCAGCAAGTTTCCTAGGGTTAGTTAACTTGCTATCAATAAGGTGCTGGCGTAGCTCTGGAAAACAGTTAGCAGACAAGTGCTCCCATGCAAACAAATCATAGAGAGCTTCAAAAGTATCTACTTTGCTACCCTTCACCCAACCATCCATAGCTCTGCAAAAGAAAGACTGATACTCCACCCAGGTAGTTGCCTCCAGTTTCTTACAATTTCTGAACCTCTGTCTATAGAGTTCTGGGGTCAAACCATACCTTGTCATAAGGGCTTCCTTCATATGGGCATAAGACATCCTATTCTCACTGGGCAGGTTTAACAAGGTATCCCTCCCATCACTCACAAAGCGGCCCCACAACCCTGCTCCCCAATCCTTCTCAGGGACCCGGTGGGCCAACATTGCTATCTCATAGGCTGCAAACCACTGCCCAATATCTTCCTGTCTGTGAAACTCTTTGATGATATCTTTGGGAATATAAACTGTTACCTTCTGCAGGCACAGATGGTGTGCTGCCACCAGAGGGGTTGATTCCTAAGCCCTGCGCTTTCAGCTCCAACTCCCTCAACATTCTCTCATGTTCCAACCTCATTTTCTCTCTTTCCAAGGTCACCCTGCTATTTTCTAGGTCCCTCTGACCCTCCATTTTGAGCCTTGCCATCTCCAGCTTGTGCACCCTATTTCTCTCCCTGTCTTCCAACTCTCTGGGGGACAGGTCTTTGGAAGAGATGCTACTGCCAGGTGGGGACGGTACCCCCCCCCCGGCTGGAAACTCTGGCCTATCCAGTTGCCCATCTGCATGCCCAGCTGGCTCCATCACCAACTCAGGGTCATTTCTTGCTTCTACCCAGGCCCTCAGCGCCTTCTGGTAGTCATCCTTTTTAGAAATGCCTGGTGTAGCAACTTTCAATTTCTTGCAGAGATGCTTGAGCTGTTTCAAAGTGTAGCTTTCTAACCTTTCCTCCTCAAAATCTAGATCCATAGATGCAACAGATGCTGGTGGACTCATGGCAATAAGAATTGGCAGTTCTCAGAAAAATAACAGTCCAAGGAAAAAAAATTCTACCAAAAAGCATGTGGTCGCGTTTGGTCTGCACTCACTAGTAGTGTACACCAATCACTGTATATGAGTCACAAATGCAGGTCCAAATCCTCACCGCTGACCACCAATGTTAGAACTGGGGGTCTCTAGTTGGCAATGGTATACACCTTTGTCCACATAGGGACCCTTGCTTCTAAGTCAGGGAAAGGGGATTACACGCCTGGATAACCCCTGCTCACCCCCTTGGTAGCTTGGCACGAGCAGGCAGGCTTATCTAAGAGGCAGTGTGTTAAGCATTTGTGAACACATACAGTAATACAGTGAAAACACTACAGATGGACACTACACAGGTTTTATAAAAATAAGTATTCTTTATATAGACTTATCACAAGACCACAAACGACAAAAATCCACAATACTGTACTGAAAATACTCTTAAAAGTTGGTGAAGTTCCTTAGTTCAAGTTGATGATAAATGCGACAAAGTTCTCACAAAAGTACCTGGATGCGTAACGCAAAACAAACAAAAGGTTCGCAGGGATGGAGATGCGTCGGTTCCTTGCTTCGGGGGAGACGATGCGTCGTGCCTCAATGCTTGCACAGAGTAGGGGATGCATCTTGATCCTTACCGGAGAGGAGGTGATGCGTAGGTTCTCGTGCTGCGTTCCGGTTGCGATGCACAAGATGGCGCCGCGATGCGATGATCCGGTGCGATGCGATAAGATGGCGCCCTTGATGCGACGATGTGAAGACGATGCGTGCACGCCGAAGGCCGTGCGGCGAACTCTGTACCTTTGGAGCCGCGACAGGCCCTGCGACGCGCTTCTCCGGTGATGCGACACTCAGCGGCTGTTGACGAAGACACGCTTCTCTGGTGATGCGGCGGCAGCCTCTGTGGCGGCGACACGCTTCTCCGGCGATGCGACGGCAACAGCTATGATGGCGACACGCTTCTTCTCGTTGCGTCGCGCTTCCAGCTCCCAGCGACACGCAGGTCTCAGCAGACAGAATCCCCAGCAAGGGAATTCAGGAGGGAGCTGGTGGTGAAGTCTTTTGGCCCTGAGACTTCAGCAGGAGGCAAGCACAAATTCAAGCCCTTGGAGTAATATTCTGCAAGATGATGAAAGTTCTTTAAAAGTTCCTTCTCCTTTCCTTGGCAATGAAGAAACCACTGCAGGCCAACCCAGCAAACAGCACACTTGGCAGAGGGGCAGTCCAACTCCTGCAGCTTCCTTGGTTCTTCTCCTTGGCAAAAGGGTCGTCTTGTTGTTCCAGGAGTGATCTAATTTCCTAGGGGTCTGGATCCCCTTTTTATACACCTTTTCTCTTTGTTCTCTGAAGGCAGAGAGGCCTTTGCCTAGTCCAAAACCAGTTCTGGTCAGTCCTGGAGCACTTTGTTTACCGGACTCCTTCTTTCCTTTCAGAATGTGGGGCAGGGTGCTCAGTCGCCCAGCAGGAGGCGGAGCCAGCATTGTGGAAGGCAGGCACAGCCCTATTCAGACCCAGGTGCTTACTCCTCCCACCACTTGGATGCAGATCGCTCTATTCAGTCCTGTGCTGACTCACCCTGTCTCCCGGAGCCACCCCCAGCCCCTGTCACTCACAAAGCCAGACACACAATACACAACCTAGCAGAGGCAGGTTTGGAAGGTTAGGCAAGAAAAGACACACTTTCTAAAAGTGGTATTTTCAAACACAGAATGTTAAAATCAACTTCACTAAAAGATGTATTTTATCATTCTGAGTTCAGGCATACTAAATTCGTTTTTCTACCATGTTCCCTGGGTCAGTTAGGATTATAAGAAGTAATAATCAAACTGCCCATTCTGGCCTATGGGGAACAGGTAGCCTTGCAATAGTGAAAAACGAAAATGGCTGTAATTCACTATTAGGACATGCCACACACACCAGGGCATGTCCTACCTTATACTTACAATGCACCCTGCCCTTGGGCCTACCTTAGGGGTGTCTGATATGAAGATAAGGGAAGGTTTAGGGACTGGCAAGTGGGTGGACTTGCCAAGTCGACATGGCAGTCACAGACTGCACACAGGCTCTGCAATGGCAGGCCTGAGGCACACTTTACAAGCTGCTTCTGTGGGTGGCACAACCAGTGCTGCAAGCCCACCAGCAGTATTTGATTTACAGGCCCTGGGCACACATGGTGCACTATACTAGGGTCTGACAAGTAAATCAAATAACCCAATCATGGAGTCACTAATCAATACATCAATTTAACATAGGGAGCACTTGCACTGTGGCACTGAATAGCAGTGGCACAGTGCCCAAAGCATAAAACCAGCAAAAACATATCAAAACAGAGGAGGCAATCAGTAAAAAAAATGGAAGGAAGACTCACACCAATGATACCAGGTCTAACAGGGACAATATCTTGGACCACTTCTATCTGGTGATCTCTGGGCTGCCTACCAGGCAGCCAATCCTCTTGGAACAACCCCCTATGAGGACATTAAGAGAAGTGTTCTAGAAAGAATGTGGGTAGACAAAGAAACATGCAGAATCTGACTCCGGGAAATTAAAAATTAAAGAAGGGCCCCAAGAAACCCCAAGAGCCCTGTATTATTGGGTAAGAGAAAGGGCCGACAGAGGGCTAAAACCCTTGACCTCCTCTAAAGAAGAGATATTGGAGAAGGTTTATTTAGAACAACACCTCTCATAATTAGATGGTTCCGCCAGCATACTCGGCTCAATTTAGACTGAGCCATAGAAATAGCCAGTACTTTCAATCGAGCACAAGAAATACAAAGAGGTCGAGAAGAAAATCAATGGAAACATAGGGAGGAACTATACCGAAGTTTCAAAAGGTTCCTTCCTCAAGGAAAACAGAAACAGTAACACTAATACCCAGACCCCTACCTGTAACCCCCGACCTCCACCCAACCCCAGACCCCAGTGTTTTCATTGTGGTATGTTCGGACATATCGTATGAATGTGCCCCCAGAAGGAAGAACCCATGGAGGTGGGATTACCTAGGTCTCTCTATTGTACACAATTAGGGGATACCCTTCCTTACCATAGACAAGTATGCATAAATGGAGAGCCTAGAAACGGCTTAGTAGATACTGGGTGCTTACAGAGTGTTATGCAACCCCCAAGCTGTTCCAGGAGAGGTACAAACCACTTCCGGGGTTGCCAATATCCAGTGCGTACATCAGGACAGTAAACAGTATCCCACCACTGAAGTAAGTATACAAAAAAAGCCCTCTGTACCACCAATTCCCCTATGAGTAGGGCTGATTCCAAAGCTGCCTGAGCCCCTAGTAATAGGCAATGACTATCCCCATATGAATAAATGAATTCCCAAAACATGAAGAGAAGGAAAAGAATGGAGGGGAACGGCTCCTTTTTCTCATATGCAAGACCATGAATGGCCCCAAGGGAAAACTCGGAAGAGTAGAAGGCAGAGAAGAGAAGAAAAGAAAGACTGGACACAAGTAGCTTTATCCAAGTCTGAAGAAGGTAGTATTTGGCTACATGACCAAAGTTTTCATACTGCCCAAAGGGAGGATCCGACCCTACGCGAAGCATGGAACAGAGCCAGTCCTACAGAAGATCCAAATCAAGCAGGTTCCCAGTTCTTTATTCAAAAGGGATTACCATACCGAAAAGGGTGAAAAACTCTGACCCCGCAATTGCTAGTACCCCAGCCGTTTAGAGGGAAAAAGTTATTTCTTGCACATAGCCATCTGCAAGGGAGGCACTTTGGGGGGGCGGGGAAACAGAAAAAGTTATACTTGAGAAGTTTTACTGGCCTGGAATATATCAGCAGGTTCGTAGGTATTGTAAGGAATGCCCTATTTGCCAAAAAAACAGTAGAGCCTTACCCATGCGAGTTTCTTTGAGACACATACCTATAATTGAAGAACCCTTCTCTAGAGTGGAAATGGATATAATTGAGCCCCTTCTCCCCTTGCATACTGGATATCTGTATCTACTGGTCTAAGTAGGTGTTGAGACAGAATATCGAGTTGGAAATGTTGACTTACACAACTATCGAGTTGGAAATATCGTGATTCAGAAATATGGACAGCAAGAATATTGTGGTCAAGAATATCAAATTTAAGGTAAGAAATATTGTTTAAAAAAATATAGAAGTCATTAATATTGTTTGCAAAAATATAGTTTAGTGTTATGTATTTTAGTTTATATTTTACATGTATGTGATGTATGTTTTTTTGTATAAGTATTGTTTATGTTTTTTAATATATGTGTTACATTTTTAGTAGTTATCAATTTGCGTTTTTTAGTTCCGTAGCAGGTTGTGGGTTTATAGGGGAATAGGGTGGGAAGTAATTTAATTATAAAAAATTAATGATTATTTTTTATTAATTTAATTTAGATTTTATAGTGTTAATTGTGGGAAGTAATTTATTTGTAATTAATTATTAATTGGTTGTTAACTAATATTAATTAATTGATAATTAATTATGGTAATTGTGTAATTTATTTTAGGTGTGGGTTGTGGGGTTAATGGGGTAAAGGGTGGGAAGTAATTTATTTTTGATTAATTAATAATTAGTTAATTTATATTAATGAATTGATTTAAAATGAATTATGGAAATTGTGTAATTAATTTTAGGTGTGGGTTGTGGGGTTTATGGGGTGAAGGGCGGGAAGAAATTTATTTTTAATTAATTAGTAATTAGTTCTTAATTAATATTGATTAATTAATGGAAAATTAAATATGGAATTTGTGTAATTCATTTTAGGTGTGGGGTATGGGGTTTATAGGGGGAAAGCGTGGGATGTAATTTATGTTTAATTAATTAATAATTGGTCGATCATTAATGTTAATTAATTAATTGATATTTAATTAGGGTAGTTGTTTATATTTTTTTGTGTGTGGGTTTTACTTTTTTAGGGGTAAAGGGTGGGGAGTAAATTAATTTTGCTTACTTTATAATTAGTTTTTATATATTATTAGTTTTTTAATTGAAAAGAAGTTTTAATTGTGTAATCAATTTTTTTAGTTTAATTTTACCAGTGGCTTGTGGGGGTTATAGGAGTAAAGTGTGGGAAGTTTATTAATTTGTATGAGTTTTAATTTGTTTTTTAATTAATAACATTTCTTTAATTGGTAATTAATTATGTTACTTATGTAAGTACATTTTTTTAAATAAAATTTAGATGTGGGTTATGAATTGTGTGGTGTTATAGGGTAGGAAATAAAAAAGTAAATTTATGTTATAATTAATGTTTTGATTCTAAATAATTTTTTATTAAAAATATTTATTTGTTTGAAAATTATTTTTCATTTTATTTAATATAATATTTTTAGGTATTTGTCATATGCATTTAACATTATATGTTTTTTTAAATTTGTAATATTAAATATACTTGTATTTTAATTTTTAATATATTTATATTTGTTTTTATTTATTTAGTTTTTTAAATATTTTTGTTTCTTAATATGGTTTGTTTTTACTTTTGAACTGACTGGAGTGAGAATATTAATTGTCACCCCTTTGCAAACCAACATTTTCCCTACTGTTGCACTGATTGGAGTGGGAATAGTAAATTTTATCTTGCCACTATCCAACACTTTCCCTACTGTTGCACTCACTGGAGTGGGAGTAGTAAGTTTTACCCCTCCGTTATCCAATACTTTCTCCTGCTGTTGCACTCATTGGAGTGGGAACAGTAATTTTTACCCATACGCAATCCAACACTTTCCCTACTGTTGCACTCACTGGAGTGGGAATATTAAGTTTTACCCCTCTGCTATCCAACACTTTCCCTACTGTTGCAGTCATTGAAGTGGGGACCGTAATGTTTTACCCCTACGCAATCCAACACTTTCCCTACTGTTGCACTGACTGGAGTGGGAATAGTTAGTTTTACCTCTCCACTATCCAACACTTTCCCTACTGTTGCACTCATTGGGGTGGGAATAGTAATTTTTACCCCTCTGCTATCCAACACTTTCCCTACTGTTATACTCACTGGAGTGGGAATAGTAAGTTTTACCCCTCCGTTATCTAACACTTTCCCTACTGTTTCACCAATTGGGGTGGTAATAGTAATTTTTACCCCTACGCATCCAACACTTTCCCTCCTGTTGCACTCATTGGAGTGGTAATAGTAATTTTTACCCCTACGCACTCCAACTGTTTATTACAACAATGGGGTGAATTTATACTAGGTGCATATCAAATTCACTTACCAATGTAGCAGGACTGACATCATTTCTCTGGATGTGGAATTATTCATCAAGGATAATAAAATACAAAGTAGGCTTCATCACAAACCAACAGCATGCAATTCAGTACTGCATGCCACGAGCGCACATCCAGCACATCAAATTCAGGCCATTCCCTTTGGGGAATTTCCCAGAGCAAGAAGAAATTGCAGTGAGGAGACAGAATTCGGAGCATGCATAGATAACATGAAGACACGTATTGCTGCAAGGGGCTATGACAAACATATTATAGGCAGGGCGGAACGCAAAATCAGGAAAATTGGAAGACATGACACCTTAGGAGATAAACCACCGACAAGGGTAGAAAGAACAGAAATTAGACTAGTGACTAACTACAATAATCTGTCCAGGGTAATAACTAGAAGTTTGAACAAACATTGGGATATCTTACGGGCGGATAAAACACTTGAGCCATTTACTAGCCTTTCAAGTAGCCAGAGAGGGTCACATATTGCTCGGAGGAGCTGTAATTTACAATCCCCCGGGTCATCAATCTGAACTCAGCACCCATCTACTAACTCAACTATTCCCCCCCTGCCTGAAATATAGTCATTATCTGGTCATAGGGGATTTCAACATTCATTTTGAGAAAACCAACAATTTTGCAGCCTTACACCTGGAGACTGATATGCAGATTCTCCAGCTAAAACAGTGGGTCAAAGGGCCCACGCATATTGCAGGGCATACTTTGGATCTGCTTTTTACAAATTTTGACTCAATCGATATCCGGGACATCAAACCCCTATTCTGGACAGATCACTCACTTATATCCTACGCAATCACGCTCCCGGCGAATCCTACTAAGCCCATGAGGGACTTACAGGGGACAAAGAGAGCATGGAGGTTAGTCACCGAGGATTCCTTCCGGTCCCACTTCCACCCCAAGAACTTAGAGATCTTAAGTATGCTCCAGGCCAATGGGGACACAACGAATATTGAAAAAGAAATCACTAACACCCTAGACTTACTTGCACCAAAGTTACCATTAAAGGTGATAAACAAACCTCAACAAAGAAAGTGGTACTCACATCGAACTTAAGGCACTTAAGAGAAAGTGCCAAACCGCAGAGCATCACTGGAGGCTATCTAAATTACCAACAGATAGACAAACATACAAGACAGAGTTGAGGAATTACAATAACGCCATCAAGAAAGCTAAAAAGTCCTATTTTGCTAGAAGAATTAATGAAAATTGTAACTCAAGCAAGGAACTGTACAAAATAGTAAGGGAGCTATGCAACCCAATGAGCCTATCCCAAACCTTGCCACCCTCAGAGGAAGGCTGCGAAGAATTCAGCGAGTTCTTTTCAGACAAAATTAGTAAAATATATTCCACATTCAATACCAGTACTTCATTGCTAATAACCAACCACCTAACTTCAACTCCCCCCTCCAACGCATCTGCCTGCTTGGGCAGCTTCTCCCCATTCACAGAGGCAGAAGTTGCAAAAACAATGGGGGAAGTCAAGTCAGGGTCTCCTCTCGACCCCTGTCCTCACTATATCTTTGCCCAGATCATACCTACAATCTGCCCATATGTTACCCAGCTATTCAATAATCTGCTGGATACCGCAGTATTCCCAGAAACATGGAAACAGGATGTAGTAATCCCCCTTCTGAAGAAAGCAGGAACAGACGTGCGTAATCCGGCTAACTATCGACCTATTTCCCAACTGCCGTATCTCTCCAAAGTCATGGAAAAATTGGTTAACAAACAGCTGTCTAACTATCTCGAGTCAAATTATCTATTAGACCCCTCCCAAACTGGCTTTAGAACCGCTAATAGCACGGAAACAACCCTCCTAGCCGTATCAGACAATATAAGATCCCTGGTTGACCAAGGGAAAGCCGCCGCCCTAATTTTATTAGACCTGTCGGCGGCATTCGACACTGTTTCACACAATCGCCTATTGGAGATTCTTCATGGAAAAGGAGTCTATGCTAAAGCCCTTCAATGGCTAAGCTCCTTCCTGAAAAGTAGAACACAGAGAGTACAAATGGGGGGGTTCTCATCTAAATCAAAACCCATCAGTTATGGTGTTCCGCAGGGGGCTTCCCTGAGCCCCACTCTCTTTAATGTCTATGTGTCATCTCTGGCAAAAATCAGTGAGAAGTGGGGCTTCGGTATTTGCTCCTATGCCGATGACACTCAACTGCTGACAACTATCGAAGAACAGCATGATAACACAAGACTAAAACTAAATAACTGTCTCTCGGAAATGGCAACCTGGATGGCAGAGCATTGTCTTAAATTAAACGCAGGAAAATCCGAGATTTTACTCTTTGGTGGAGCCAAACTTGTCTGGAACTCTACTTGGTGGCCCCAGACACTGGGGGATGCCCCAGCCCCAAAGCAATGCGCAAAAAATCTGGGGATCCTCATGGACAACACCCTATCCATGCAGGACCATGTGCGGGCCCTGTGTGGAAGATGCTTCGCGATGCTGAAGCTTCTAAGAAGGCTATTTCCCTGGATCCCGCAAGCTTGTAGGAGAATTGTCACGCAGGCTTTACTTACCAGCAGACTGGATTACGGTAATGCACTATTTGTAGGCATGGCAGATTACCTTTTCACACGACTACAGGTGGTGCAAAATGCCGCAGCCAAACTGGTATGTAATAAAGACAGACTCAGTTCATCGTCCGAGTGCCTGAAACTACTCCATTGGCTGCCAATGCGCCAAAGAGCGAAATTTAAGCTGCTCAGCTAAACACACAAGGCCTTGCACCAAAGGGGACCCCTCATCCTACAGAGGAAAGTTGAATTCTATGTACCCACGAGGTGCCTAAGATCGCGGTCCCTTGCCTTGGCTAGAACAAAACGCATTAAGAAGACAAGAACAGTGGGTCGTACCTTCTCATACCTGGCAGCTAAACATTGGAATGACCTACCACAAGAACTCCGCCTCATAGAGAACTATCTTGTCTTTAGAAAAAAACTTAAGACTCATTTGTTCTCCGGAAAATAATATCGGCCAACCGCATAAATCACTCATGAACCACTCAGCCACACACTAGAAGTCTTAGCACAGCGCCGTGATATCCTCTGGATGAATGTCGCGCTTTACAAATACAAATACAAATACTAGGAGTAAACCAGGCATTACCTACAGAAGAGGTAGGACTTTGAAATCGATATTAAGTCCGAGTGTCCCGAATGACAAAAACACTGTACATTGGCTCACACCACACACCTTGGGATTCCACAGTTGTGGGTCTTGAGGGGTATGCAGGTGGGCGAGTGATAAGAAGAAGGAGTTCACAGGATTGGATGGCAGAAAATACACGATAAGACTCAACATTAATTGTAATTCTAAGTACGTTATTTACATAATTGAGTGCAAATGCAAACGGTTCTATGTGGGAGCACCATCAGGTCTCTGAAGGATAGAATTGGGGAGCACATAAGAGCACTTAAACAACAGGATGTTAGATATCCAATGGCAATACAAGCGGCAAATTGTGGGGCACAGGGTGAGCACAAACAATTCTTATTTTATGGTATTGCCATAATTACACAGAACCCCTGTGGGGGTAACAGGGAATTAAATCTGAGGCGGAAAGAAGCATTATGGATAATGCGTCTGAAAGCAGTGGAACACGGTCTTAACACAGACCAGGAACTACAGTACTTCCTAGGGGACCATTAGTAGGTTTAGACATACTGTGAAACAATAGGCATGAAATTGGTCAGTAACATCACTAGATTGCGACGTGTGGTGTGCACATAGGCGTTGAAAGTCATGAGATACACTGTGGTGGTTAGGTCACCTAAACTGCTGGCACACCACTGATCAGTCGAACAGACATGACCACAAATAAAGGAGATTATAGCATGAATGCATACTAAGAATGGTACAAGTTCCCCAACTCATGCAGGATATTGTGTTTTACATTATTGTGTACACAGAACAGTAAATATGTAATGATTGCTGATGCATGGTAATGAATCTGTGATTGAGGATCAAGAAAGTAATACAACTCACGATTTATATAAACTCAATATCAGGTGATTTGTCCTCATAATGTTAAGAGATAAGGACGTGGTGCCCAGATTGCGGGAAGTTCATTATACACTAAAATACGATGTGGTAACTAGAGAGTATATATTTATGGTTTCCACCTAACATGGTTTTAAACATGAACGCAAAGCACGTTGTGCACTCATCAGGGGCCTTGACGTTCTAGTGTTTGAAAGACATGGACCGCATATATTCCGGTTCCGGTGTCTGTAATCACTTCGGGTCGACACACCACGGAGTGCGGGAAGAGGAGCGTATACGCTCACAGGTATGGGATTTGATTCCAGACATGGCACGTTATAGAAATAGATTTCGACACAATTAGGATCGGAATTCTAATAAATATTGTTTTTTGATTACAGGAGGAGCATACGAACATACTTAAACACCGGGGCATTTAAAGAGGCACAGTTTTTAATACGGTACAGAGGTTCACCCTGATTGCGGGTGAGCCATAAGGGACATTTAAAACACATTTGGCATTTGAAATATTGTGGTAGGAATGGTTTGAATGAAATAGTGATGCACAGTATATTATTCACAGGCTTGCCTTACTACTTGTATGAACTGCACGTGGCAGAGGATACTTACATTTGCAGCCGGGACGGAAGTAGAACCGGCGGAGAGGTAATTAATACGCACCCACGAATAGAGGGTGATTTGATATGGGTTGAGATATACATAATGGATAGCGGAATTGGACTTCAATGTTGGTTTCCAATTTTATTGTCTCCAGAAACATAGGTGTAACAAAGAGGTGAATGGGATCTGCCAGACAGGTATGCTAGCTGCTTACTCGATTTGGAGTCAAAGGGTCATTTTACCATAGTGGTCTGGTTATACACTTCAGAATTTTTATAGCATCGTACTGAGGGGTGATATAAACAATATGGGCACCACGTTCTAAGAGAGATAGTTTGGTTATGTCACATTGTAAAGCGTTCTACACTGTAAATCGCAATGTAATGACCGGAATTCTGTATTATGCATGGGTAGCCACTCTTTGTGAAATAAATTGGAGCATATACACTGTGAGCCGCAATGTAATGACCGGAATTTGTATTATGCATGGGTTTCCACTCATTGTTAGTTGTAGTGGAACGCAGTTGCATATTGGAGTAACATGTCACAGTGGTGGATTGTTACTCACCACAATAAGAGAGAACTGTTGTCTCGCAATTGAATGATTAACCATGTGTGAAAATGGTCTTTATAAATTCTTATAGCCCTGAGGAAGTCGAGGGTAATCCCCTAATGACGAAACACGTGTTGGCTCTGCGCAGAAAATTAAAAGACAAAGACCAAGAAGAAGTTCTCTGTGTTATCATTACTAAAAGATTGTTTATTGAATTGAGCGTGTGCTAAGCATTGGGGTTTAACTTTCCCTACTGTTGCACTGACTGGAGTGGGAATAGTACGTTTTACCTCTCCGCTATCCAACACTGTCCCTACTGTTGCACTCACTGGAGTGGGAATAGTATTTTTAACCCCTCTGCTATCCAACACTTTCCCTACTGTTACACTCACTGGAGTGGGAATAGTAAGTTTTACCCCTCCGCTATCCAACACTTTCCCTACTGTTGCACTGACTGGAGTGGGAATAGTAATTTTAACCTCTCCGCTGTCCAACACTTTCCCTACTGTTGCACTCACTGGAGTGGAAATAGTAATTTTTACCCCTCCGCTATCCAACACTTTCCCTACTGTTGCACTGACTGGCATGGTTAATTTAAGTTTAAAGATTTTTTACTGTTTTAATTTATAATTGAATGGGTTTTTATGTTATTGGTATATATATATATAATATTTTTTTTATATATTTTTATATATATATATATATATATATCCAGAAAACTCCGCTGTAGCTTGATTCTATCAAAAAAACGGAGCACGGACCACATGTAATCTTGGCAGTATCTTTTTATTGTTCCCCATACACCTCTACAGCCATGACGCGTTTCAGCCCTGCCTGGGCCTTGATCACATGACACGCTCTGTCAGGTAAGTGGATTTTTTTATACTTTTTGCTAGTGAAATTTTTAAAGTGACAGGTGTTTAAGTTAAAATGCATAGATATAGACAAACTATAAACAGTTATTTGTATTAAACCAGGTGATGTGTTTTGATTGAAGCCTGTTAACATTACAATATAATTTTCAATGTGTGATACATAGTTGTTTCAAGGCTGTGTCATTATATATAAACATAGAGACAATGTGTCTACCATCAAAGCATTCAATTAGCTATAAAATGTGCTATTTTCCGTATGATGTGTAAACATTGCCTCTCATTAACATCTGGTTTTAAATAATAATACTGAGGTAAGAAATAAAGGATTTAGGTAGTTGTTAAAAAATCCAAATATAAAAATACCGGCTTGAATGCCACATAGTACCAATTGTTTTGAATATCTGTCTACTTAGCACCTGCTATTAATAAAGTGTATATAATCTCCTCTAAAAAAGTGCTAAAAACCCATATATACAATCCTAAAAACCTAATGTAAAAAACTACCTAACCCTGTGTGTGAAATCTACAATAAAAACAAATTTGTAAAATTGTAATGTCTAA
This sequence comes from Calotriton arnoldi, assembly GCA_963921515.1. Taxonomy (NCBI): domain Eukaryota; kingdom Metazoa; phylum Chordata; class Amphibia; order Caudata; family Salamandridae; genus Calotriton; species Calotriton arnoldi. The sequence goes on along the minus strand of CAWUFW010003604.1, from coordinate 1,304,740 downwards.
ATCTAAAATTAGCAGCATTGGACAAGGAAAATATTTTTTAACAAGCAGCAAGAAAACTGATTAAGATGTTAATCTATTCATTTAGAAAAGCAAACCTTCACTAAGCAACAAGTGTCATATAAGTTGCTGTGTCATGTTTACTACTGGGCAACACAAATATGATAAAAACTGATGTATAGTTATTAAAGGCAAGTGTGTAACTCCTCCGTAGCATTCAGACCTTTTGGTTGTTTGGTATCGAGGTTAATGATGTACTGAGCCTCTAGCTGTCTAAGATGTCTTTCTCTATCTCCCCCTCTTTTCTTCGGGGGTACTGTATCTATGAGATAGTATTGTAGACCGCTAGGATCTGCTCCATGGACCTCGCTAAAGTGTCTGGCAACTGGGTAATTCTGATCCTGATTTTTTATGGCCCTAATGTGTTGGAGTACCCTCTTGTGTCCCTGCAGTATCGTGCTTCCAATATATTGGAGCCCACAAGGGCACTCCAGCACGTAGACTACATATTCAGATTTACAATTGAGAGCCACATTGATCGGGTATTCTAACTGGCTAAAGGGGGTTCTATAGGTTGTCTTATTGCAGCCAAATTGGCACGCCTTGCATGTTTTACATTTGTAAAACCCCTTTCTTTGGACTAACCAAGAACCAGGATTAAAAATGCTGAGATCATTGTGGACTAAAAGATCTTTCATGGATCTTGACCTGCTGTATGTGATTGACGGTTTTCTGGGAAGTGTAGGCCCTATGATTTGATCACTAAGAACTAGGGGCCAATTTCTCATTATCAATTTCCTCACATTTTTTTCTTGCTTGTTAAATCTGAGAATAAACCTAAAATCATTGGCTGTTTGAATTGTCGTATTGGCAATTGTGGTGCAGGAGGCTTGTGTGGAAGCAGACAATAAGGTGTCTCTTGATCTGGCTCTGCTTTTAGCAATTGCCTTGTCAATGCATGTTGTAGTGTAACCTCTATCTATAAATCTGAGTTTGCTGTCTGTTTGGGCCAACAACAGATCCTGATCAGTACTACAAATGCGTCTCAACCTCAACATTTCCCCGTATGGGATGCTGCGGATGAGATGCTGTGGATGGGCACTGCTTGCATGTAGAATTGCATTGCCGGCCGTAGATTTCCTGTGTAATCTTGTCTCTAATTTGTCTTCTCTGACGAAAACCTCAACGTCAAGAAAATTAATAGTTTCAGGACTTATGGCTGCTGTGAAATGTAAATTAAGACAGTTGTTGTTGAGAGTATCAATAAACTTTGTTGCCTCACTGATTGTACCCTCCCAAATTACAAAGAGGTCGTCTATGTATCTCCACCAAGCCTGAATATGGGTTTTGACCATCTGTTCATGTTCTTTAAGGAGGACCAGCTCCTCCCACCAGCCCATATGGAGACAAGCGTAACTGGGGAGAAGCTGGCCCCCATGGCCACCCCCGTAGCTGTTGGTAAATTACATTATGAAACAGGAAAAAATTATTGTTGAGGCAAAAATCCACCATTTCTGCAAGCATTATGTTATGTTGTAGATATTCCTGTCCCCTTTTAGCTAGATAGTGTCTTAAGGCTCTCAGTCCTTCTCTGTGATTAATTGATGTATATAGAGATGTCACATCTAATGTAATCAACAACCATCCTGCTTGCCATCGGCACTTCATCAATTTCGTTAGAAAGTCACTTGTGTCTTTAATGTATGAGTCCAGATTTTGCACATGTTCCTGAAGAAAGTAATCAATGTACTTTGAAGCATTCTCCAACAAGCTATTGCGAGCTGATATAATCGGCCTGCCAGGCGGTATCAATGCATTTTTGTGAATCTTCGGGATGAAGTATAGGACCGGAGTCACTGGTTTATCATTCTTGATATATTTGAATTCTTCCAGAGTGAGTAGCCCTATATTTTTCCATGCGACAAGTTTCATAAGAAATTCATTGTTTGATTTGCGCATGGTTGGAAGGTCACTGCGGCGGTAACAGGCTGTGTCTTTCAATTGTTTCATCGCCTCGGCAACATATTCTGACTTTTTCCACAGTACTACATTTCCTCCTTTGTCAGCATTACGTATTATGATGTCCGGATTCTTTCTCAATTTTGACATCAGCGTATGAAATTGGATTTCCTGTTTGTTGCTTCTTTGATGTTGAAAATTTAGGACTTTAAAATTCAATTCTTTTAAACCATTTATAACATTGTCATGAAAATTATCAATTGAGTCACGGACCATCAATGGATTGTATGTAGAACGAGGTTTGAAAGGAGTTTTAACTTGCATTGGAGTTAACTTGACTGGACTCATTGGCGGTTCTGTCAAATCCGAAGCCCCTCTTGTGTCTTCTTGCATCAATTCTTGCATATCTAAAAGTAAGGGCATATCTGACTGTGTGAGTCCTTGTGGAATAAGCGTACTATCAGTGGCCACAATGGGTTCTACTGACCTCCCGGCACATGCAGACTCTTGTTGTTGATTCTGCTGCATAAAATGTTTTTTTAATTTTAGTTTTCTTATTCCTTTGTAAATCTCAAATCTGGTAGATGCATAGTTAAACTGACTCACTGGACAGTAAGATAGCCCCAAAGAGAGAAGTCGTTGTTCTGCTGGATTAAGTACTACTTCTGTAAGATTTATTACCGTCATATTGTCTTCCTTCCTTTGTTCTATTGTCGCCTCCAATTCCTCTTTGGTTGTTTCCTTGACTGCGTGTTGCTTTGTGGCATTGCGTTTGCAGGCTTGCCGTCTTGCCTTCCGTTTGCTTGTTCTTGATTTAGTTTATATATATGTGTGTGTATATTTTTATATAATTTTAAAATTATAAAATAAAATTAATATTATATTATTTGTTTTAAAATAAATATGTATATATATCTATATTGATTATTATGTATGTGTGTTTAAATTCTTTTTAATAAAGTTTATTTGTTATATTGGTTAAATTGTATATTAAATCTACTTTATTTTTTAAAAATAAATTTTATTATTTAATATTTTTAATATTTATTATTTTATTTTATTTTATATATATATATATAAAAATCAATATTTTGTACAACTATATTTTTAACATCTATTATTTTTGTACTTACCTGTTTAAGTATAGGGAGTCGATATTTTTGCATTCTATATTTTTTATCGATATTTTTCACTTCTATATATTTTACATTGATATTTTGTCAGTGAACCGTCTTAGTAGACTATGCCACACATTTTCCCGAGGCCGTGGATTTAAAACAACCTAATACCACACAGGTAAAAAATGTAAATCCAGTATTTGTAAAGCGCGAACAGCTACCCGAAGGAATCCCGGCGCTGGGGGCCGTCGGGAAGATTAAGCAAGCTATTGCCCAGAGTCACATGCCCAGAGTCACATGGTGCTGGGCTGACCTGCCGTCGGTGCTGGGGATCGAACCGTGAGCCCCAGATTCCAGCGTCAGTCGCCCTGGCCGCGGCGCCACACCTCTTCCCATGATTAACCATGATTAACCTTTTCTCTCTGTGGGGTTTCCTCTGGAAATCATAACAGACCAAGGGACACCCGACCGTGACCAGCGCCAGGGACCCTGGCTCACTGACCATCCACCGCTATGACTCAGCTGACCTCCTCGCACTCAACCCCGGAAGGAGCAACAACTGCCAGCTGTCCACGCCGAGCACCACCCACGGACAGTTCTCCTGCCGTCACTGCCGCCAGACCTTCACCACCGTCGGCACCCCCACGGCCACCGCCCCCGCAACGAACACCAACACCTCCGAAGCCCTGAAATGCATCCTCCTAAACATGCGCTCCCTGCACAGACACGCCATAGAGATCTGGGACCTCCTCGACACCCTCTCACCAGACGTCGCCTTCTTTACAGAAACCTGGGCCAACGCCTCCTCCGCCCCTGACATCGCCACCGCCATCCCTGACGGATACAAGATCCAGAGGAAGGATTGCCCCAACCGCCCAGGAGGAGGACTTGCCATCGCACACAAGAGCTCCCTCCGACTCTCCACCTCCACCAACAGTGACTCCTTCTCCACCACCGAACACCTTCACTTCCAGTTCCAGACCAGCCCTAGAACCACACTTTTCGGCACCCTTGCCTACAGACGCCCCGGACTCCGTGCTTCATTCGCCACTACCATCGCCGACCCCGTTGCACCCCATGCCATCGCCTCCATAGACTACATTCTCATTGGAGACCTGAACTTCCAAATCGACAACCCCAGCGACCCCAACTCCACCACCCTCCTGGACAACCTCGCCAACATCGGACTGAAACAGCTCGTCACCACACCTACCCACAAGGCAGGACACACCCTCGACCCCATCTTCGCAGGAGGTATCAACATCCACTTCAGCCACACCACGCAACCCCCCTGGACGGACCACCACTGCTTACACTTCCACGTCGACAAACCAACGCCGCCCAAACCTGCACCGCGCCCTCCACGAAGGAACTGGAGCAAAGTCACTGAGGAGCAGCTCAACTCCACCCTCAACCGCGACGCCCCCACCACCTTGACTGACGCCAACCTCGCAGCCAAAGAACCCCACAGATGGATCTCCAACTGCGCAGACAAGCACGCCCCCCTACGTAACCCCGACAGACAGCACCCCAGGGAGGCCACCTGGTTCACCGCCGACCTCCAAGAACCCAGACGCACCTGCAGACGTCTCAAAAAGAACTGGAGAAACAGCAAAGCATCAGAAGATCGCACCACCTGCAAGAACGCCATGACGGAATACCACCAACGCATCAGATCCACCAAAAGGACCTTCATCCAAAACAAGATCCTCAGCAACTCCAAGGAACTCTTCAGCGCCATCCAGGAATTCACCAAGCCCCCCAGCGAAACCACAGACATCACCCCTTCCCAGGACCTCTGCAACAAGCTCGGATCCTACTTCCATCTGAAAATCAAGGGCCTCTACGACAACTTCAATGACCAGACACCGGACTCTGAAACCACTTCCTCCTCCAGCAACCTCAGCCAGCCCACCATCTCCTCCTGGACCCCAGTCACCACCGAAGACACCACTTTGACCAAGAAAGGCATCCACTCTGGAGCCCTGGACACACCGCGACTCTGATCCTACTCAACCTCTCTGCAGCATTTGACATCGTCTCCCAACTCACACTCACCGCTAGACTCCAGGACGCCGGCATTCAAGGAACCGCTCTCGACTGGGTCCGCTCGTTCCTCACCGGCAGAACCCAAAGAAACAGACTGCCACCCTTCCTCTCTGAACCCACGGAAATCAACTGCGGAGTCCCCCAAGGATCATCGCTCAGCCCCACGCTCTTCAACATCTACATGACCCCCCTCGCCACCATCGTCAGACAGCACGGACTCAGCATAGTATCCTATGCTGACGACACCCAGCTCATCCTCTCCCTCACCAAGGACCCCATCGCCACCAGACTCAAATTCCAGGAAGGAATAAAGGACGTCGCATCCTGAATGAGCAGCAGCTGCCTGAAGCTCAACTCGGAGAAGACATAGGTCCCCGTCCTCAGACCCTCCCCCTCTGCATGGGACAACACCTGGTGGCCCATCGCCCTCGGCAGCCCTCCCACCCCCACGGGCCACGCCCAAAACCTCAGCATCATACTCGACTCCCCCCTCTCCATGACCCGATAGGTCAACGATGTCGCCTACAGCTGCTTTAACACCCTCTGCATCTTCTGAAAGACTTTCAAATGGATCCCCCCTGAATCAAGGAAGGCCGTCACCCACGCACTCATTATCAGCAGACTGGACTACGGAAATGCACTCTATGCCGGGATCAACAAGTCTCTTCTCCGCAAGCTCCAGACCATACAGAACGCCGCAGCCAGACTCGTCCTCGGCATCCCTCGACACGAACACATCACCCAACACCTGCGGATCCTCTATTGGCTCCCCGTTGAGAAGAGTTACTTTCAAGATACTCACCCTCGCCTACAAATGCCTCCACAACACCGGACCCCAATACCTCAACAAAGAGAAACCTCCGATCTGCCGACCTCGCCAAAACCCTGCGCATCCGCAGAGCTAGAACAGGTGGAAGAGCCTTCTCCTAAATCGCAGCCAAGACCTGGAACGAGCTCCCGATCGACATCAGACGCACCACCTCCCTGAACATCTTCAGGAAGGCACTCAAGACCTGGCTCTTCGACTGAACGGAGCTGCTTACCCACCCTCCCCCCACGCCTTGAGACCCTCACTGGTGAGTAGCGTGCTTACAATTCCCCTGATTCATTGATTGATTGATTTGCAAACTAATGAAGCAGGTCTGACAGCAGCTCAAAATCGAACAAATACGCACTGCTGCATACCATTCTCAAACCGATGGGTTAGTACAATGGTATAATGTCACACTCAAAACCACCCTAAAAAAGTTGTTGGATTTAGAAACACGAATATGGGAGGATTTGCTACCCCTGGCTCTATTTGCCATCCGTTGTAGACAACATAAAAGTACAGGATATTTCCCCTTTGAATTGTTATATGGTAGGGAGCCCCATACCTTATTGGATATGGCAAGGGAGGAATGGGAAGAGGAACAAGATGGGTCCTAACCACTTCCAGAATAAGTTGTCAACCTTAAGTCCCACTTGAACCAAATCCGACATATCATAAAAACCCATCTAGAACAGGCTTAAGCTTCCCAAAAGATCCAATACGACAAAAAAGCTAAAGAGCGATCCCTAGAGGCAGGCGACTTAGCACTACTAATGATGCCCACCTCTGATCACAAATTATTAGGCCAATGGCAAGGTCCTTTTTGGGTCATAGAAAAAGTGACCCCGGTTACTTACCGCCTTGAAATGGACCCTGAGAAAAGAAATAACACTCAAATATTTCATATTATTCTGTTGAAGAAATGGGAAGGTGCTAGACCCACTCTATTAGGAAAAGTGGAAGTATCCACCCCATTGTACCAACAAAGCATAGACTCAGAGTTATCTGGTCATCAAAAGCAAGAATTAGATGTACATTTGCAGCCCTTCCAGAACATGTTTTCCTTGACCCCCAGGATAACGTCGGGAAAGAACACGCAATTCGTACACCCCCAGGAAAAAAGGTACGCCTACGCCCCTACCATATACCCAAATCCCGACGGGAATCCATTAAGAAAGAGATACAACAAATGCTCAAAATGGGGATAATAGAACCATCTAATAGTGAGTGGAATAGGCATCGGGGGAGTTCGCGGGGTTCCGCTATGCAGAACTCCGCAAAGTGACAAAAAAACTCTGCAGAGTTCTTCAAGTGGCGGAGTGCAGCACAAACTGCCATTCGCACTGATCTTCCTGCCACTCGAGTAGATATTCTACCCGAGTGGCAGCTCGCGCTCGCCAACTTACCATTGGCGAGCGCGAGCGAGGAAAATACTCCACTGCACTACGCGGAGCGGAGTTTTCTGCACTCTGCGAGCTCCACAGAGCACGCAGTGCAGAAAACTTCACAAACTCCCCGAATGGAGTGGAGTTCACTGCCCAGATCTAGAGTGGAATTCACCCATTGTGATTGTCCCCAGACCTGATGGATCCATTAGGTTTTGTTTTGACTTTAGAGAAGTCAATAAAATATCACAGTTCGACTCATACCCCCTCCCATGTGTTGATGAAATGATCGAGAGGTTAGGAGAAGTGCAATATATCAGCACATTAGACTTGTCCAAAGGTTATTGCCAAGTGCCCTTAAGGAAACAGGACAAGGAAAAAACAGCCCTTTCCACCCCACAGGGATTATGTCATTTTATCATGCTTCCTTTCGGATTACATGGAGCACCCGCTACTTTTCAAAGGCTAATGAATCTAGTTCTCAAACCCTATGAGGCATTCGCAGCAGACTATAGCGATGATTTAATCATTCATAGTTGCTCTTGGGAACAACACCTAACCCATTTAACAAAGGTACTCCAGGCCTTAAAAGAAGGTGTCCTAACCATTGATCGGGCCAAAAGCCGTCTAGCTGCTAGATCAGTAAAGTACCTAGGATACCTTTTGGGTGAGGGATGCATTAAACCCCAAGAAGAAAAAGTAGCAGCTATCTCAGACCTACCCTTTCCAAAAACCAGAAAAGATCTTAGAGCCTTTCTAGGTATCTTAGGATACTATTGAAGGTTTATCACAGACTTTTCCCAAGTGGCTGCCCCCTTAACAGACTTGTTAAAAAAATGTTCAGACAGAAAGAGAGCTTCGACCACCTTCTTCCTTTTCCCTACAAGCCTTTCAACAATTGAAGCAAACCCTTACTTAAAAGCCCCTCCTACTCAGTCCTGATTATACCAAACCTTTTTTCCTACAAACGGATGCTTCTGAGTATGGATAAGGGCTGTTTTATCTCAGACAGACTCCCAGGGACAAGAAAGGCCCATTATATACATCAGCCGCAAGTTATTTCCATGAGAAAAAAAAATATGTGGTGGTGGAATAGGAAGCATTAGCTATCAAATGGGCCATCAAGCCTAAGGTATTACCTTGAAGGTAGGGAAGTCACCCTGTATACGGATCATGCCCCTCTAGAATGGCTCTCATGTAACAAAGGACACAATAACAGGATATTATGATGGTTTCTAGCCTTACAACCGTTCCGATTTACCACCTATCATAGGAAAGGAAAAAATCAGACCAATGCTGACTATCTGTCCAGATATCCTCTGCAGTCATTTCTTGCAAGCAAGAAAGTTAGGGAAGGGGGATGTGAGGATGCGCAGGTAGGTACACCACAGAGAATGCCCCCTGACTCATCTTATTTACCACGGTTCCCATGCTCCTCCTTTGATTGCCGACGACGCCGCTCCTGGAAGGAAGGCCAACTAGGCGATGCATCGAGTTGCAAGGTAAATAGTTTTAGTTATTTATTTACGTACTTTACTCCTGCCCGTCGTATGTCCGACTCCACTACCCCCCAACACAGCCCCTCCCCCGCCCGCCCCACCCCACCGCCCCGCAGCACTCCCTCTGCAAGCCGCCACTGCCGACCCCTAACAACAACCTTTCAACATCGAGGTCTTCCTGGGCAGAGGCTTCGGACTTTGCCCGCTGTGAGCTTTTCCGCCATTGTCGACAACTGCACCAAGACCCCGCTTTTCAGCAACCTGCCATCATTGAGCCCTGCTATGGATACAGCTTGCAGGTTGCCCCAAGGACAACTCATCGACAATCACGTTTTTCCCAAAAATGTTTCTCAATCTGAAGGTAAACCTTTCACCGGGACGAACTGTATCGGACGTGTGCTCCGATGCAATTGACCTTAGCTTTTGACGTTGACCCGGCCTAGCGCAACCAGTTGACCGCGATTGGCACTTTGTGCTTTTTAGCTCTATTTTAAATTCAAACTTTAGAAATTTATTTCTCCGGTTCTACTTATTAGAGATTTGTAATTTTGGTTTCATTTTATTCATTCAAATGTACTATATTTTGCAAAATAGGTTTGAGATTTTTCTTCTGTTCTGTTTTCACTTCATTACTGTTTGAGTACTGTATAAATAGTTAACACTTTGCCTCTAAGTTAAACCTGACTTCTTTGTGCCATGCTGCCAGAGGGTCAAGCACAGGTTTATTTATTGACATTTTTGGTTCACTCTGACAAGGATTGTAATTATTTTTTGAGGTGGGTTCTATTACTCCAATTTCTTGCAACTGGCAATCTTCATTACTCAGAGTCCAAGTACTCCTCGTCCCAGTCCTAATAGTGTGAGAAAGACCCAACCTCCTGAGACAGACATTCTATAAGCCTGTTGAAGTTAAAAACGTCCTTATAGTCTGTTTACCATTGCTACATGAAAGTTAGTCCTGTAAGTAACAAGCAGAATGGCATTAGAGGAGCCAAAAGAATGGAGGGAGTTTGGGGTAAGGTTTGGAATGAGGAGGAATTGAACTCCATGTAATGAAGATTACCAGCAAGTAATTGAATATTTACCCTGTTATCCGTCCTCCTCGTTCCATTCCTAATTGGTTGAGGATACATTCAAAGATAATACCAATCATTTGAAAATAGTATTTTATTAGAGATAATTGATTTTAACAATTATTTTATTGCTACTTTCATGACCCCAGAATCAAACTTATCAGTTGAACTAAAATCTAATTTATAATGAGAAACAAAAGTATTAGGGGTTGACCATGTGGCAGCCTTACATATTTCTTCTACGGATACTCCTGACAGCCCTTGTTGACCTCCTTTGGAGCTTTCCTGGTATTTCTTGAGACATGGTACTATATACCTGGGTTATTACCTGCCTAACCAATCTAGTAACTGTGGCTTCATTTGACTTTTCCCCTTTATTCACAACAATGTATCAGAAACACAAAAAGGTTTAGTTCTTTTCAGATATTTCATTTGTAAACCTTTATTTCGATCAGTATGATCATAAAAGCATTTTAAACAAAATCCAACATCACATGTAAGCTAAAAACAAGTAAAAAGGGTATACAGACATCAAGTAACATTATAACTAAATACATAGTATTGCCTACACAGATCTAATTTGCGGTCAGTCCTGATATCACGATCTACAGTTACCTATATATACAATACTTAGGTTCAGATTATAATAACAAGATATTTGTCTGCACTTAATGTAACACTCATATCAACTCACAATCGATAATGCATGTAATTATATACAATACTTGTATTAATCATTAAGGCAATTATTAGCAGCATAACTGGTTACATTAAAGTGCTTGTGCAAAAATATAATGAAAGATTTGCAGAATCTTAAATATGGATAAAAGGGTCATATAATAACAGTTTACTTTAGGGAGAGAGATAGAGAACCATTATTGTAGACCGTTAAACACCAGTCCTGGTTCTTGATAGTCTTAAAACCTAATATTGTATACCTAAATATGATACAAGATTAAAATACTGTTAAGATAGGCATACAATCCATCTAAAATTCCATCAGTTAAAAAGCGGGACAAGGTATACCAATTTAATCACCATCTTTGGGGGGCATTTTTAAAAAAGCTCGTCGAGTACACCACATGGAAAATAAAAAGCCTGCCACCGAGTAAGCTATGGGGAGGCTTGCGTCGTATTTCAGTAGCTTAAAGGCCTCTGAGCATTGCCTGGTTCCTAAATTTCTGCATATCTGTACCAGCCATCGTTTTCTTGCTTTTTTATAGCCAGTACAGACAAAGAACACATGGCTTTCAGATTCTTCTGCACAGTTGCATGCCGGGCAACCCAACATTTGTTGGCCCGCCCATTTATTCGTAAAAGCACGCAGTGGCAGTGCCCCGTGCCTGAACTGAAGATAGAGCTTTCTTGCGGCAGCCGGCTTGATATCATTAAGCGCCGGCACTAATATGTACTGATCTTTAATTTCCATAAACGCTGCAGTGAGTTTCCCCATTGAATGGTTCCCCTGTAACTGGGCCAGTTTATTCTCCCAGTAACGACCCTTTAGCTCTTCCCTTGAGACTGTAGGGCATTTCATTTCTGGATTATCCCAAAGATTACCCAGACCCATGAGTGTAAGGGTATTCCTGATATATGTAAACCATGGTAGTCTCCGTGCCCCTGGTAAATTCAACACCTCTCTGAGTTCTTCCCTGTACTCAAACAATTCTGGAGTAACCCACAGGCGCCTCCAGAATAGAAGGGGTCTCAGAGATACTTCATCCGCAATTGGCCTGACCCCCAGGTCTAATCGTAGCGGGATAAGTGGGGTGCTGCGGGGAAGACCAAACAATTGTCTAACAAAAAGATTTTCTGTTTGTGTTAGGCTATCGGTGCGGTCGTGCCCCCAAATTTCAGCTCCATATAGGGCAGCACCTCTAGCTTGGGCCCTATATATCTCTACTGCTGGGCCCACAGGTTTGTGGCTAGAGTTGCGAAACACCTTGGACAAACCCCCTGTTGTTTGCACTAACTTCATGCTTGTTTTTTTAATCTGTGCTCCCCAGTTCATTTTTTCAGTAATAGTAATACCGATGTAATCAAAGATAGATACCCTCTCTAATGGTCTACCTTCTAAACATGGGTTTGGACGGGTACTTTTTGTTGAGTTAAATACCATAAATTTGGTTTTTTGCAGATTAATCTCAAGCCCCCTTTCTTTACAGAAGGCATCAAATTTATTCAAAACCCTCTGTATACCCATTGGGGTTTTAGATTATAACAGGGTATCATCAGCGAACATCATGTCCGGGATATTACGTGCTGCCAACTTCGGTGCGTCTAGATCTTTCTCAGAGTTTAAAAAGTCAACTAGCCCATTGATATGAAGACTAAAAAGGGTTGGGGCGAGGACACAGCCCTGGCGTACTCCTCTGTCTACAGGGATAGGTGTAGTGAGTTCCCCAAGTTTGCCAAATCTTATCTGTGCATAATTTCCTTCGTGCAACCGTTTTATTACTTGACACAAATATGGTGGAACCCCCATCTCTAGCAGGACTGCCCAAAACTTTTCTCTTGGGACCAGGTCGAATGCAGATTTCAGGTCTACAAAAATTAAATAGAGGCTGCCACCCTCTATACACACGGTCTTCCAGTGTAATAATTGTAGCCTGAAAATCTGGTCTAGAGTGGACATTTTTTCTCTGAACCCTGCTTGGAACGGGCTGAGGACTTTATGTTCCTCCATCCAGCTCTGCAAACGATATAACAATATGCGTGCAAAGATTTTTTGACTGATGTCAATAAGGCTTATAGGCCTATAATTTGTAGGCAGCATCGGGGAACCCTTTTTAAAAATTGGAATTATTTCGGCCCCAGCCCAACTGGTAGGAATTGTCATACCTTGCATAACAGCATTAAATAAAACCCAAAAATACGGAGCCCAAATAGTTGGTTCACTTCGAAACAAATCCCCGGGGATCTTGTCTAGCCCTGGTGCCTTCCCAGGCGCAATTTGGCTTAGGGCGCCAGTTACCTCTGTGAGGGTTATCATCGAGGTATCATCCACCGCTCTAGGGCTATTCTTGTTTGCATTAGAGCAGTCTGCCTGCAGATCGTGACATATATCATTCATTGCACTAGCCCCTGGCCTAGCTCTTGAGTAGAGGGACTCAAAGTGATCCCTCCACACGTTTGTCCCTAGGTTCGGCTCTATTGCCGATTTACCTTCAGGGCTACCCGTGTTCACCACATTCCAAAAGGTCTTCATGTCACGGGTTCCCGGAGAGCTTCTGAGGGTTTCCCACTTTTCACTTTCCCACTGTTTTTTTGCCTCCACAGTACTTATTCGGTAGGCCGTTCTGTGGATTTTAATCAACGATCTATTTTTAGCCTTAATGGTAGAGACCAAAGCTTTTTTGGCCTTTTGACAGTTTCCATTAAACCATGGATGACGGGATATTCTTTTATTACTAGCTTTTTTTATTGGAAAGAAAAAGTCAGCTATAATGGCTGTTAGCTTTGTATGGTTCAGGGCTACCTTCGGTAGTTCGGATTGTGTATTATCGGCGGAGACAGATTGAATAGAGTCCATGAGAAACGGGATGACAGTTTGGTACAGGGCGCCTATCTTTTCTTGAGATTTACTCAAGTCCGCCCATCGGACTCTCCTCCTACAGTTAGTAATGATCAGTCTGCCATCAGCAGGTGTAGCCAAATTGTTAGTACTCTCAGAGATTAGTATGAGTAGTTCTAAAACTAGCGCATTATGGTCACTATCGTGACGCGGCACAATCTTAAAATCAGCAACCCTATGCCATGAGGTTATACTGACCAAAATATAATCAATTAAGGTGTCATGGCCAATTCTGTTAAAAGTATGCTTACCAGGGGTGTCAGACTTAGTTCTCCCATTACATGCTCTCAATTAATGTTTTAGTACCAGAGAATTCATCTGGAGTACCAAGGGAGTCCATGCTTTTACTAAAGGACAGGTTGAATCAGTTACAGCCCAATGCAGATCTTCTTCACATGGGGTGTCCCTATTCATACCATCTAGGAGCTCATACTGACAGTTGAAATCCCCCCCTACAATCAACAGGTAGTGGTCAGGGATGGTAGCAAGGAATGTCGTTAGCTCGTCAAGGGTCTTCGACTCTTGACTGCGGCTAACTGGTCTAGAATAGACATTTATTAGGGCAACAGTAGTCCTTGGGGGGAAATTAAGGAGGACACACAGAATGTCATTTGAGGTTGTTTCTAGCTGGGTAGATGTACAACCCAGGTGTGTCCCTACCCAAGTGCACAGCCCCCCCGATGGCCCCCCCTTTCCTCCTGATGTTGCTGGAATGGAATATATGGCATAACCTAGTTTGAGTAGATCCCCCCTTGCCCAAGTTTCTTGGAACATGCAGATTTCGTGTTGTTCAATAAAGCTCCCCCAGTCAGGGCTATCCATCTTGGGGGCAAGGCCGGCCACGTTCCAAGAAATAACTCGCAGCCTCAATAAATCCTGCCATCTATCATTGGTCATACATTCTGGGGAAGGGGGGGGCATAATCTCGCCTGTACACAAACCTAACTTCTGGGAGGACCCACAGTTGGAAACGTGGGGTTGGTTGTTAATTATAGCCCCTTCGGGTTCTAACTTATTACCTACTTCTATCTCTTTCTGCCTCCCACTGGACTCACCCTCTTCTTCTATCATGCACTGTTCTGTGGTCACCCCTACATGATGTTTATTATCCTTTACCCTACACCCCTTAGATACAAGTCAATCCACTCCTTCAAGGGCCCCAAACCTATTAGTTGTGGGAATGGAGAAGAGTGGTTGCCTCGGCGGTTGGAATCCCAAAATATCTGTTTGGTAATTTTGATTTAGAGGCCTCCCCTCCCATCCATTTCCACAATGCTGTGGACCTCGTGGGGGATAAAAATAACCCAGCGGGACGGCTCTTATTGTCCCTTCCTGTCTCCAGTCGTCCATTGTTAGGATTGTTCAGGCCACTGATGGATTTCTGAAATTAATGACTGCACAGTCTCCCCGTAAAGCCTTAGGTCTCAAGCCCACCCAGCCTACTCGACGGGTCGTTAGAATTTCTCTGGCATCCTCGTAGCAGAATTGCTTGTTATTAACTAACCAAAACATACATTTATTTTTTAAGTCCTGGTGTGATTCCTTTTGCCCCCTCCCGAGCTCGGGATGCCTGACAAAATGACAACATAAGGGGTTGACGCTGGCGGTATATTAATACACGGTGGTGGGTTAATTTCTTTAAGGGTTTCGATATTTTTAGTGAGACCTACCCTCTCCCGTTGTCGACTTTCTTGCTGTGGGCCACTGTTCTGTGGAGGGACGGATGTTGATTTTCTCCTGCTAGGGGTTGCGGTACACTGCCTTGTTTGAACATTAACAGTGCTGGATAGGGGGCTATTCTGGGATGGGATTGGGGCAGCCTTACTAATATTGCGTGTAGCCTGTGTTACTTGACCGCTATCAATCCCTTCTCTTCCATTTGTGGCCCCTGCCCTAGTCTCTAACCGCGTCATCAACTTATCAATCCTTTCTATCAACATTTTCAGTTCGTCCTTTACAATGGCCCTTACTTGGAAATGTAAATCCACCACTAAATCTGTAACCCATGCCGGTTGTTCCTTATCCCTTTCAGATCTGCTGGAAAAACACCCCTCCCTGCTATCTTTATCGTCCATAGGTTCTTCTATTACTTTCTTCTTTTTTGTCCCTGTTTTGATTGGAGCTTTAGTTTTTCCCCTCTTCACCTGGCACGGGGGAATCGCCTCCGTTTGTATTTCAGCATTAGGCACATCATCGGTGGAGATCAGGGCCCTAGAGGTATTGCTAGACAATGGGCCGGAGGCTTGTGAAGCTTCTGATGTTTCCAAATCTATCAATGGAGGGTCCAAATTTGGAGTGAGTGACAGTCGTCTCTCAGTCCGCTCAATTTCAGTTGCCACCACTCCTATTGCTCTCTCGAGCATCCTATCGATGGAGGTGGGTTGGATTTTAGGTTTTGGTATCAGTGGAACTGATTGTTTTTTATCAGTACAGTTTCGCTTACCCATTTTTAAAGATTTTTCCAATTGCTTAATTGCTACCGTTACTATAAGATCACTGTCAATGCTCCAGAGAGATAATCCAATAATACCCCAACTTTTATCTTAGGCCGTGTACCACCTGTTCCCGGAATAATTCAAATGCAGCCCAGTGAGTCGAAGGAGCGAACCAATACTGTAAGTATATAAAGGGTTAGCAAGTCACTGACCTGAAGCCAAGTAGTGTCCTGAAGCCTGATTTACTTAGATTTCCAACCAGAGTCAAGAGGAGTGGCCCAGCCCGGCCTCCTCCGGCCTCTGACGGGCGCGGCCAGCAGGGAGCAATCACCAGCAGGACCCGCACTGCGGGAGCCCGCGCCCCGTTTTGAAGCGCCTCCTGGCGCTCTGATTGGCAGGAAATGCGGCGTCAGCGGCTCCGGCCGCGAGAGAGAGCTGGCAGGGAGCAATCAACTGCGGGAGCCTGCGCCCGGTTTTGAAGCGCCTCCTGGCGCTCTGATTGGCAGGAGATGCGGCATCAGCGGCTCAGGCCGCAAGAGAGAGCCAGCTGGGAGCAGGGAGCAATCAATAGGGCATTTTGTACATGCAAAGCTAAAAGCATAGTGTCAGTGCTTGATGTATTAGATACCAGCAAAACTATCCGCTGGGACATGTGATAACGTGTCTGATCCTTTGGTTTGAATTTGGAATTTGGTCTGAAACCAACCCGTTTGGAAAAAATCTAAAATAAGAAAGATAAATTACCAATGCTCCCAATTCATGTAACCTCCCACCTGAGGTTATTGGCACTTAGAATGCCACCTGTGCTGAGAGCCAAGATATGAAAACTAGAAATATAACACCTGCCTCCCCTACAATTTACAATAACAAAAGAGGTTTCTTAACGAGTCACCAATATTTCACTGCACTTTTATACTTCACCATTTGTTGTACAAAATTATCATTTTAGAGTTCATAAAGTATACATAACATCATAAATAATACAGATCAACTCAATTTTCATTTTTTCATCACTTTACTATTTCTTACCCTGCCATGATTAACTAATATCAAATATACTCATACCACACATACTCCATTCAACCAAGACTTAAAATCAAAAACCTCCTTAGTCCGTGAGATACTGCTAATAGTGTTCAACAAAACCTTATTTATTTGGCTCAACAATTATCAGAGGCATATATTTTAAACTTAAGTCAAATGTCCATGAGAATTATCATCAAATGTAGTACTCCCTGTTCCTTGTCTCTTCATGGCCAGATATATTCTTTAGCTATTATATCCTCTTCATTCAATGATTGCATTCCTTTATTATACATCTGTTGTAGCCACCGTTCTCGTCCTTCCATCACTTATTTATATTGAGTCCATGATAATTTTGTACAATAAATGATGAAGTATGAATATGCATTTGAATAAATATTGATGACATTAAGAAACCTCTTTTGTGATTGTAAATTGTAGAGGAGGTGGATGTTATATAACTAATTTTCTTTTGTTTATACCCCTGTCCCTTTCTCCTATAAATCAGAGGACCCCTTTTTGCTAGATATGAGAGCCAAGATATGTTCATATAATCTAGTGACTCAATTGGTGCTACTTGCAACCCTTTTAACACTAGTGGAAGATCCCATGAGGTGCTTGAATTTGGAACCATTATTCTCCTGTGTTTGAAACGTCTGACTAATCTAGGGAATTATCTTTGATAAATCACCCCCTGATTCCCAAAATCTTTTATTGCTGACCACTAAGTCAACAGAGTAGATGGAGATAGCCCCTTAAGGAAAGCAACCCTAAAAATGGTAAAATTAGAAAAGGGTCACAATCAATTGCAGAAAGATTCTTATTCTTGTACCAACTTTCAAACCTATGCCCATGATTGGAATAAGAAGTCAATGTAGATGATTTTCTGGAAGCTTGGATTTCTAATGCAACCTCCCTTGAGCAACTTAAGTGCTGGAGACCCCTCCTCTCAACTTCCACACTGTTTATTTTAGAGTCAATAATTGTGTTCTAGACAGTAGTGACATCTGCAGAGGAGATGGGTGTGTCGTCAGATGACAGCAGTACTCTTTTGCATAGTGATTTATTATGGGCAACCGTGGCCAACAAGGCCACAACAGTGCTGTCAATATCAGCCCCTCTCCTAAATCTTCAGAAGCACTCTCTGGAGCAGTGAAATCAACAGAAAAGCATTGAAATGTCCATCTGGCCATGCCATTGATAGGGCATCCACTCCCAATGCCTAGAGACAAAATGCCTCCGGCAAAAAACATAGGAGTAATTCATTGACTGGGTAGGAGAAGAGATCCAGCCACAGCTCACTGAACTGGGGCACTATTGCTGGAACACCGCCTGTGAAATGTGAAAACCTATAGAAGTTGATAGGTTGCGGCTCAATCTGTCCGCATATATGTTCTCTTTCCTGAAATTTAACAGACCTGTAATGATTACAGATGAGCCTCCGCCCAATTGAAGATAGATTGAGCTGCCTTTCCAAAGACCCTGTTTGTTCCCCAGTGGCGATTTAAATAGCTCCACACCACCTGATTACCTGTCCTGAATAAGACCGTTCTCCCCTGCAGGTGATTCACAAAAGAATGAAGAGCATAGAACATCCCCATGAGTTCTTTCCAATTGGACGTTTTTGACAATTCCACATTGGACCATCAGATATTCACCTCCATTCGCTCTAGAGTCACACTCCAACTTGCTGGTATCAGTTGACACAACCAGTATCATTTCCTGCTGTAAACTCACTCCTATCTGTAGGTTCTCCAGAACCAGTCACAATTGAAGCTCTTGTTTCACCTTGCCTGACACAGGAATTAATTAGTTCTGGGTCACCAGAGACCAATGATCCAGCAGATGATCAAAGAGGGGCTTAAATTGAATGCATGCCCAAGGAAATATAGCTGTGGTCACACGGAGAGATCGTATATTATTCTGGAGATTTATTTTTCTGGCTTGTGGAAGAAAGACACTTCCCTTCTCCATATCAAAGAATGCTCCTATGAACAACTTCTGCTGCTCCGGGTACAGCTGCAACTTTTGTAGATTGAGGATAAAAATTAGGGATGTGAGATGGCTACAGACTATCTTCATGTTGAACTCAGCCTTAAAAAACAAATCAGCAGAAATCAACCAATCATCAAGTTATGGGAATATTTGAAAACCATGTAACTGTAAAGAGGCAACAGCTGGCACTAATGCCTTGTTAAAAACTATGGGCCCGATTCACAAAAGTAATCTGAGACAAAATCCTAACTTTACGACTTTTCGGTATTCACAAAAGGCATTTAGGAGTAGTAAAGTTAGGATTCCTAACTTTACTACTCCTAAACTGAGAAAAATCCTAACTTTATGACTTTCGGTATTCACAATAGGCATTTAGGAGTAGTAAAGTTAGGATTACTAACTTTACTACTCCTAAACTGAGAAAAATCCTAACTTTACGACTTTCAGTATTCACAAAAGGAATTTAGGAGTAGTAAAGTTAGGAATCCTAACTTTACTACTTCTAAATGCCTTTTGTGAATACCGAAGGTCGTAAAGTTAGGATTTTGTCTCAGTTTAGGAGTAGTAAAGTTAGGAATTCTAACTTTACTACTCCTAAATGCCTCTTGTGAATACCGAAAGTTGTAAAGTTCGGATTTTGACTCAGATTACTTTTGTGAATCTGGCCCTATGAGAGAAGTTTGTAACTGGTGCTAATACCTTGATGAATTGGAGAGCTGGAATTTAAAGTGCTGGTCTTATAAACCTTAGGGAACACTGACTCTGTTGATAGATTTATATATGAAAATATGTGTTTTGTAGGTCTACCTTCACCAAAAATTACGATTCTCCTAATAATATGACAAGAAAATCTGGATTTCGGGCTATCCTCAGCTCCCTGGTGCTTCACCAAGGTAATGAGGACTATTGCATCCTTCTTGACAGAAAGAAGGATACGACTGATTGTGTATCTCTGCGACATTCTCATTATGTCACTAAACCACTCTCAGATCCTTCAAGAACTGAATACAGCAGTTAATCTCATAGAGAGCCTAGGCTTCATAATAAACTGAGTAAAATCTATTATGGCTTCCTCGAAATCTTTGGAATTCTTGGGATTCACGGTAGACACAATAAAGTCACTTTTACTTCTTACGCAAAAGAAGATTACCAAAATATGAAAAGAAATTTGACTGGTATTAAAACGAGAACTCTTACCCCTGAGAGAATTAGCCAGACTTCTGGGCCTCCAATCATCCTCTATCAAAGCTATTTTTCCGGGTCCTTTACATTATCGAGCCCTCCAAAGGGTAAAGGCCAAAGCCCTCCCTGCCGGTCTATGGTACGGAGACCAGATCTCCCTATACCAAGACGCCAAAACAGAACTGATCTGGTGGTTAGAAAATCTGAATGCCTGGAACAGTAAAGCCATTTTTGGGAACTCCCCAGAATTCATCCTAGAGTCAGATGCGAGCCTACATGGCTGAGGTGTGTGTTTACAGAACCAGAACATGGGAGGTTTATGGTCCTATCCAGAGAGCTCACACCACATAAATGTCCTGGAATTAACCACTGGGCTTTACGCTCTGATAAGCTTTAAACAATCCCTACAAGGCAGATCGGTCATTCTAAAAATGGACAACATATCTGCTGTGGCATACATAAATCGCTTTTGGGGGCACAAAATCCTCAAACCTATCCAATCTAGCCCAAAAACTTTGAATGTTCTGTCTAGAACACAAGATAGCTCTAAAAGCAGAATACTTACCGGGAAAAAACAACGTCACAGCAGATTGGAATTCGAGATTCCTTCTAGACCACAGCGACTGGAAACTCAACGTGAATGCATTCAGAGCCCTAGATCAATTCTGGGGGCCTCTAGAAGTAGACCTTTTCGCAAGTAGATTGACATTCCAACTGCAGAATTATTTCAGCTGGATGCCCGACCCAGGTGCTCAAGCAGTCAATGCCTTTCTCCAAACATGGAAAACAATTTGGAGATACGCCTTTCCCCCTTTGCAATGATCCAGAGAGTCCTCCAAAAAGCGAGACAGGAACAATGCTCCTTAATTCTAGTAACCCCCTTCTGGCCTTCCCAACCGTGGTTTCTGAGGAGCTTGGAATTAGCCTGCGAAATTCCCTTTCTACTCCCAGCCTCGCAAGGCCTTCTAAGAGACATCGACGGATGGGAACATCCTCTAGTCCAGACAGGGACTTTGAACCTTTTTGCCTGGAAAGTGTCAGGAAATCTAATGAAATCACAAACCTTTCGAGACAAGCTACAATACTCCTCCAAGACTCATGGGCCCCTGGAACCCACTATAGATACAAAGGCATTTGGAAAGCTTGGTTGGTGCCTGGAGAGGAACCTGGATTCCATGGAGGCTCCTATCGTACACGTGGCAAACTTCTTAGTTGAACAATTTGAGAGAGGGCTTACTTACAGATCAATTAATTGCTACAGATCAGCTATTTCAGCAGGTTACGCTCTAATAAATGGCAAGACTAAAGGAAAAAATGCTATAATATGCAGAATTATGAAAAGCATTAGACTAAGGAGACCACCCAAACCTAAATACGAAACACTCTCGGATGTTAAATTATTACTTGACCTTTTCTCTAACTGGCCTGTGAGCAGATACCTTGATAAGAAGAGACTCTCCATAAAACTAGCCTCCCTACTCTACCTAATCTCCTGCCGTAGAGTATCAGAAGTTAAAGCACTGGAAATAACTAACAGAACTTATGACACCTTTGGTGTCAATTTTGAGATTATTAAAAGAACTAAGACTATGTCAGATACAATTTTCTACCCAAGGTTTGATGCATGTAAAAAACTCTGTGTGGTTGATTGTATGAAATAATATGATGCAAGAATGAGCGAACATCGTGCGCATGGTGCTAACCAATTATGTATCTACTTTGTTAAACCCTTCAAAGCCATTACATCAGCTTCTATAGCAAGATGGGTTAAATATGCAATGCAATCAGCCGGTGTTGACCTTAAAAGGTTTCAAGCTCACCCAATAAGGGGTGCTATGGCTAGCAAATCCTTTTGGAAAGGGGGTAAACTAGACGACATCCTTAAAGCAGCTGATTGGTCTAAATCTAGCACTTTTGCTAAACACTATTGTAAACCTATTGAACATATGTCAGATGTAGTGTTACATGACTACCAAAATGCATAACGGTAGCCTCCGGTCTTGTAATAAAAGTGCGATTCTCCTAATAATATGACAAGAGAATCTGGATTTCAATAAAGACATGGAGGCTAACATTATCCCACCATTTCCCTCCCAGGAGTGGACAATAAGATACTGAATAATAAATGACTAATTTATGATACAAGTTTTATTCAATATATTGTTGAATATTTCATACAACATTTATTGAATGCAATGCTTAACCCCTTGACCGCGATCGGAATTCCGCTCGTGTGCTGGACATTCCGATCGCGGGTGTGCTCGTGACGAGCTCAGCTCGTCATGCGCACAGCGCTAACGCGCAGCATGACGAGCTGAGCTAGTCACGCGCATCGAAGGGGTTAATATCTTCATACAACCTTCTTTTCAATAGATCGTTTCAAAAAATAAAAAAATAGGAGAGAATGTATGATAAATGAAAAACATTCTAATATAACTTCTCATTTTTGACATTTCACCTCTCCTAGGTTGCATGACAATAGAACACTAATACTCTATCTTATTTCAGATAACTCAACATAGATGATTCTTCTATACTGCTGTATCCGCAAGGTGTTCCGAATAATTAACCTCCATTTTCCCTTCATCCAAGCACCATTGTTCTTTCCATCAATACTTCATTGTTCTTCCCGTTTGGAATGCAAAAAAAAAAAAAAAGAAGAAAAGTAAAAGAAAAATGTTTTACAGAAAAGACTTAGTGCCTCGCATTTAAAAGAGGCAGACTAATCTATGTGCATGGCTATTGTACATCTGGTAGATTCTATTCTAGATCTTTTCACTTTGTGATGTATTGCTTCTAAGTGGCTGCTTGGAGTAGCATTAAAAGAGATATGTATAATGGTAGCCTCCGGTCTTGTAATTAAATTCTCCTTTTGATAGTGATCCAGCGCCAATACCAATAATTGATCAGGGATCGATACTCCACAATTCACTTCAATGGCCCATACACATTCACCCAGTATCCCTGATGCGCTGGGGTCAATTATTTTCGTTCATCTCTTATTTCTTATAAACTCTTATTCATCTGTTTAAAGAAACATTTATTGATATCAACTCTTCCTCTACTTGGTCGATGGACCAATTAGTTGAGTAGTTGATGGTAATGATAGGACACTAACTCATTCAACATTATTAATTAATGACAGACTCTCTGTAAGATTAATAAGTTAGTTTTATCTCCAATTTCAAAATAAATGCTCATCTGCATTAGGTCACAATTACAAACACCGAACCACACGGTCAGAGAAATAATGCAATTTACACAGACCCTTTCTACAACGACATTGTGCAATGAAGGAGTGGATAGGGTAAGAGACAAAAGAGTTCAGCAGAATGATTATTCCAAACAATATAATACCTAACGGAAAGATAGATGAAGAGACAACAGGTTCATTTAAAAATAATACATATCAATAATTTGTTGATGGAGTGGATAGGTGGAGAGACAAAAGATTCAGAGACAAATACATAATGCTGGGAACAACATAGGCTAGATACAAACCTAATGGTCTGTAGGGAATACCACCCCCTGAGCCCAGGAGATGATGGAGGTTTCCCAAAGGTATTCAGGGAATTCCAAGATTTCAGTCAGGTATAGTCAGGATAGAAAAGCAGCTGGGCCTCTGCGCAAACCAACGATCAGCGACGCATCTCCCTCCTCTCTCCTGCCTGCCCAAGACTCCTCTAAACACGCCCCTAAAGGTACCCCAGATATACCCTAAGAGTGACTGGACCAACCCACTTAATGTTGCATTTCACATTCAATTCGAACAGGGATTGGTGGGTTTTGAGGGGTGGCATGATCATGCCACTATGACTTCGCACTTTATTCAACAACTTTATTGTGCAAAAAGGTTCCCATGGTCCAAACTTTATTTTATTCATTTGTTTCCCATATATCGATACATTTATTACATTCTTCTTTATTCAGTTCATATTTCCGCAGAGCACGTCCCCGGTCACACGCTTGGGTACGGGAATTTGGCAGTCAACTGATGCTCTGGCCTTCACTCCTTCATGTCATTTCGTAATGCTCAGCACAACTTGCGGGTCTCATGTCAGAGCAGACTCGCTCCGAGAAAACTTCCCCCTCCCTGTCACGTTACTTTTTCTGAGATGAAAGCTTCATTCAGCATGCTGAAGTAAATGAAAACGAACAAATATTAATTATATGATAATGAAACCCTCACTGTTTCCCACCCATCTTGCACTACTTCCCCATTAGGATTACCTAGCATAAGCCTAGTGCAAAAGCGGCATTAATAATTAACCTTTTGAAGCAGTATGCAACGTGCAAACACTGATGTACATGCGGCCTACTCGTGCAACTTCTTTGTTTATTATTCACAAAACAAGATTAATACCAATTATTCATTAACGTGTTAATTCAGGCATGCGCAAAGCAATTCCCATATGTTTATGTGGGTGCATGTTAGATTTTTAATCACATCTACTTACTGTTAGTATGTATTATGGGGGTGCTTTGTCCGAGCAGGTTTCATTTTTGCAAAATCCTGCTCCATCATTAGCCAATGGATTATTGCCTGTAAAGTTAACATCCCGAATGAGTGTGTATTTGTTGAGTGTCTTTAAATTCAGTACTGGTCTGAATTTCCCTCCAAATTCTGAGACCAGGAATAAGATGTAATAAACAACTGGGGGGGGAGAGGGGGCATGGCTAAGCGGGCCATGATGGCAGACAATTGATGCTGAAGCTCCAGACTGACCTGATAAAATCCTGCCAATGCACCACACCTGCGGGGTCCATTGGTGTCCCTGAGGCCCGCCGAGTGTTCAGGAGCCCTCCAGTTGCTACTGGGGATGTGCTGCAGTGGCAGAGGCGTTCAGATAGCTGGGGTCTGCCGAGCGGAGTGACGAGGGCCAAGCCTGATGATGGGCGCGGCGCCTGCTGGGTCAGGGGGCCCACCAGGAGACTTCTCCCCCCCGCACGCTGGAGTGTGCGGCGAGGACCCATGGAGCGGCGGTGAGTTGTGGGGGCCTCTCCTCCTGCCCTTGAGGAGCTGTAAGAAGTGGAACGGGGTGCAGAAACCCTGATAATCAGCACTGAAAAGAGGCCCCGGGAGTGGCTCCTGCAGCGGTGCTTTGGCCCAAACCACGTGGGCTCAACTGGGCCTCTGGAGCGGCGGAGATTGCAGCTGAGGATATCCTAATACACTGGGGGGGGGGGGAACACCTGCCAAGGACACTGCAAACGCCGGCCCCGTATGGGGGGGACCCTTACAGCAGAGGTAAGTGGGGAGATCAGCAGGTGGGGGAACTCCTCCCCTGGACCCATGCTCTTGCTGCTTCCATGTGAGAGATGGGGGGCAGTGGTGTGGATGCCAGGAGGCTTCTCTGGTGAAAGCAGGAGACCTGGTGCTGTGGAGGGGATGCAGCACTTGAACAAGACTTGTGGAGGGGCCCCCCAAAAAAGAGTAACGGACAGGACTTACCTCCTACCCCCTCCTCTTCTTGATTTTGGTGCTCATTTCATTGCACGTGAAACGATTAGGACCTGGCCAGCGGAAGCTGGAGGTGCCTGAGATATCAGAGGGTCATATGGCTATAAACAGGGGAATCACTCCCTGATACTGGGGGTGTCAGAGCCCCACGGAGCACCCTCCCACACTCAGGCCCAAACCAGCACAGGTCTATGGCCGCAGAGCAGGCCAGGAATAGACTGCTTTTAGGTCCGGATGGTCCATCCCGGGTCAACATTGGCAGTCGCACCCCCCCTGTACCTCGGAGACCTCCTTCGGGTAGCACCACACTGATAACTTCCAAAGTGGGACTGGCACCGATGTGGTGGTGCCTGGCTCTGTAAACCACGGAATCAGCTTGAAGTAAGGACCAGCTGTCAGAGAAGTACTTGCGTGGAGTGGGGGGCACAGTGAGCTATGCTAACTGGAGCATCCTTTCTGGAGGGGGCCCTGCCGGGTTCCTGTGGGCAGGCCCTATCCCTGTGACAGGGGGCAGGGTTGGGCAAACTAAGAGCTAAGTCACATGGAGCCCCCATTTGCCACGAGAGGCAGCGAAAGATCCTACAAAGGTGGAGATGGCCCTGGACCCATTACCCCAACCCCTACAGAGCACCTTAGACAAAATCCTTGATGCCATTGCAGACGCAAAGACCACACTCCAGCAGGAGATTGGCTCAGTGTCAGCCGCACTGGGCCTGCTGCGGGTGAACCACCACAAATTGGCTGATAGAGTCAAATAATCAGAAGAGGACATAACTACAAAAGTACAACTGACACAGAAAGCTATGAGTGTGCAATTGAGGGGCCTGACAAACCGGGTGAGCAAACTTGAGCAACGGGCAGAAAATGCAGAGGAATGCAATCAATGGAATAATTTATGAGTGGTGGGTCTCCCCAAAGGTACGGAAGGCTCTGACATGATAACCTACTTGGAGACGGCTGGGGGCAACAGTGGTCCGAACCAACTATCTCCCTTCTTTGTCCTTAAGCGACTGCATGGGGTTCAGGCTCAGTCACCTGTCCCGGGGAGGCCACCCAGACAGGTGGTTACCAAATTGCTACACTATATGGACAGAGACCCACTTTTGCAATGCGCCCGAATGGTGGGCCCCCTCAGGGTGAGAAACGGCCAGGTGACACTAATCCCGGATTATATGGTGGCTGTCCAGGCCAAAAGAGCCTCTTTCTTGGAGGTTAAGAGGGTGCTGCGAGAGGAAGGCCTACGCTATTTCCTCCTGTTCCCAGCAAAGCTGAAAATTATGGAAGATGGCAACTCCTAATTCTGCCAAGACCCGGAGGAAGCGAAGTCCTGGATTGAGGCATACAGGGCGGGAGAAAGGAGACCAACACCAGCCGCAGAGACCCGAGGAGAGCTGCAGAGAACCAGACGTCAATCACATGGGGCCGAGCGCCATGGCAAACTGATGAAACTCATCAGAACTCAAGCAGACAAGGACAGGCGGTTGCACTGCAGGCGGCGGCGGAGATCACTGAAGCCAAAGGAATAGACACAGAGGGGGGTTCAGCCTTGGGGTGTGGAACTGGGCCTCGGAATATGAGGGACTGGAGCAAGCGGATGATAACCCCTCAGATGTCACACCCCAGACAGCAGACGAGATCCTCTAGAAGCAACAGAGTGTCCTGGGTGCTGCAGCGTTTCTTCAGAAGCTCTGATGGGCGTGCATAGGATGATACGGAGGCCAATGCGGTGCTACAGAGGCAGTGAACTTGGTTGGACTTTAAGGCTACCCTCACCTCTGGTCCCAAGTAGTTGGAATGGAGGACAAATGTTATGATGGTATTGTTGACCACTACTGTTTGGGCTGCCAGTTGTTGACGGGCTGCTCTAGGGCTGGGCAGTTGGGATACATGTTTAAATTGTTTTTTATGGTTTTTAGTCTCGGGATTGAATGCTGGTGGGGGGTTTGTGTTGGGGCGTGGGATGGAGGACTGACACGACAACCGCAATGACACCCTCATTACACACTTTTAAATTGATCATGTGTAACAGTAGAGGGATGGGAGCGGTGGCCAAACGCCACAAAATCCACATGTACCTTAAGAGGCAAGGGGTCCATGTTGCCATGTTACAAGAAACACACCTCACTAGAGTTGAGGCTGACAAACTACAGTGCCGCTGGTGAGGGCAGGTACACTCCACCACATATTTGGCGTTATTGCAGGGGCGCTAATATGGATGAGGGTCCCCTTTGAGCCCACGTCAGTCAAAATAGACAAAGAGGATAGATATGTCCTGGTGGAGCTATGTGGAAAACTGATGGTATTGGGGAGTGTATATGCACTGAACCAGAACCATGCCCCTTTCCTGATTTCCCTTTCGACGCAGTTGGATCACTGGGCGGGGGGGCCTTGGACCTTGGGGCAGACTTTAATTGTATACTAGACCCTACGCAGGAACGTTCTACCCCCCACTTCCTGGGGCGTTGGGCCATAGTACGGCGGAAGGCATGAGGTATATGATGGTTAACTGGAATATGGAGAATGTATGGCATACGCATCATGCTTTAGACAGGGACTACTCATATTTTTCAAGTATGTATAAGGTACACACAAGACTGGACCGATACATTTGGTCAAGGGGGCTGTGCCGCTATGTAACACAGACTGAATACTGAATACCTTGGTTGCATGTTGTCTGATCATAGCCCACTTCTGTTGTCCTTTCAACCAGTAGACAAGCGCCTTAAGATCCCGACATGGCGTTACCACCCGGCGGCCTTTGCATCCGTTGTATTTCGGGACACATTACTGGACCAGATGATACAATATTTTATTGAGAATTCTGGGACTGCATCGAGCAGCCTTGTGGAATGGGAAGCTTTTAAGACAGTGGTGAGGGGGCTCTGTATGGGCCAAACAGTGGGGATACACTGTGAGCTAAATGTAAGGATGTGTCCAACACGAAAGAAGTAAAAATATATTTCTTCGTACACCTCAGCCTGCTTGTCCCAGCTCCAGCATTCTCCAGCATTCTCCTCAACCCCTCTCCTTTTCAAACTAATACATTCTCTACATGGAGCTTTGACAAGCCAGGTTCCATCACCACAGAATAGTTAGAGGCACAGGGTTCTTTACTAGAACCTTTACAATGACACAACAACATAAGCACAGGATACCACACATCTCCCTCCCAATGACAACAATTGAACACATAAATCCCCAGATCCTGCGCTGGCGCTACTGGGATACTCCAAGCCACTGCCAAAGGCGACACGCAGGCTTGCGGACATGGGGCTTTTATTGGCAAAGCGCAGAGTAGCAATATGCTGGATGAGGGGCCCCCCCGACGATCAAACAGTGGTCACATGATTTGCTATATTGCTGCACGCAATCAGAGAATTTCAGTGAGTTGCTCACTCCCCAGAGTAGGCCGAAGAACTTCTGGGGGCTATACACCACACATCTACTCAACAAAGGGGAGGACCCGCCCAACGGGACGGCGATAGGGGCAGGCGACAACGAGAACACCCCAGTTCCGTAGAGAGCGGCTAGGCCAGCACAAGCGCGGATGCACAGATGCTTTTAGGAATAGGGAAGCTCTCAGATTTACACTCAGTCAGTTAGGCCCAAGAGGAGGTATCGACCGACAAGGCGACAACTAGCAGGAGGGAAAAAGTATAAGATAGCGTCGCGATATGGATAAAAGAAGAATGTTAGCCTACCTGACAGTAGCAAACTACGTTTAAGAATATTATGTTTGTTTGTTTTTCATATTTACCTATGTATATAGATGCACATGAGACATATCTATTGAACACCATGAATGCAGATCATTAGCGCACGACGCTGCCTCCCCAAGGGGTTGTTGGCACACAAGCTGTGTAAAAAGCCTTCTTTCACCAAACCGCCGGCCCCAGGGTTGTAGGCGTCTGGATGTGTATTTCAGTGTCAAATCATTGCAATAAAACTGTTTAAAAAAAATTTAAAAAAAACAATTGAACACATAACTGAATAAGCACAGCAAGCATGGGGAAAAAAGCTTGCAAACCTCTTTATGCTAAACTAAATACAACTTAATAAAAAGAAGACACAATGTTAACAAAATGTTAGCACAATAACAAGATTTACCTATTTTAAAATATAGTCATCTAAATACTCATTGCCTGATACAGCATTTCCTTCTCTCACACTTCTCCCCCACAAAGCCATCACCGTCAATTTTTCTGCTGCCTTGCTTACAATCATTTGGAAGATAATCAGTCAGCTTCACAACTCTGTTTAGGTTCCATACTCTGTGGTCCTCTGTCCTGACAGCATTCTTAAAGACTTTAATCACTTTCATAGGTAGCAAGAACTTCGAACCCTGTGAGGAAATTCCTTTGGGTGGATTTTTGATTTTAACTATATATCCCCCACTTTCACAACCGTACTTTTTACCGCCCTTCTCATATCAAATCTCCTCTCATTCTCACACATATTCTTCACCTCCTTCTCAATTCTTTCTTTGTCATCTTTTATATGCCTCAAACCTTGTGATTTCTGCAGCATCCAAGAGGGACACATCATGGTACATGCCTTCCTTTTGCGAAACAGTTCAAAAGGTAAATGTATAACTTTTAACTTTGTTCAAAATCTCAGTATTCCAACATTTTTGATTAGACAAAGCCCTTTGAATAGTCTCCTTGAGCACTCGTTTGAACCTTTCTACTATGCTATTCATTTCTGGATGATATAGAGCAGACTTTTTGTGACATATGCCTCTATCATCCAAAAACATATTCATCTTTTTAGAGGTAAACTGAACCCCATTATCAGACAATAAGGTAGATGGAAAAGCTTCTTTCTCAAAAATACTGTCTAAAAACCTCATGACATCCCTGGTTTCTACCGAATTGGTAACTTTGACCTCTGGCCATCTAGAATACACATCCAGAAATACCATCACATACTTATCCACACTTGCATATTTGATGGGACCCAAAATGTCTATTGCTACTTCCTCCCATGCCTCCTTGGGAAATTTCTTTAAGGTCATGGGTTGTACTCTGGGTTTCAAGATCTCATCACTTCTACCACAATCAACACACTCTCTTACACTTCTCTCAACACACATGTCCATTCCTGGCCACCAATACGTTTGCCTAAGAATTTCTTTTGTCTTGGAAATGCCAGGATGATTATAATGCGCAAAATCAACAGGTTGCATTCTTAAACTAACCGGGGGAATCAATCTAGTACCCCTCATCAACAAACCATTTTGGCATGCCAACTCCTCCCTTATTCTAAAAAACCCACTCAAAACCCACTCAATGATTCATCCACCTTAGAATGCTTGCTCCAATTACTTTTGATGCCTAACATTACAGCTTGTAGCGTTTAATCTTTTCCAAGCTCACTAATCCATTTGTCTTCCTTAATTATTCCCTCCTTGATAAGACAAATAGCATGTTCGTCAAAGTCACTCAATTCTTCTTCATCTAATCCCTGCTTTGTGAGTTCTTTGTTGATCAAACGTGAACAACAACCAGCCAAATTGTTCTTCACTCCTGGAACATATTTTACTTGAAAATCAAACTCTTGAAGAGTTACAACCCATTTTTGTATCCTAGAAGATATGTTGTCTAACACGAAAGAAGTAAAAATATATTTCTTTATTTAGGATAGTTCGTACACCTCATCCTGCTTGTCCCAGCTCCAGCATTCTCCTCAACTCCTCTCCTTTTCAAACTAATACATTCTCTACATGGAGCTTTGATAAGCCAGGTTACATTACCACAGAATAGTTAGAAGCACAGTCTTCTTTACAATAACCTTTACAATGACACAACAACATAAGCACAGGATAACACACTAGACCTAGAACTTACAAGGCTTGATGTAATCATTCATAGGTTGGGCAACACGCTGGACACGTACCCGGATGCTCTCCCTCGACTGCTAGAAGCTAGGGAGCAATACAACACAGCCCTGGAGCGTCTTCTGTGCCATAATTATAACGAATATATTACTCACACTCACGAGGAGGGGAAGCTCCTGGTCTGGTTAATCCACCCGGAGGGCAGAGGCACATTCATTACCCGAGTATTGTCCCCAGGGGGGACCACACTTTACTCCCCAACAGAAATAAGTTTATGTTCCGGGACTATTATGCCTCCCTTTATGGACCTCTATGGGAGGACCAGGCGGGGGCTCCCAACAACCTCCTGGACTGAATAGAGCTCCGGAGTCTCCCAACGGAGGTGGCTGAGGAGCTGACGGGACTGATCACTGGCCAGGAAATTGGGTCTGCTATAGAGCATGGCTACTGGCAAGTCACCGGGGCTGGACGGGCTCCCCCTAGAATTTTACGCAACGCATACAATGGTGTTGACCCGAGACTGGAAGCCCTGTATAATGAGGTGCATGAGCTGGGGAGATTTCCAGACACCACCAGATAGGCCCTAGTTGTGTCGTTGCCCAAGACCAGCACCCCTAAGGTCGGTACGGCAGACTTTAGAACCATCTCCATGCTTAATTCCGACTTCAAGATCTTGAGCAAGGCTCTATCCTCCTGGGTGAGGCTGTACATGACAGATTTGATACACTCTGATCAGAATGGGTTTATACCCACCCACAATACCTCTCTCAATCTCCATCAGCTGTATAAAATCGTCCACAATTGAGTCTGGGCGGACCACCCCAGGCCATGATCATATCAGTGGACCTCAAGAAGGCCTTCAATATTGTGCGATGGAACTTCATGAGGTGGTCATGCTCTGCATGGGGCTTGGTGACAGATGGGCTAGCTGGGTGCGACTGTTATACTCAAAGCCCACGCCCAGGGTAAAAATGGGGTGCACCATCTCGGATTCATATGACATCTGTTGAGGTACAAGGCAGGGGTGCCCGCTGTTCCCACTGTTCTTTACCATGGCTATCAAACCGCTGGCAGAGCACTTCCGAATGGAGTGCCGGGCTCATGGTGGAGGGGGAGGAACATACCATCTCCCTTTATGCAGATGACCTGCTTATTTACCTGCAGAATGGAGAGGAGGGTATAGACTTTACTTTGCAGCTCCATGAGGAATATAGGGCCTTGTCTGGCCTGTGGGTTGATAGCGCCAAGATGTATGTCTTTCCGGTGATTTGGGAGGCCCCCTGGCCCGCTGAATGTCCACCGGACATTCTCTGGGTGCCACACATCTTTAAATACCTAGGTATTCACATTTATCACAAACCTGACGATTTACGGGAGGGCAATCTGGGTAAGGTGTGTCAATTCCTAAAGTTGTGTGTCCCCTTCTGACCATTCATCAAACTGTCCATAATGGCATGCTAAGCACTCTCCAAGATGGTTATACTCCCCAAGACTGTTTTATTATTTTGCTAACCCTCCGGTGAGGGTATCGGTGTTGTGGTTACATCAACTGGATTCACTCTTGCAGGAGTTAGTCTAGGACTAAGGCCATCAGCCGGTCTCGCTTGCCATCCTTCGCCACCCACCCCTGGAAAGGGTACTCCTGTTCCTGATTTTGAATTGTACCACATGGCAGCACAACTTCAATGGATTACAAGGTAGCTTGATGGGGAGGGCCTGCCGGAGCTAGGCCGGATAGCAACTGAACCAAACCGGGGGACATTACTCACAAAGCTGCTCCGACCCACGCTGTGGGCCTGAGCTGAGGAGAGGGCACTGCAGAAGGAGGAAGCCCAGGGGGTCCGTAGATGTCCCATAGCAGACATGTGGTCAGAGGTGGTGAATAAATGGGAGCACCAATCGAAAGCAGAGACTCAGCCAGAGAGACCTCAATAGGACAGTGGGGACATGAGCAGGGAGGGGGACGACGGAGAGGTGAGATACAGGGCTGAGAGTTGAATAGTTCAGATTGTCGGCAGGTGGGATGCTGGCGAGTCCCCCCCCTACCTGCTGGTTGATGTATTTTAATTTGGTGAATGCAAGAAGTGAGGGGGCCGGTAGGCCCCTGGGGGCCCTCTCCCACCCTTCTATCCTTGGTTCCCCCAATGCGCGACATGGGTGTTCCCGCTGCGCTCCAACCTGACTATGGTGCTGACAGTAACCTCCCATGGGACGAGGTTAGAAGGTTATAGTTTGTTAAGGGCATTCTAGTGGGATGCATGAAGGGACTTATACATAACGCATACACACGAGGGGGACAGGCCATTGCACTGGTAGAGCTGAATCCGTGATGAACGACCCGACCCAGATACTGGGAGAAGGGACGGGAAATACATCAAATGCATCTCCCATGCCTGTGGTCTACCACGGACTAGCGGGGAGACCAGGGCATACCCGCCACAACTATACCTCACATATAAGGTCTCAGGGATTTGCTGAAGTATACTTAGGCCTCAACTGGTGGGGAGAGGGGAGAAGAAATGCCCCATTATGCATTGGAAAAGTTGTTCACTATTATGTCATGCTAAATGGCAATAAAATAAGTATTAAACAAGAAGATATAATAGACACCTTTCCCTTTTCTGATGTGGGGCCTGTATGATTGCTTTTTTCTGCACCAGAATTAAGCATCTTTTTCTTTTGTTTAAATCTGTTTATTGAGTAACATTTTCTTGTTTTTATGATGAATTGGGTCATAGGTCTCCGTACAGACACATACAAGGAAAGGGTAAGTGTATCATACAGCGTACGTTATTATATAGAGAGACATGACATATGATACAGAATACAGTTTAAGAGAGGCATTCAGGCAGTGGTGGCCGGCACAGGTAAAATCGGTGTGCAGTGGTTACGGGCCGTGTGGGGAGTGGAAGTCGACAGACAGACGGGATAATAAATATAATATAAAAAATAAATAAAACCACTTATCTTCCGCCCGCTGCATCGCTGACTCGGCGCAATGTAGATGGTTTTATTTATATTTTTATTTCATTTTACCTATCCCGTCGTCTGCCGATCCCCCCCCACCCAACCCCACCCCGCCTGCAGTGTGCCATAACATCAGTTCCATTGTTATGATTGGACCCGGGGTCCTAGGAGGGCCCAGTAATGCCAGTTCTGCCACATAAGGTAGAACGTGCCTGGTAATGCGCGAACACCTACGATAACACTTGTGTGCTACATCCAATAATAGTGGTTACAGTTGCTGTAGTTTTGTACAAGGATGGAATAAGTGCGTTATTTCGCACAAGGACCAGGGAGTACGGGCTGTGGCTGTCGGATAAATAACGACCGTAAACCATTGCGCAATCCACTGCATTTGGGTGTTCAAATTGTGGGACCGCTAGGCCTCCAACGGTGGCAGGGGCACAAAGCTTAGCTCGGGCCACTCTGCATCTAGATGCATTCCAGATAAAGTCTCTGGTCTGTTATTCAAATTTCTGAAAGAACACGCCTGGTATGCTAAGGCGAGGTAATGCCAGCATTTTAAGTAAAGACACTCTTCCCATGACCCTAATGGCAATGTGCGCCAAAATGCCATCTGCGCATGTAACATTGTCACCGCTCTCGTAATGTTACCGTCTAACAAATCAGCTGGGGTATGGTATATCTGTATGTCTAGATACCTAAAGGTGTGCTGTTGCCTGTCCAGTCCTGCACCTCCCATCTCTAAGACAGGGCTGTCTATATTCGGGAGGAAGGGAAATATGCACGATTTTGCCCAATTGACTCTGAGGCCTGAGATATCAGTAAATTTTGTTAGTATGAAATCAATCAATTTGAGAACATCGCAGACATCTCGGAGGTACAATACCATGTCATCAGTGTATAAAGATACAACATGTAGGCCATCGCTGACCGTAACTCCCCATAGGGCCCCTTGATGACGTAGCATTATTGCCAATGGTTGGATGGCTAGCGAGAACAGTATTGGGGACAGCGGGCAGCCTTGGCATGTGTCTCTGTGAATAGGGATATTCGTCGATAACACAGGTCCTGTTTTGGCTCTAATTGATGGATTAATGTATAACCCACCCCAAGGAAACGATCAGCAATTCCATATTGGGCCAAAGCAGCAAATAAATAAATCCATTCTAGGGAGTCAAAGGCCTTCTCGAGGTCCTGTACCAGACTGCCAGACCATGGCCGGTTAGTGGGGACAAATTTCATGATCCTGAAGAAACACCGGAGATTCAAGGTAGTGTTATGTGTGGGGACAAAGCCATTCTGGTCAGGGTGCACCAAGGTCTGGGCTTGGGGTGCCAGGCGATCTGCAAGAATTTTTTCTAAAATGTTGTCATCAGTGTTAACTAGCTCTAGCATCCTATATGAGCCAGCAAGTTCAGGATTTTTATTGGTCTTAGGCAAAGATATGACCGTTGCTGCTCTCTAAGAGTCTGAAAGCGTTCCCAAAGCATGTGCTTCGCCATACATTTTGATCAGTTGCGGGGCGAGTTGAGCGATGTACACCTTGTAAAATTCAGCCTGCAAACTGTCTGGTCCCGGGCGTTTCCCGTTTGCGAGTGTCTTAATTGCATTTTGGATATCAGCCATGGTTATAGGTTCCTTCAATTCCAGTCACACTGCAGCCAGAATGGTGGGAACAGTGAGATTAGTGAAGAATGATTTGTATTTGTCAGGGTTTGAGTCAGTGACTGACTGATAGACTCTAGTGTAGTGTTGGGTCAGTTCATCGTGTATGTCAGTTTGGGTGTATAAATGTGTGCCTGTGCTGGATGGCAATGTTGTAATGGGCCGGTGGGGTTGATCATGGCGGCTAAGCCATGCTAGCAACCGTCCTGTCTTGTCTGCAGTGACATGCGTACGTGTTGAATGTGCAGCATAGTTTAGACAGCGCAGACGATCCAGTAAGGCTGCATGGTTGCACCGTGCATCGGTAAGGGTAATCAGGTTTTTCAGGTTGTCTACAGCACGGGTCTCCAGCTTGAAAAGTTTGCGTTCTAAACTAGTGATGTCATGATCAAGTCTGCGCCTCATGTGCCCAAACAATGTCCCCTCAGCGTCACCTTAAATGCATCCCATTCAACCAAGCTAGTGGAGGCCGTATCTGCATAGTGTTGGAAATAGTCACCAATCATCATGCCCACTAAGTCTCGAAAGGGAGGGTCTTCCAATAGTGTTGGCTGAAACCTCCAAGTGGGAATAGGAGGGATTATGGCTTCCCAGTGCAAACATAATAGCTGGGGATTGTGCTCAGAGTGTGAGCACCTTAAATATTCAACTTTTGTAATGGAGGGGAGTAGTGACGGGGTGGCTACAGTCCTGTCAATATGGACATGTAACTTGTGTGGAGCAGAGGAAGAGGAATAGACTTTTAGCACTGGGTTGCGATGCCACCACGTGTCCACTGCTGGAGCCAATCAGTTAACATGCGAGCATTAGTGGTGGCTGTTGTGCGAGGCAGTGGAGGAAAGGATCGATCCAGAGTAGTGTCCAAAACACTTATTAAAGTCTCCTCCAAGTAACTATGGTAGGCCATTCTACCGAGAGAGAGTGTGTGAAAGTGCATGATAAAAGGCAACCTGGTCCGTATTTGGTGCATAGATAGAACCCAACAGTACAGGCCGGCCATCTAGTCATCCCTGCACTAACACATAATGGCCCACAGGGTCTATAATTGTGTCGTCAGTTGTTAATGGGGTACCGAATCTGCTCCAAAGTAGTGTACCCTGGACATAACTAGAGAAATTGGTGGCATGGACCTGACCACTCCATTGCTGCTGTAGTCTATTGGTTTCCTTTTGCGTGAGGTGTGTTTCCTGCAATAGTGCCATGTGTATTGAATGTCTTTTCAAGTAAGCATATACTGAGTAGCCACCTGATGGTGCGTACATGCCTCTGACATTCCGTGTCATTATGTTAAAGTGTGCCATGAGTAGTATGTGAGGTCGGTCATCCCCTTGGTGTCAGTGTATCGGCAGTAAGAGCGATGAGTCTTGGGCAAGAAACAAACGTTATGTAATGTGTGAGGTAGAGCTTGGTGAGGGTGCGGGTCATAGCGAACAAATAAACACAATTTAACAACAATCACAAAATTGTAAATACCAAAGGAGCAGAAACACACCATGGACCGTATTACAATAAGTGCCCTGGGGGCGCAATGGGCGTTTGCGCCCGCTTTGCGCGCCCCCAGGGCACTTTGGTATTATAGAAGGGGGCGCAGACGCTTGTGCCTCCCCTTCTATAATACCGATAGCGCTGTTGCACTTAAAGCGCCAGTGCTACCTTCAGAGGGTGTTCCCTCATTTGCATAGGGGTGTGCCTTATGCAAATGAGGGAATTCCTTTGACTGCGCCCGCGCCATATTACAGACGCGGGCGCAGAGTCAAAGGAGCCCTCAGGAGGCGCACTGATAGTGCGCCATTTGAAAGGTGGCGCACTGTCAGTGCGCCTCCTGACAGTAGCTCTCTGCAGGGGGTAAAGTGGGTCCCATGGACCCCCCAGACATCCCCTTGCAGGCGGGTGCAGTCACTGACTGCACCCGCCTGCAAGGGGATCTCAATAACCCTGTAAAAGTGCAGGTGGGTGCCGCCTGCATTGTGAAAACAAGGAACAGCTGCTCCGTGTTTTCACATGAATGCGCTGCCCTGGGGGCAGAGCGAGTTCGCGGCTGCCCTGGGGGCAGCGCATACATCATAATAGGGCGCATTGTGATTTTTTGCGCCCGGCGCACTTTTCAAAAGGTGCGCCGGGCGCAAACAATCACAATGCATAATATGGCCCCATATGTCCACCCAAACAAGTAACAACTTCAAGTGAGGAAAGGCAACTACGCAGTAATCTATAGGGGTTAGCTAAGGTGCCAGCAGGCAGTCTCACAGCTACAGTGAAATGATATGTCCGGGGACCCACACAGCGCATAGGTATACAAGATTTGCCCCATCCCCAAGGCACGGTCAGAAGTGATAATGGCTACCTGAGGTTGTAGTCCCAATTAACAGAATAATTCAGATCATACCTCCAAGGTACAAGAAACCAGATGGATATAGACATGGTTGACAGTTTCAGGTACAGGTAGGAGTAGCAGTAGGACTGCAGAATGTGATCAGCATTAACGGCAGGTGTCAAACAATGTCATCTGCTGTCTGCGGCAGCGGAGAAATGCCCGGGGGAGAGGTGGGGGGCGGTTGAGTCAGTCCTGGAAATGCACGTGATCGAAGAGCCATCTTCACTGAGTGATCGAACTGAGTCATCATTTATCCCGGAGTTCCTATCCTGTTCAACCATTGCTGCTGCAGTTTGTAGTGCCTGTAAACGTTCCTGCAACATTTGTTTCAAGTCAGGGACAGCCATTAGGGTAGGACGCTTTGTTTTGAGTTGCCGGTATCGGTGCCGCATCCCCGTTCCATGTGATTGGTGTTGCCTGGGTGTGCAGGTTTGCTGTTTATGGAGCATCCTGTGGAGTCTAGCCAGACCCAGACCTCTGTGTGTCGAAGAAATGAGTCTTCCCTTCCGTCGCAACTTGCAGATGTGCTGGAAACTAAAATAAGCATCTTTTATGATGTTTAAGACCCATATGTCTTGATTTATTTCTTCCCACTAGCTCTAGAATTCCTTCAAACTTCCCCTCACAAGACTCTTAGGAATAGTCAGGATTTTGGATGTTGCTGTGGATGCAGCAGGGATGGTTGGAGCTGGGATTTATCAGTAAGCCCGCCTCCCCTGGCCTCACATCCTGTAATGGATGGGGAATCTCCTTTGTTTGAAATTTTGAATGAGACACCTCTGAATAAAAGACTCTTTAGCCTGAGGAAATTCTACAGGTCTGCAAAAACGTCTTTTTGTCTGCAGATTTTTGCACTAAATCGTTCAACTGAGAACCAAAATGTTTTGGCCCCAAGAATGGTGTATTAAACCCTTTGAATCACGTCCAGCTTCCACATTTTTAAATTAGAAGTCATCTTCCCATTACCAAGGCTCCTACTACCAGGGCCGGACTGGGAACAGAAACCGGCCCTGGCAAACTGCTCAGCCGGCCCCCCCTGGGGTGAGGGGGAAGTGCAGCCGAGCAGTTTGCGAGGGCCGGTTTCGGCCGATTTTGTTACCGGGGGCCGATATTGCCGACCCCCGGTAACAAAAACGGCCCCCCAGGGGCCCAAAACCAGCCCCCACCCTAGCGGCCTACCGGGGAAACGCCCGGTGCCCGCTATGGCCAGTCCGGCCCTGCCTACTACTCTTGTAACATACCACAAAGTGAAAGAATTGTTATAGGAGAGGAATTAGGCTAACAACTCTTGCTATACTGTTTCTATGAATATAGTAGGACTGTGTATTCAGATCAACAAATCTTTGTAATATAGAGACTGAGTCTTATATAATCAGTGAATGTTGGTTTGTTTGGCTAGCTCACACTACCACATCTAAAACCGTAACCTTATAGAGTTATTGACAGCCACAGTCCGGGCAGGTAACAGCGGTGGGGCCGGGGATTTCGAGGGACGATGCAGAGGGAAAATTAAATAAATAATTAATTTTCCCTCTGCATCGTCCCTCGAAACCCCCCCACGCGGCCCCACCGCTGTTACCTGCACGGACCGCGTTGGTTATAACCGTTTTGTTTGCCACTTTTAGCTGCCCACCGTGTCACAGAGAAAAGATACAATAATACATTTTCAAATGTTTGTTGAAAAACTCTAATCATTGTAAGTAAAACATGAACAGCAATTATTAGAAAAATGAGACACATCATTGTTATAAGTATTATTGGAATGGTGAAAAACACAAACAATTTAACTGTGTTAATTGTCCATAATAATACTAAGGTTACTCCTATCCATCACTAATACCTCTATGCTAAAGAGAGCATTCGGGAATACCCTTCTGCCAGTCCTGTTGGAATGACCTAACCCCACATCTGGTACAGTGAGTCAAGAAGCCCTCCTGAGTGCTTTAACAAATGCACCCTGTCTTGAGTGTGCAGGCCTGCACACCTCTCTTGCACAGCTATCTTCCTTCTCAGGATGAAGGTCGGGGACAGCAGAACTGCATCTCAGTCACAGCGCACAGGCAGTCTCCATGATAACTCCGTTGGGAAGTGAACCTCTCTCTGACTTTAGCATGGACGCTGTTCAAATAATAAAAGAGCAAGCTTATCACACTCTGCCACAGAAAATAAAACAAAGCATTGTGTTCTCAAAAGTGCGACCCTGGAACTAATTTGTACAGACTACGCGGCGACAACGTCTATCAGGAATAAATGCATGCATGGCACATTCTCGAGTGGGGGAAAATGTGCAAATCACCATTAGAAAAAGATGCTAATTCAAAAACAAAAAGCTCATCTGGAGGATAAATGTAAGCTCCACAGCACTCCATCTTGGGTCTGCCTCTTCGTGCAAATAGTAACTGATTATTTTTTTGGGCTTGGGAGGCATAGGCAGCAGAGGCACCAGCTCTTATTGAAAAGTTTGAAGCAGCATATGATCTTTTCAACAATGCCTCCAGTTTTTTAACAACATTAACTGGTAAAGTGGCTTCCTCAAATGCTAAGGATGAAGTCAATGGCACAGTTGCAAATTCACTCTTGGAACCTAAAGAAAGTCCTCTACAAAACCCTTCAATTGGCACCTTTTAACAAGAAACCTTGGAAATTATGTTTTATCAATACCTTTCCACTCTTCACCATTTTGAAGTCTGCTTTCAAAATCTAAGACTTCTCTTCTGTGTTTTAAGATTTCTTGCAGCTGTGAACCATGAATATATTTGCCTTTTGGCCCCTCCTAGGGCCGTATTATACACTGTGCCCCGGGAAGCAAGAGGTGTGTGCGCCCACTTTGTGCACCCCTGCAACACAATGACATTACAGAAGGGGCCACAGACGCATGTGCGGCTCCTTCTGAAATACTGGCACACATGTAGCACCAGTGCTATCATGAGAGTGCGTTCGCTCATTTGCATGGGGGCATGACCTATGTAAATGAGGGAATCTCTTTGCCTCTGCACTCGCGCCTTATTATAGACATGGCACAGCGGCAAACATGCCCTTAGGAGACGCATGGCTAGTGCGCCGCAGAACGCTAGAGCATTGTCAGTGGGCCTCCTGAAGGCAGGCCTTTCGTGGAGTGAAAGACATCCCTCTGCAGGTGGATGCAGTCACTCTCTGGGATCTCTAAACACACTGGAAAGGGCAGCGGGCTGCACAGAGAAACATGGAGCAGTTTCAAGCAGCTGCTCTGTATTTCACTGAATGCGCTCTTCCAGCGCAGCAGGATTTTATGGCTACCCTAGGGGCAGTACATTCATTGTAATATGGTGCATTGACGCCGTTTGGGGCCGGGTCACCTTTTGAAATTTGTGATGAGGCGCAAACAGGGAAAGTGTTCCTTATGTGTAATATGGCCGCTGATCCTCATCTAAATCATGCTGCAAGATTTGCCTTTTTGCAGGAGCTTCATTGAAGGCTTTACTGACAGCATTTTCAATCATAGATTGAGTTCTGTTCTTGTAATTGTCTGAATCCTAGCAGCTTCTGAATTTTGTCTGTCCTCCTCCACATGGTGGCGCTTCTGAGTCGCTTTTGATGGCTCCATTGCCCTGGCTCAAGCAGAATAACTGTACTCCTTGCAACAGTCTCCCCAATAGCCCTCTTAACCCGCAAAAATTCTTGTCTCATGACAATTTGCAGGCTAAGACTAGGGGTGTGTGAAATTCACATAATTTGCTTTTGCGTAATTACGTCACATTTCGACAAAATTATGCGTAATTCGGCAAAATGAACATCCATCATTTCGCACTATATTTTAATGAGAAATGCATTATTGTGGGGCGTGGCTTCGGAGCCTCTGGAGATGGCCGCAGATCGGGAGAGCTCCGTGACGACGTGAGGCACCGGACGGCCTCCAGGTCACATTTTTCGATAATTGGGCTCCAAACTGTGCCCACATGCATCGGAACTCCGGCTCCAGCGTTTGCCAGCTCTACAAATCATCGGGGTGAGCGTCAAGGCTCTATTTTTGACTTTCTCCCTCAGCCGCGGATGCATCGTTGTTGCGGCCGCCATTTTGAATTTTCAGCCGTTTTTTCCCTATATTGCTGACTGAATGCCTCAAACTCCGTTTTCCTCACAGAACTTTGTTGATATGGCAATTTCTCAACGTTTTTCTTCATCTCTTTTTGTACGATATTTCATGGCGAAACCACGTTCTATTCGCAATAGTGCTCAACCCAATAATTTTACTTCATTGGAAGAATACAATCCTTTCAGTGTTTTACAAGAAAATATGGAAGAGGTAATTTCTGGTCCTTCGATATCAAATGGCTCTGTGCCCAATACTCCTCGATCCAACTCCAAACCGGGTTCTAAAATACTCTCCGCCTCAACTGCTACACCAGGCAAACGAATCAAGAAGGACCCACCTTCTCCTACTGCTCCTCCTTCTTCAATCTCCATGGAGTTACTTCTTGAGGAAATTCGTGCTCTTAAACCTCACATGGAGGAAACCAACATACGCCTGCAGAATCTTGAAGATAATTGGGTACATACTGAACAAAGAGTTGAACATTTAGAGAAAAGAATTGACTCTGTTCAAGCTATCACAGACCAAGTTCCTTCCATGAATAAAGAGTTAATTTCTCTTAAACAACAGATAGAAAATTTGGAAAACCGCAATAGGCGTAATAATTTACGCATTTATGGCCTTATGGAAGGTCTCGAAGGTTCCAATCCGCTCTCCTTTTTTCAATCCTTTTTACCCACTCTTCTTGGCTTCTCAGATTCCCCACCATTGAATATTCAGCGAGCACATCGATTGGGCCAGGGTCCTCGCTCCTCATCCTCTTCTTCAACGAAACCTAGAGGTGTTATTTTATACTTTCTGGAGTACACTGATCTACTCAAAGTCCTTCAGGCCGCCAGACAGAAAGGAAAAATTTCTTGGAATGGCTCTAACCTTTTCTTCGCTCAAGACTATGCCAAAGCCACTGCAGATCGACGGAAGCAATTCCTGGACATGAGACCAGCCCTTCGTAACCTGAACGCTAGATATGGCTTGTTTCACCCTTGCCTTTTCAAAGTGACTTACAACAATAAAACAACATCTTATGAAGATCCTGCTCGTCTTCAACATTTTTTGAACACTTGCAAAGGTGAATCTATGGACATTCCTCGATCCTCAATGGCTTGACTGTTTCATTAATACCTGTCGTTGTTTATACCTTGTTCTCTTCCTGATGTGTCTTTTGTAGTTCCGTCATGTCTCTGGTTGATCATTTCTTTATTTTTCTCCAACAGGTGCGGTTTTGTGATCCCTTGATTTATGTTTCCCTCATTATACCTGGATGGTGTCCCCCCTTGCCGTCGTCGCTTTGGAGTCTCTCGTTTTGACGTGCAGTCTCCCCTGTGTGGCTTCACCAACCCTGTTTTATCGTACGTTTGTGGTATGCCTTTTTGTTATCTCCTTTTCAAATATCAACTGTTTGTCTTGTATTGTATTCCTGTTCTTTGTTATGTTCTTCCTTTTTCCCTATCTCTTCCTCTTCTTCTCCTCTCTCTTTATCTCCCTAATTTCCTATCCTACTCCAATTAC
Organism: Calotriton arnoldi; assembly: GCA_963921515.1. Lineage (NCBI taxonomy): Eukaryota > Metazoa > Chordata > Amphibia > Caudata > Salamandridae > Calotriton > Calotriton arnoldi. The sequence continues at coordinate 1,260,759 of CAWUFW010003604.1, read as the reverse complement.
TGGTCATTTTTCTATTTCTCTGATTTATCTCATTCTTTATCACATTTTCACTCCCTTTCTTCCTCCACACTTCTCTTCTTCTACATTCCTCTTTTCTCTATGATATTTCCTCCAGTTAATATTTTGACATGTGATACATCGCTATATACACATACTTAAGAATGTTTATATTACAAATTTTGGAATTTAATATTCAATTTTAGATGTCGTTAAATATTATATCTTGGAATGTTAAAGGTTTGGGCTCTCCCATTAAACGACAGCGAGTTTTATCACATATTGCAGGCCTAAAAGGGGATATTGCTCTATTGCAAGAAATTCATGTAACAGATACTGAGATAATCAAATTACGTCGTCATTGGGTGGGCCATGTTTTTGCATCACCGGGTTCAGGGAAACGTAATGGGGTTGCTATTCTCTGCCATAAACGTTTAAATGTCCAGCTCATACGTCAAGATAAGGATTCTGAAGGTAGATGGGTTTCAGTATCTTTATTGATTAACAAGATTCCTTTAACCATTTTTAATGTATACGCCCCCACTAATCATGATAAATTGTTTTGTCCTCAAATTCTTTCCTCTTTGATGCAATGTACTGATGATTATTTAATTTTTGGTGGTGATTGTAACATGGTTATGGATCCTTTTATAGATAGACGGTCTACCTCTAGATTCTCACCTTCTTCCATGCATACTCAATTTACCTCCACTATATCTCAAAGGTCTCTTGTAGATTCTTGGAGATTATGCCATCCTACTTTACAAGAATACACTTATTATTCCCCTGCTCACTCCTCTCAATCCCGAATTGATTACCTTTTTATTTCCAAAGCCCTAACTCAGCACATTTCCCAATCTGACATAGGCTCTATTTTAATCTCTGATCATGCCCCAGATTCTTTAAGTTTAGATTTACTTCCTCCCATTAAAGGTGCTAAACGATGGAGATTCAATAATTCTCTCCTATTAGATTCTAAATTTACATCAGCCTTTCTCGATTTTGCAACAATATTTTTGCAGAAAATGAGTCCCCTCAGTCATCCCCTCAACTTATTTGGGATACCTTTAAAGCTGCCTCTAGAGACTTCATTATTTCGTTTGTAACCCAAAAACGACGTACATCTTCCCACTCCATACAATTACTTAATGCACAAATTAAAAAATTGGAACACTATTATTATTTAACAAAGAGCCAATCTGATTTAAATGAACTTATTAAAGCTAAATTCACTTTTAATAAACTTTCTACTGAGTCTGCCAACCTGTACCTCCTCAAGTCTAATGCTAAATACTATTGTGCACAAAATAAATCTGGCAACCTTCTGGCCAATTATCTTAAGATTAAAAAGGAACGTGCTAAAATTGAATCTATCGTAAATCCAGCCAATAAGACAGTTCATAAAGACGAAGATATTCTATTTGAATTCACTAATTTTTACCAAAAGCTTTATACACCTGAATTTCCCCCTCAACCGACTGATATTTTGCAATATTTATCTTCCATTCCCCCACCTTCAGCTCCAGATGTAGTTTTCTCTTCCTTAGAGGCTGACATACAAACTGAGGACATTCTTAAAGCCATTCACGTACTCAAAAAGGGAAAGCTCCTGGGCCTGACGGCTTTACAATAGAATTTTACACACATTTTTCTAGCCTCCTCATTCCCAAACTACATCAATTATTTCTATTCTTTATAGAGTCCCAGAAATCTGAAGGTTCTTTTCAAGAAGCTTTGATCTGTCTTCTCCCTAAAGAAAATAAAGACCACACAATGTGCAAGAACTATAGACCCATTTCTTTAATAAATTTAGATTATAAGATTTTTGCAAAAATTCTTGCTCTCCGCTTAGACAATATTTTACCACAGTTAATTGGCAGAGAACAATGTGGTTTTATAAAAGGCCGCCACCTATCTGATAATACTCGACTCTTTTTCAATGTCCTTAGTAAATCCCAATCCCATAAACAATCATTAGCAGCTGTTGCACTAGATGCTGAAAAAGCATTTGATAGAGTCAACTGGCAATTTATTTTTTCAACACTTGTTTGGTTTGGTTTTGGCCCCAAATTTCTTTCTTATGTCTCGCTACTTTTCCTAGATCCTTTATCCTAGCTAATGGTCAGGTATCTTCTTCTTTTCCCCTATACAGAGGGGTTCGGCAAGGTTGCCCACTATCTCCCTTATTATTTATTTTGGCATTAGAACCCTTTCTAACAAAAATTAGTCTGAATAAAGACATTACCGGTTTTCCATACGGTGATAAACAACTAAAAATCTCAGCATATGCAGATGATATTCTTTTATTTATTTCCAACCCCCAAACCTCTGTACCGACTTTTCTTTCGGAAGTCTCGGATTTTGCGTTAGTTTCAGGGTACAAACTCAATGTGGATAAATGTGAAATCCTTCCTCTAAACAAACATTGTTTCCATGCTGACTTCTTGGCTTCCTCCTTTCACTGGAGCCCAACTAAGATCAAATACTTAGGCTTATGGTTCACACCTTCCATTAAAGATACTGTAGCATTAAATTTAAAAAACTTGCAATCAACTTTAAACAACTCCACGACACGTTGGCATCCCTTATTCTTATCCTGGTGGGGTAGATTGGATTCTATAAAAATGATGCTAGTCCCAATCATTTTATTTTTCTTATCTAATCTCCCAATCAATATCCCCAAATCTTGTTATAAAAATATCTACAGTATTTTATCAAAATTTTTATGGCAAAGCAAAAAAGCTAGGATGTCTTTCTCCAAACTTAAACAACCTAAGCATATGGGTGGAGTCAACTTTCCTGATTTTTCTTCATATCACACTTCATTTTTTCTTAAACATTCTTGTTCTCTGATATCTGAAAATATGACTAACTCTAATTCTCAACCTTTGTGGGTAGAAATTGAAACTTCTTTCTTCCACCCCTTCACCTTTGAAGAGTTTGTTTCTATTTCTTATACTCCAACAAGATGGTCTCTCCCCATTCTTAAGAATATCCGTAAAATATTTCAACCTCTCATATTAAATGGACTTGATGATCGTACCCGTTTTTTACAATCTCCAATTTGGTATAATAAATATATTAAAATTAAAAATAGAACTCTTTTTTGGAAAGATTGGTTAAACCTCGGGCTTAAATGGACTCATCAACTTTTTCAGGGTGATATCTGTATCCCCTTTTCTACACTTCAATCCCGCTTTTCTTTACCTCTCTACTTTTATTCCAAATATATAATGCTGACTACAGCCGCTCAAACTGCCTATGACGCGTTCTCACCCTCCTCTTCATTTACTAATCCCTTTCCTACCACACTCTCATTTTTACATACCTCTCCTTCTGCATCCCAAATCTATAAGAAATTAAGAGATACCTCTGTCACTCGTGATAAATCTAAAGTAGAATGTATGATTTAGGTGAATCTTTTCCTATTTTAATATGGAACAAAATTTGGACAAAAATAAGGAAGTCTTCTAGAGCAGCTAACACTACACAGACTTTATTTTTCATATATAATAGACTTCAGATCACTCCAGCTAAATTACATCACATAGATCCTAATATCCACTCTACCTGTTGGTCTTGCTCGTCTCCTGTAGCAGATCTTAAACATATGTTATTTACGTGCCCGTCTATTCATGATTTTTGGACCAAAGTGTGGCAACAGATTAATAAAAATGTTCTTACTCATATCCCTTTTTCTTTTTTACATATTTTTCTAGGTAGCATCTCAGAGGTATGGTCCTCCTCCAATTTTAACGTTTCCATTATTGATCTACTTATTGCTGTAGCATTTCAACAAATCACCAAGTCATGGAAAAATGCCTCAAATGTTTCATTTCAAGCATGGTGGGATGGAGTTTGTTATAACCATAGATTGGATAGGGCTTACGTTCACCCAATTGCACTTGCTATCAAACGAGATTTACTATGGTTACCTATTACTAATTTCTTAAACACGTCTGCAAAATCTTTACCCCTACATAACCCTAGCAATGAAGAAGTACCCAAACCTCCTTGAAGTTAACGGTTAATAATTGTTGTATCATTTGTTTTATATCTTAAATATACCATAAGTTACTAATATAGATAATTATTGTTACTCAATTGCTTTGTTTTAAATATAAGACCAGTTTTACCAGATAATGCTTCCTTCTCCCCCCCTTCCTCCTTTCCTTCCTTCATCTCCTTTTTACCCCTGTATGAAATTTTTGCATTCTATCTTGTTTATATACTGTATCTTACTGCTGTTACATCTTATATTTATATTCAATAAATTCTCTTTTAAAACTTAAAGAAATGCATTATTGTGTCACGTGAGGACGCGTTTCATGCAACAACAAATAAAGTACAAAAACACGACATGAAATCAACTCAGCCCCAAATTTAACAATAATAAAATGAAACTGCAACAAAATGGAAATGTGAAAAGATCATTTAACTCGGAGAGAGGCAAAGGGGCGTAGTACGCTCAGATCAGTCAATATTTTAGGCGCCCTATGCTGTTTAGGTGTTTGTGTTCCTATTCGTTGTTCCTTTCCCTTGGAGTCTTTCAAAAGAGTTTTTTTATCTGTCTTTGCTGTTATATTTTCCCTGCGCAAATTCTTACCGGATATACTGGGGAGAATTTCTAGAGGGAAGAACCCAGAACGTTGTCATTTCTGCACGGCTTGCAATCCGAAATCTGGCTGAGGGCCTGATTGGGCAAACTACCTTTTCTGTGTTTTTTTGGTACTATCTCGGGCCTCTAGGCACTGTAACCTAAATCTAAAGTGCAAAATGATGCCCAGCCGCAGTATGTGATGGGGGAGCCCCGAGTCTCCTATATCTGTCACAGAAATCCATTAGTCTTGAGCTGAATGGGCCCCTCTGAAGGGCCGGGCCCCTTCTAAAGGGGACCCTCTGCACCGCAGGGGCTACAGGCGCCTGCCTTAAGCCCCCGCTGAAGTGGAAACGAGAAACCAGCCTCTGATTTACTTTTCTGAACGAATCCTAGAGGGAGCTGAGAGTCGCCCGCTTCCACCAGCTGCCGCTAGGCCCTGTGATTAACCCATGCTCCTCGAAGCCCTTCTCCGTGCTAGTCCGCAGTAGTCCCTGTTACTCTGTCTTCCCTCCTCTAACTCTGCTCACAGTGGACGCTGCATGACAGCCGCTACCCCTCGGCAGCACAGAGGCCGAGAGATGGGTTTACTGCGAGCGCGGGCAGCTTTCTGCATAACGAAGACAGATCCGAGATGTACAGGACGTATCTTTTAATAGTTTCAATTTTCTAACGAAAATGAAGTACTTAAGCGCTCTTATTTCTCGGTTATAAACAAGATTCTATGATCTATACTTCTGCTTGTTTGTTTTTGAGTTCAGCATTGCATTTGGTGTCACATTATGTTCCAACTCTGGACCTTCATTCAATAATCCAAAGCATTCTGGGAGTTGTAGCCCTGATTCACCTTTTTATTTTTTTGCAGATTTATATAGCGCGAACTCGACCGAAGGTATTGGAGCCCTTTACATGAGCACCAGTTACATTAGACAAGGACACATTCATTTTTTTATTTTTTTTTGGTAGGCACAGGGAGAATAAGTGATTTGCCCAGAATCACAGGATGTGGATGCAACCCCAAGGCTCGAACCTTAGTTTCCCAGCTCCAAAGTCGGCAATCTAGCCGTCAGACCACATCCTTAATTCAACCAATTACGCCATATTTCCGTCGGTTGTAGAAAGAACAAGTAAGGTAGACTATTTCCCCTAGAAACCTGGGGGCAGATTTACAAGCCCCTTGCGCCACCCATACGTCACTTTTCCCATGTTAAAAATGACACAAAAGTGGCGCAAGGGGCTTGTAAATCTGCCCCCTGGAATCAGCCGCTGTCCTTAAAATAATGTTCTGTATGCCAGAGTCATATGGCAGACAAAAGCTATCCCAGCAGTGCCACCAGACACGAATGGCAGCTGTAAAAGCCAAGGTTGCATTTGCATTTTGCAGATCAGCACTTTTAAATCACTGGAAGTTAATAAACACCCATGCTCATTATCAAGAGACACTAATCAAGGTCCTGCTTACTGATTCTGCCGGTAAATAAGACTCCCTGGCGACAGGATTTCGAGTGCCAGTCAACACGTACTCCAGCCAGCCTGTAGGTCATTTGAAAGACGTCGTCAGTGTGACGGGCTTTGCAAACAGTATTATGCAGTATTGTATTGCAGCATTTTTATAGTGCTTACTTCCCCTATGGGAAGCGCTAAAGCACTTGCCTACATGAGTACCACGTTACACCATGTAGGGTGTGTGGTTGGAAGGATGTTTTTGTTTTGATCTTTTGTGGGAAGTGTTTCCATGTTGTGCGTGGTGACCACCGAAGTGCGGTTATCGTGTTATAGGACGTAGCATGCAGCAGTGTGTTGGATGATGAAATGTACGAGACAGACGCACAGGTTTATGGTTTTCAGTATGCTGGCAGCTTTGAAAAGTTCTGCAGGTACTTTATGGCATTTAATATGATATTGTCTGTGTTGGGTTGTTCATGTTGTTGCTTCGTGACTTTAAGGAACACTCACCATCGTGGGGTTCTAGAATTAGGCGCGAGAAAATTGTCCAGTTGCTTCTGTGCTGGATGGTCCAGCTGTCCGTTGCTCTGTCTTGGTGGCAATAAAGAAACCTGAAAAACCAGAAGACTCACCCCAACTTCTTTTCACTGGCGACGAGTTACCGTTGCCTCCAAGACGTCCACGTGTGTGGAGTTTGCTATTTCTTCCTTCGCCAGCCTCCAGTCGACGATTCTGAGCAGCGGACCCCTTAGTGTCGTCTGGACTGCCAATTCCTTGAAGCCGTTCTTTGTGCCAGGCTGCAGAAGAAAACCGCGTTCCTGTTGAAGGTTTTGGTGAGACGCTGTTTATTTTAAATCATTTTAAGTATCTTCTCGCGCCATTGTCCGGGCGCGCCTCCGAATGCTCATGCAGTTCCTACTGTGACGTGCCACGTATCGACGTGAATCTTGCCTGTTTGCCTGGCGCTGCCTTACGCTGTGTCCCTACGTACACAACGCCATTTTCTTCATCTTCTTCGCGTCGCTTCACCGTAGCAACGCCAGCGTTTCTTCTACCGCTGATGCGCACAAATCTTGAATATTTATCTCTTCAAGCGCACAGCATTTCACGGCGTTTTCTTCACCGCTGATGCGCACAGCATATAATCCTTCAAGCGCGCAATTTAAAAAGTAATCACGTCACATATTGTTATTATTATCCCAATCTACTTCATAATGCTGCATATCTCCTTCCATGTGCACAGCTCGCAATTCAATCGCTGATGCGCACAGTTCATAACTGTCCACCATTTGTTCTTCAATCTTTCTCAAACGCTGATGTGCACAGCATCTTGCCATTTTAATTTTCTTGCACACAGTTCAAAGAGAAATCGCTGATGGGCACAATTTATTTACTTCATTCATCTCAAGAATCTACACGCCTTCATTCACAGTGCATTTGCGTCACGGTGACACACACAATTTATTTTTACAGTGTGTCATCCCTTAAACCTCGGTGACACACTCACCGTGTGCATCTCATCAACCTTCTTGTGTTTTGTCTCTTTGCTCTGTTCATAATGCAACAATCTTTGCAGTCTCCTCCTGCGTTTTCACCCAACCCTTCTTCTCCTGAGTCCGATTGGGAGAAGTGGAAGGAAAGTTTCGAGGCATATTTAGATGCTCTTGATGGTGATTCTTTCACGCACAAAAATAAATTCTCAATCTTAAGACATTGTCTAGGTACAGAAGGTCGCAGTATCCTCAAACATATCCCAAAAGTCCTGGTGTTGTTCCTTGAAGGTGAAGGTGATGCCGTTGAAGACGAATACGCCACAGCCATCAAATCTCTTGACTCTAGGTTCAAGGCATGTAAGAATATCACTTTAGAGAGGCATAAATTCTATAAAAGAGCACAACTTTCTGGGGAGTCTGCATCCAGTTTTGTCTGCGCTTTGCGAATCCTAGCAGCTACGTGCGACTATAAGACATTTGAGGAGGAAATGATAAGAGACCAGCTTGTGGAAAAGACTAATAACAAAAAGGTCCAAGAAGCTCTCCTATCCAAACCTGATCTAACTTTACAGAAAGCTTTGGAGATAGCCACAAGAATTGAGAGCACCACTTCTTACCTGGAACTAATGTCGCTTTCCAGTTCAAGCTCTTCAACGCAAAATATTCTAGCTGTTAAAAGCAAATATAAATTCTCAAAAGAGAAACCTCGCCAAGAAAAATCTGCAGAGCATGTAAGGTCTAGCACCAAACCCTCTAACAAACGTTGGGAATGTTATCGCTGCGGCAGCAGCTCTCACCTCGGCAATGCCAGATTCTGTCCTGCCCGAGATAAAACATGCGCTAAATGCTTTAAGAAAGGACACTTCGCCAACGTTTGTAGATCTAGCGGCAAATCATCTGTATATCCTGGGTCATCTTCCAAGAAAATCCTCAATGTTGAGCATCTCACGGGAGAGTCCTCTTCAAGTGATGAGGACCAAATTTGTTTGATAACTGAGTCTCAACACACCGATGTTGTTTCCACCATTTCGCAAGGAACAAGACGTCCGTTATGTACCCTCTCCGTCAACGGAAAAGATGTCAAGATGTTGGCTGACTCCGGGTCCCCATTCACACTCATTAGTGACAAAATATGGGAAGAATTATTTCACTATCAAGGTTTCATTCTAATACAGTCAACTGTTCGCCCTGTTGGCTATGGTGGTAAGACCATCGAAGTTCTTGGTGAATTTCATGCCAATTTGTGTTTCAAAGGTAGTAATGCCCAAGGTGTTGTTTACGTAGCCAAAGATGATACCTGTTTGCTGGGGTGGCATGACCAAGGGAATCTGGGGATTATTTTAGATCCCAATGATCCTCAGCAAGTTATATTAAAGAAGGATTTAATTTCTATACTAACTGTCAAGAATGAAACATGGGAGTCTGTGTATCCCGAGATCTTCAATGACAAATTAGGTCTATTTAAGGGATTTAAACACAAAATCAGATTGTTTGATGGTGCCAAATCGGTGGTGCACAAAGTTTGCAGAGTACCCCTAGCCCTACACGACGCACTTAAAGAAGAATTACACAAGTTATGTTCTAGTGAGGTCATAGAACCCATCGAATCCTCCGATTGGGTTTCCCCCATTGTTTTAGCCCGTAAGGCCAATGGGGCGTTGCGCATGTGTGTTGATCTTCGCGATTTGAATCTACATATCTGGGTTGATCAACACCCATTGCCCAACATCACTGAATTGACAACTACTCTGAAGGATGGCTAGTGGTTTAGCCTACTTGACATGACTTCGGCTTATCATCAAATTGATTTCCACCCCGATTCCAGACACTACACCGCGTTCATCACCCCGGAGGGCCTGTACCAATACAAACACATGCCCTTTGGACTTGCTTCTGCATCTGCAGTCTTTCAAAGAATTGTAGAGAGCATGTTCAAAGACATACCCGGGGTGATGGCGTTCCAAGATGATGTGCTGGTTTACGGCTCCAATCAAAACCAACATGATGAAAGGTTGCATACTGTTCTTTCCATCTTACGGGAAAAGGGTGTCACTTTGAGCCTTGAAAAGTGTAAAATTAATGTAACTTCAGTAGATTATTTAGGGTACAGAATATCTGCTAAGGGTGTTGAACCCAAAGCCAGTCTGGTTAAAGCTATCGAAGATTTCTGTGTACCTGGTGACAAAGACCAGTTGAGGTCTTTCATGGGACTCATCGAGTTCTATGCGAGGTTTGTACCCAACTGCTCCTCCAAGATTTTTCACATGAGAAATCTTCTTAAAAAGAATGTTGTTTTCAAATGGAGTACTGAATGTGCTGAAGAGTTTCAATTAATCAAAAAAGAAATTGTACACGCTATTCCTCTTAAGTCCTTCGACATCAATGACCACACCATAATCATGACTGATGCTAGTCAGAAAGGCCTTGGTGCTGTACTTATGCAACATAGGGACGGTAGAGATGAAGTGGTAGCCTTCGCCTCCAGAAGCCTTAAGGGTGCCGAAGCTACGTATTCAGTAATTGAACGAGAGGCGTTGGCTTGTTGGTGGGGCATTGTTCATTTTAAACAGTATCTGTGGGGCTCCAAGTTTACTGTAAGAGTGGACCACAAACCCTTGGTCCAGCTTTTTACCACTAAGGGAGGGGATAAGGCCACTCCCCGAATTGCCAATTGGCAATATAGGCTTTTAGAACATAACTTTGATGTCGAGTATATTCCGGGTATACGAAATGTTTTAGCAGACTGTTTGTCCAGATTGCCCAGCAGTACACATGAGGAGGGTGATTATGACGACAAGGGTTTTGATTCTGATATCTTTTGTTATGCTCTGTCACACTCTTATGGAGCCATTTTAGAGAATGAGTGGAGAGACGCATATGATACTGACTTAGACATTAAAAAAATAATGGATGTAGTCCACACAGGTTGGACAAGGGAATGTTCTCAAGATGATGTCATCTGCAAGTTCAAACATGTTTTTGATGAACTCTCTATTGTAAATGGTCTCCTGTATCGTTCTTCTCTATTGGTAGTTCCAGTTGGCATGAGAGACAAAGTTCTTTCCCTAGTCCATGAAGGCCACATTGGCATGCGGGCCATGAAGAGAAGAATTAGGGAGCGTTTTTGGTGGCCTGGTCTAGACAAACAAGTTGAGCATTTTGTAAGAGATTGTCCACACTGTGCCATAAGTGATAAGTTTCAGGTGACAATTCCCAGTCCTGTGCAAGCTGTGAGTGTTCCTTCCAAACCCTGGTCCAAATTGTCCATTGACGTCATTGGTCCTTTAACATTATCCGACAGTGGTGTTTCCGAATATGGTTTAGTTCTAATGGATTATCACAGTCGTTGGCCAGAGTTAAAGTTTGTGAAAGCTCCTACCACTGCTTGCGTGATAGAATTCCTAGAATTTCTTATTTGCAAGGGAAGGTGTTCCCGATGAAATAGTTTCAGACAATGGCTGTCAATTTACCTCTTCAGAATTTGAGAGTTTCCTTGACTTCATGGGTATTAAACATACCAAAACCTCACTTTATCACCCTAGGAGTAATGGTCTCGTTGAGAGATTCAACAGGGTGATTAAGGACAACATACAATTATCAAAAGCCAGTAGTTTAAATTGTAAAAATGAACTAAAAAACTTGTTGTGGGCTATACGAACCACCCCCAATTCTGACACTGAGGTTTCCCCATTAATTTTACTTAGGGACCGCCTTCCATCTTCAAAATTGTTAAGGAAGTGGATGGGTGTGTTTGAATTACCTGCAGGTAAGATACGAGAAGTAGGGAGGAAAAGAGTGGAAGCTCAGAACAAGTATATTCAATGTAGCTCTAGGGAATTTAATGTGAAAGTGGGTGATCGTGTCCGAATTAAATGTTCTCGGATTTTACCCAAGGGTGAATCCAAATTCTCTGATTTCAAGTCTGTTGTGAGAGTCAACAAAAATGTTGTACAATTGGAGCACGGAAGATGGTGGAACAGAAACAAGGTTTATGTTCCCAAGTCATCTCATGTTTTGACATCTAATAATTTTGAGTCTTGCCATGGTTCCAGTACCCGTGTCCCTTCTTCCAGGGCAACAAGGTTACCCAACAAATTTCATGATTATATTATGCACTAACTTGTTTTGCCAACAAATTTCATGATTATATTATGCACTAACTCGTTTTGCATTTTGTTCATCCTTGCAATGTTGTTATTCTGTTATGAACTCTTGTATTATGTTTTTTTTTAATGTGTTTTCTCTTTTGTTATTCATGAAGGGGGAAGATGTGTTGGGTTGTTCATGTTGTTGCTTCGTGACTTTAAGGAACACTCACCATCGTGGGGTTCTAGAATTAGGCGCGAGGAAATTGGCCAGTTGCTTCTGTGCTGGATGGTCCAGCTGTCCGTTGCTCTGTCTTGGTGGCAATAAAGAAACCTGAAAAACCAGAAGACTCACCCCATCTTCTTTTCAGTCTGCTTATATGGTTACTGTGCTGGCTTGTCCAATCTAAGATTTTGTGTATAGTTGTGGTCCTGAGCTGGCATGTTAGAGGGGAGAGAGAGGTGAAGAGATCTGTTGGGATGGACATTTTTACTATCATCCCATAGCTGAGTGTCTTTGTGAAATGTAAAGAAGTGGTCAGATCGTATAGATATTTGGGACCTGCAGTGAATAGGCTATATTAAAGCAGAGACGCTTTAAGGCATAGGCAAAGCGGGTTCTGGCCCAGGCCCTAAGCCTGTCAGGGGGCCTCTTGATAGATCTGGCTCTGTTCAGCACACAGTCCTGCCCTCATGATTTTGAATGGCTGGTTCTATAACATAGATTGTTTTAAATTCCATTTTCCTTTCATTTATTTTTAGTGATGTGTGGGAGTCTGTTACAGACATTTTGCAGGGAAATGTGTGTTTTTCAACACTATGCAACATCCATAAAAAAAAGTTTCTTTATTGCCTCATAAATTCAAAGCTGTTCCAAACAGGGGGCCCCCAAAACACGTTTGACCAAGGGATCCCAAAATCCTTAAAATGTCACTGTACTAAAGCACTTTATTGTCCAGTAATGTGTGACAAGTTCCACAATGATATCTGTACAACTTATGGGTCATCCAGAATTGTCATGTTTCTCTGGCTCAGCTCAGGATTAGAGCCCAGGTCTTCTGTCACCCTGCTGTGCCAGGTTAATTGCATTCCTCTCCAGCAGCAGGACCAAAGCCCGCCGCACACAAAAGGAGTAATTAACAGTGCTTCCCTCAGCTCCTGATCAGGAAAGGGTGGCGATAGAAAATCTGCATTTATTTATTACTTGTCACATTGCCCCAAGGGCTGGGGACAGCCCAGGCCCACTGAACAAAGGAGGAAGCCCAGACAACTGGAGCCAACTCAGGAAGGGGCTCTCCTTGAACCTTTGGTGAGAAAGGCCCTGGCAGTGATGTCAGTGAGGGGTGGAGCTGAGAACCCAGGAGCAGATGTGACCAGTGACTCCTGGGTGGCACTATTTTGAACTGCCTCAGCATGCTGTACCGGAGGCTTGAGACAGGGGTGGAGAGGTGACGTTGCACCCTAGAATTGGCCAGAGGTGCCTGTCTTCTGGAACCTTCCTCTACCCTTTAAAAACTCTTGCACAAGGGGGAGAGAATCGCTTGCCAGGTGATTTTTCTGTGCTTCACAGCTGGACCCTGGGTCCGCCATGGACAACTGGAAGAAAGAAACCCATGATGCCCAGAAAGGAATAAGGGCTCTGCCCAGTTGACCCGAGGACAAGTGGGTCTCCCCAAGGGGCTGTGAGGCTTGCCCCCTTGCTCCTCGTGAGGACCAGTGGACTTTTGCGTCCAGAAACTAGGACCAGGAGGAAGGCTGGTGCAGCTAGCCTGGAGAACCAGCCCCCTAAGGACTGCACTGCTTTGGAGGTGAAAAGGTCTGCTGCAACTGCCATTAATAGCTAGAGCTTGCCACCAGGAGAAAAATGAGCCCAAGATTGTCAAAATCGGCCCAACGGGACCTGTTATAGCATTTTTAAGTTTGGTGACCTTTGACCTTTCTCTGACAGCGGAGCATGTGGGGTTCCGCTGCCTCTCTGAAAAATACCCCTGGGGTGCGGCAGGGCACAGGGTCGGCGCAGGATTTATTTTCTCAGGGAGGGTGTGGAGCCCCCTCTCAGACTCTCTGTAGCACCCGGGGACCCCATCTTCTGGGCATATTTATCAAGCCGGAGGCCAAGACCCCATCCATGACCCCCAAAACCAAACATGAAGGGGGAGTGCCATTGCCCCACCCCCCAAATAGCGGTGGCCTCGCCCCGCTCCCCATGTCTGGGGGGAGCAGGGTAGCCACGGCACAAGGGCAGGGCGAGAGGCGCAGCCACACTCAGAGGTGTGGGCCACACAAGGACGACGGGGCAGCGAGGGGTGGGCCCTCTCGACTGCCCTCCATTAATCGAGGTGCCCAAGTGGGACCAGGCACATCCTAAAAAGAGACAAAAGAAAAGAAGTGGGCAAAACAAAGCAGCTTCTCTCCCCAGCACTGCGGGAGAGCCACTCAAAATATTCGCTTCTCATGGAGGAGCGCCCTATGATACCTGCAGGGTAAACCACCAACATTAAAAAGAAGGCATGGGGGCTACAGAATATGACTCTATGTTTGTGGGGTCATAGAATCCAGACCCTCTCCAGGATTTTCTTAATGTTTGAAGCACTTCCAAGGCTGGAGCGTTAGTATTGTTGCAGGTATTGTGGTCAGAGTATGTTTAAGAAAGGTATAGACCTTAAAGTTCTCTTTCGGGGCCAAGTTTATGGTTGTACATAATATAGTTAAAATGTTATGCCCTCTACGGGCTGTTTTAGTGATTGTTGATTTAATGATGGGAAGGCTTATATAAGAATACACTGACACATGCTTTGCTCTTTTTAAATGCTTTATTGTGATAATACTCAGGGCCTGATTACAATGCGGTGCACCGTGTGGCAGGCACTCATGCATGTTCAACACTCCGTCCATCATCCCCTTTGGCTTTGCTATGTTCGCCCTAAGTTGGCAGGGTATGCCCAGACGTGGGTCCCTTGCTCACTTTGCCACTGGATTCAAGAGAGCCTGGTTGATGACGGCTGTAAGCCAGAAACCGGTCCCAGGATGCTTGTTTCCGGTCCAGGGAAGACATGGCTTGGCAGTTCTGGCTGGACTGTTCCCATGAGGCACAGGGTCAGACTGATTTGCATATGGCCATGTCTGAACTGGGGTGGCGGAGTGGGCTAAAGAATGATGATGGATTAAACCCAGATCAGTTGACTGGGGGTGAGTGCTTGCAATGTTCAACACTCCGTCCATCATCCCCTTTGGTTTTGCTATGTTCGCCCTAAGTTGGCAGGGTATGCCCAGACGTGGGTCCCTTGCTCACTTTGCCACTGGATTCAAGAGAGCCTGGCTGATGACGGCTGTAAGCCAGAAACCGGTCCCAGGATGCTTGTTTCTGGTCCAGGGAAGACATGGCTTGGCAGTTCGGGCTGGACTGTTCCCATGAGGCACAGGGTCAGACTGATTTGCATATGGCCATGTCTGAACTGGGGTGGCGGAGTGGGCTAAAGAATGATGATGGATTAAACCCAGATCAGTTGACTGGGGGTGAGTGCTTGCAATGTTCAACACTCCGTCCATCATCCCCTTTGGTTTTGCTATGTTCGCCCTAAGTTGGCAGGGTATGCCCAGACGTACGTCCCTTGCTCACTTTGCCACTGGATTCAAGAGAGCCTGGCTGATGACGGCTGTAAGCCAGAAACCGGTCCCAGGATGCTTGTTTCCGGTCCAGGGAAGACATGGCTTGGCAGTTCGGGCTGGACTGTTCCCATGAGGCACAGGGTCAGACTGATTTGCATATGGCCATGTCTGAACTGGGGTGGCGGAGTGGGCTAAAGAATGATGATGGATTAAACCCAGATCAGTTGACTGGGGGTGAGTGCTTGCAATGTTCAACACTCCGTCCATCATCCCCTTTGGTTTTGCTATGTTCGCCCTAAGTTGGCAGGGTATGCCCAGACGTGGGTCCCTTGCTCACTTTGCCACTGGATTCAAGAGAGCCTGGCTGATGACGGCTGTAAGCCAGAAACCGGTCCCAGGATGCTTGTTTCCGGTCCAGGGAAGACATGGCTTGGCAGTTCGGGCTGGACTGTTCCCATGAGGCACAGGGTCAGACTGATTTGCTTATGGCCATGTCTGAAATGGGGTGGCGGAGTGGGCTAAAGAATGAGATGGATTAAACCCAGATCAGTTGACTGGGGGTGAGTGCTTGCAATGTTCAACACTCCGTCCATCATCCCCTTTGGTTTTGCTATGTTCTCCCTAAGTTGGCAGGGTATGCCCAGACGTGGGTCCCTTGCTCACTTTGCCACTGGATTCAAGAGAGCCTGGCTGATGACGGCTGTAAGCCAGAAACCGGTCCCAGGATGCTTGTTTCCGGTCCAGGGAAGACATGGCTTGGCAGTTCGGGCTGGACTGTTCCCATGAGGCACAGGGTCAGACTGATTTGCATATGGCCATGTCTGAACTGGGGTGGCGGAGTGGGCTAAAGAATGATGATGGATTAAACCCAGATCAGTTGACTGGGGGTGAGTGCTTGCAATGTTCAACACTCCGTCCATCATCCCCTTTGGTTTTGCTATGTTCGCCCTAAGTTGGCAGGGTATGCCCAGACGTGGGTCCCTTGCTCACTTTGCCACTGGATTCAAGAGAGCCTGGCTGATGACGGCTGTAAGCCAGAAACCGGTCCCAGGATGCTTGTTTCCGGTCCAGGGCAGACATGGCTTGGCAGTTCGGGCTGGACTGTTCCCATGAGGCACAGGGTCAGACTGATTTGCATATGGCCATGTCTGAACTGGGGTGGCGGAGTGGGCTAAAGAATGATGATGGATTAAACCCAGATCAGTTGACTGGGGGTGAGTGCTTGCTATGTTCAACACTCCGTCCATCATCCCCTTTGGTTTTGCTATGTTCGCCCTAAGTTGGCAGGGTATGCCCAGACGTGCGTCCCTTGCTCACTTTGCCACTGGATTCAAGAGAGCCTGGCTGATGACGGTTGTAAGCCAGAAACCGGTCCCAGGATGCTTGTTTCCGGTCCAGGGAAGACATGGCTTGGCAGTTCGGGCTGGACTGTTCCCATGAGGCACAGGGTCAGACTGATTTGCATATGGCCATGTCTGAACTGTGGTGGCGGAGTGGGCTAAAGAATGATGATGGATTAAACCCAGATCAGTTGACTGGGGGTGAGTGCTTGCAATGTTCAACATTCCGTCCATCATCCCCTTTGGTTTTGTATGTTCGCCCTAAGTTGGCAGGGTATGCCCAGACGTGGGTCCCTTGCTCACTTTGCCACTGGATTCAAGAGAGCCTGGATGATGACGGCTGTAAGCCAGAAACCGGTCCCAGGATGCTTGTTTCCGGTACAGGGAAGACATGGCTTGGCAGTTCGGGCTGGACTGTTCCCATGAGGCACAGGGTCAGACTGATTTGCATATGGCCATGTCTGAACTGGGGTGGCGGAGTGGGCTAAAGAATGATGATGGATTAAACCCAGATCAGTTGAGTGGGGGTGAGTGCTTGCAATGTTCAACACTCCGTCCATCATCCCTTTGGTTTTGCTATGTTCGCCCTAAGTTGGCAGGGTATGCCCAGACGTGGGTCCCTTGCTCACTTTGCCACTGGATTCAAGAGAGCCTGGCTGATGACGGCTGTAAGCCAGAAACCGGTCCCAGGATGCTTGTTTCTGGTCCAGGGAAGACATGGCTTGGCAGTTCGGGCTGGACTGTTCCCATGAGGCACAGGGTCAGACTGATTTGCATATGGCCATGTCTGAACTGGGGTGGCGGAGTGGGCTAAAGAATGATGATGGATTAAACCCAGATCAGTTGACTGGGGGTGAGTGCTTGCAATGTTCAACACTCCGTCCATCATCCCCTTTGGTTTTGCTATGTTCGCCCTAAGTTGGCAGGGTATGCCCAGACGTACGTCCCTTGCTCACTTTGCCACTGGATTCAAGAGAGCCTGGCTGATGACGGCTGTAAGCCAGAAACCAGTCCCAGGATGCTTGTTTCCGGTCCAGGGAAGACATGGCTTGGCAGTTCGGGCTGGACTGTTCCCATGAGGCACAGGGTCAGACTGATTTGCATATGGCCATGTCTGAACTGGGGTGGCGGAGTGGGCTAAAGAATGATGATGGATTAAACCCAGATCAGTTGACTGGGGGTGAGTGCTTGCAATGTTCAACACTCCGTCCATCATCCCCTTTGGTTTTGCTATGTTCGCCCTAAGTTGGCAGGGTATGCCCAGACGTGGGTCCCTTGCTCACTTTGCCACTGGATTCAAGAGAGCCTGGCTGATGACGGCTGTAAGCCAGAAACCGGTCCCAGGATGCTTGTTTCCGGTCCAGGGAAGACATGGCTTGGCAGTTCGGGCTGGACTGTTCCCATGAGGCACAGGGTCAGACTGATTTGCATATGGCCATGTCTGAACTGGGGTGGCGGAGTGGGCTAAAGAATGATGATGGATTAAACCCAGATCAGTTGACTGGGGGTGAGTGCTTGCTATGTTCAACACTCCGTCCATCATCCCCTTTGGTTTTGCTATGTTCGCCCTAAGTTGGCAGGGTATGCCCAGACGTGCGTCCCTTGCTCACTTTGCCACTGGATTGAAGAGAGCCTGGCTGATGACGGTTGTAAGCCAGAAACCGGTCCCAGGATGCTTGTTTCCAGTCCAGGGAAGACATGGCTTGGCAGTTCGGGCTGGACTGTTCCCATGAGGCACAGGGTCAGACTGATTTGCATATGGCCATGTCTGAACTGGGGTGGCGGAGTGGGCTAAAGAATGATGATGGATTAAACCCAGATCAGTTGACTGGGGGTGAGTGCTTGCAATGTTCAACATTCCGTCCATCATCCCCTTTGGTTTTGTATGTTCGCCCTAAGTTGGCAGGGTATGCCCAGACGTGGGTCCCTTGCTCACTTTGCCACTGGATTCAAGAGAGCCTGGCTAATGACGGCTGTAAGCCAGAAACCGGTCCCAGGATGCTTGTTTCCGGGCCAGGGAAGACATGGCTTGGCAGTTCGGGCTGGACTGTTCCCATGAGGCACAGGATCAGACTGATTTGCATATGGCCATGTCTGAACTGGGGTGGCGGAGTGGGCTAAAGAATGATGATGGATTAAACCCAGATCAGTTGACTGGGGGTGAGTGCTTGCAATGTTCAACACTCCGTCCATCATCCCCTTTGGTTTTGCCATGTTCGCCCTAAGTTGGCAGGGTATGCCCAGACGTGGGTCCCTTGCTCACTTTGCCACTGGATTCAAGAGAGCCTGGCTGATGACGGCTGTAAGCCAGAAACCGGTCCCAGGATGCTTGTTTCTGGTCCAGGGAAGACATGGCTTGGCAGTTCTGGCTGGACTGTTCCCATGAGGCACAGGGTCAGACTGATTTGCATATGGCCATGTCTGAACTGGGGTGGCGGAGTGGGCTAAAGAATGATGATGGATTAAACCCAGATCAGTTGACTGGGGGTGAGTGCTTGCAATGTTCAACACTCCGTCCATCATCCCCTTTGGTTTTGCTATGTTCGCCCTAAGTTGGCAGGGTATGCCCAGACGTACGTCCCTTGCTCACTTTGCCACTGGATTCAAGAGAGCCTGGCTGATGACGGCTGTAAGCCAGAAACCGGTCCCAGGATGCTTGTTTCCGGTCCAGGGAAGACATGGCTTGGCAGTTCGGGCTGGACTGTTCCCATGAGGCACAGGGTCAGACTGATTTGCATATGGCCATGTCTGAACTGGGGTGGCGGAGTGGGCTAAAGAATGATGATGGATTAAACCCAGATCAGTTGACTGGGGGTGAGTGCTTGCAATGTTCAACACTCCGTCCATCATCCCCTTTGGTTTTGCTATGTTCGCCCTAAGTTGGCAGGGTATGCCCGACGTGGGTCCCTTGCTCACTTTGCCACTGGATTCAAGAGAGCCTGGATGATGACGGCTGTAAGCCAGAAACCGGTCCCAGGATGCTTGTTTCCGGTACAGGGAAGACATGGCTTGGCAGTTCGGGCTGGACTGTTCCCATGAGGAACAGGGTCAGACTGATTTGCATATGGCCATGTCTGAACTGGGGTGGCGGAGTGGGCTAAAGAATGATGATGGATTAAACCCAGATCAGTTGACTGGGGGTGAGTGCTTGCAATGTTCAACACTCCGTCCATCATCCCCTTTGGTTTTGCTATGTTCGCCCTAAGTTGGCAGGGTATGCCCAGACGTGGGTCCCTTACTCACTTTGCCACTGGATTCAAGAGAGCCTGGCTGATGACGGTTGTAAGCCAGAAACCGGTCCCAGGATGCTTGT
This sequence comes from Calotriton arnoldi, assembly GCA_963921515.1. NCBI lineage: Eukaryota > Metazoa > Chordata > Amphibia > Caudata > Salamandridae > Calotriton > Calotriton arnoldi. The sequence goes on along the minus strand of CAWUFW010003604.1, from coordinate 1,240,879 downwards.
TTCCGGTCCAGGGAAGACATGGCTTGGCAGTTCGGGCTGGACTGTTCCCATGAGGCACAGGGTCAGACTGATTTGCATATGGCCATGTCTGAACCGGGGTGGCGGAGTGGGCTAAAGAATGATGATGGATTAAACCCAGATCAGTTGACTGGGGGTGAGTGCTTGCAATGTTCAACACTCAGTCCATCATCCCCTTTGGTTTTGCTATGTTCGCCCTAAGTTGGCAGGGTATGCCCAGACGTGGGTCCCTTGCTCACTTTGCCACTGGATTCAAGAGAGCCTGGCTGATGACGGCTGTAAGCCAGAAACCGGTCCCAGGATGCTTGTTTCCGGTCCAGGGAAGACATGGCTTGGCAGTTCGGGCTGGACTGTTCCCATGAGGCACAGGGTCAGACTGATTTGCAAATGGCCATGTCTGAACTGGGGTGGCGGAGTGGGCTAAAGAATGATGATGGATTAAACCCAGATCAGTTGACTGGGGGTGAGTGCTTGCAATGTTCAACACTCCGTCCATCATCCCCTTTGGTTTTGCTATGTTCGCCCTAAGTTGGCAGGGTATGCCCAGACGTACGTCCCTTGCTCACTTTGCCACTGGATTCAAGAGAGCCTGGCTGATGACGGCTGTAAGCCAGAAACCGGTCCCAGGATGCTTGTTTCCGGTCCAGGGAAGACATGGCTTGGCAGTTCGGGCTGGACTGTTCCCATGAGGCACAGGGTCAGACTGATTTGCATATGGCCATGTCTGAACTGGGGTGGCGGAGTGGGCTAAAGAATGATGATGGATTAAACCCAGATCAGTTGACTGGGGGTGAGTGCTTGCAATGTTCAACACTCCGTCCATCATCCCCTTTGGTTTTGCTATGTTCGCCCTAAGTTGGCAGGGTATGCCCAGACGTGGGTCCCTTGCTCACTTTGCCACTGGATTCAAGAGAGCCTGGCTGATGACGGCTGTAAGCCAGAAACCGGTCCCAGGATGCTTGTTTCCGGTCCAGGGAAGACATGGCTTGGCAGTTCGGGCTGGACTGTTCCCATGAGGCACAGGGTCAGACTGATTTGCATATGGCCATGTCTGAACTGGGGTGGCGGAGTGGGCTAAAGAATGATGATGGATTAAACCCAGATCAGTTGACTGGGGGTGAGTGCTTGCAATGTTCAACACTCCGTCCATCATCCCCTTTGGTTTTGCTATGTTCGCCCTAAGTTGGCAGGGTATGCCCAGACGTGGGTCCCTTGCTCACTTTGCCACTGGATTCAAGAGAGCCTGGCTGATGACGGCTGTAAGCCAGAAACCGGTCCCAGGATGCTTGTTTCCGGTCCAGGGAAGACATGGCTTGGCAGTTCGGGCTGGACTGTTCCCATGAGGCACAGGGTCAGACTGATTTGCATATGGCCATGTCTGAACTGGGGTGGCGGAGTGGGCTAAAGAATGATGATGGATTAAACCCAGATCAGTTGACTGGGGGTGAGTGCTTGCAACGTTCAACACTCCGTCCATCATCCCCTTTGGTTTTGCTAGGCACTCATACATGTCATTGTGCCTTTTTTGCTGCTACACAACATCGCCAAAAAGCCTTGGTACAGCCAGTAGGTGTCCATTAGCAGCCAAAAGGTGAAACGTGTTGGTTTTGGCATGCGTGTTTAGTGTGAAGATTACTCCAATTTCTTACGTTGATGTGAACTGATGCGTTTGGATGTTAAATTACAGGCCTCAACTGGAAAATAATGTTCCTTATGGTAAGGAGTCATCTGATGGCCTTATGCTTTTAGAAAGTTCATAGGGGAGATTTAATAAGAGAGCACACCTCAGCAACCAAAATTACTGCACTGTATTGTGCTAGGAAGAGAGAGCACCCCAGAGCCACATCTATTAAGATATGCCGCTGCTGCACTGTTTCCTAGCATGGCTGCACAAGCAGGTTGCCTAACACCACACACACACACCTTTGCACAGTAGTGGAAAGGTATATGTGTCTGTCAAGCATAGGTATTCTACTAGAAGGATATCCTTCCGGTGCAAAGTACTATGCCTAGACATACTTTAAAACGGTTCCCACATTGTATGCATCCTGTACAGTGCAGCACATATGCAGTGTCAGAAAAGTTAGGAGATATGAAAACATTTCTTCTTATTGGTATCTGCACGGCGACATCATTTGGCACACAGCCCCGTCTAGCATTTTCAGTATGTGGACTGTGCAGAACTCTTTTATTAAAAAAGCAAAAAATGCTTTTTAATATATGTAGAACCGTCACCCACCAGGGTAGCCCTTTGGTGGCATGCTTCATAATTGGGTTCCTTCCCGTTACACTGCGGAACATGGAGGGCTGCAATCAATGAGCTACACGGGAGACTCCAATAATATAAACATATTTGGAAGAAAATAGGAGTTAGGGGGGTTCTGTGGAAAATACCTGGCTGATAGCAACTGCTACTTTAATAAATGCTCCTGTCGGTATGATGTTTTTATGTATGATGTTTCTGCCACTCTTCCCTGTGGCTTCTGTCGGGACCGGAAACCACTCCTGACACACTTTTAAATACATTTTGCACAGCGCATTCATGCATGCCAAAGATTTTTTCCACCTACTTGGTGTCTGTTCCATTGTATCTGAAACAAGAAAGAGAAAGTTTAGCCTGAATATTCCCAGTACACTAGGAAGATTTTTGTGTGTCACTTTTCTGGCATGGTACTAAAACGCCGTACTGTATGATGTTGATTATAGCCATTAGCTTAAGCACTATGCCGTATCCAGCCGGTGACAGTACAGGTTTAATGGTGGGATCGTCTGGTTGGTGCTAATTTAAAAAAATAAGTGAGCACTTCTAACATTCAGACAGGACGTTGCTCTCGTGATCAACTGCTCACATAAATCACACCATAGACACTGCTGAACAGTACATGCATGTAATAACATTTAATAGTGCTCCATAGGTCCATGGATGCGAAGTGAGCTTGTAGTCACACTCTGTATGCACATATCAACAAAGAGGAAAGTGTTTTAGCAATAGAGTCCTCCTCTTGTACTCTCCGAATCAGGATCTGTGTGTCTATGTCATACTTACATCTTTAAGGTCCCCGTCTGTCCCATTAACCTACAAATACTGTCATATGTGCCTGCTTCTTAATGCGATAACTAATTCCCCGAGTTTTTGAACACCTGCTGTGGGGTTTCCGAAGGCTGCGTACCGCGAAGGACGCTGGGCACTGGACTGCTAAACCACGCACCCAACAAAGATGGCGGATCTCTATGGAACAACTTCCTGGAGTGTGTTCCTTTCCACAATGCTAGTCAACCTTTTATTAATTTCAATCTGCTGCTAGAGAATTTTTGTCAGAGAATTTTATGTGGTAGTTCCTCATAAAAATTTCTAATCAAAAGACTGTGAATCTAATAATTAAAAATCTAAAATCAAATGCAAATGATACCGTGATGAGTAAAAAATTAATGTGATGAGTAAAAAATTTGAAATCGTCAGCTGGACCCTTGAAAATACTATACTTCAGGAAATGGCTGAGTATAATATGAGATGTTCAATGTTATCAAAGGTATCTATTGCAGCCTAAAGTGTAAATTACCCCCGAGGTAGGTTATCGTTGAGGCCCACTATGTGATTGTTCAATTTAAAGACCCAACGTTGTTTCTTTTCCAGGAGGCTTCTTTTACAGTTAATAGTCTCCGGGATATGGTCTAGGAACAGCCACTGGTAATCTGCAACCTTATGTCCCATATCAAAGAGTGTGGTATCTTGGTCGTGTTTCTCCCACAGCTAAGATTACTCCGATGTTCTTCAATCCGTACCTTTACTTTACGGGTGGTCATGCCTATATATCGGAGTTGACATGGGCATGTAATCATGTATACTGCCCTTGGAGTATTGCAGTTAGTGAATTGTCTCAACTCCCATTGGGTGTTGTTACCCAGATCAATTGTGATTGTGGTCTTGGGCAGACATTGCATCTACCACATGGGTGGTGTCCCACTATACGTGGGAGTGCCCCTGGTGTCTGTCTCCTCTGAAGTATATGCTTAAGTGGTCTTGTGTGGACTAATGAGACCCTTAGACCTCTTCCCCTCTTATGTGAAAGTATTGGTTCAGGCAGATTTAGGGGGCCAATTCTTGATGATTATTTTGCTGACCTGGTCGGATGCGATGTTGAATGTTGTAATGCAGATAAGGCATTTTTCTGTGGAGTGTGTTCCAAGAGGGCATCCCTGTGGCTGTTGCATGCTCTCTTCATAGCTTTTTGTACCACTTTATCTGGATATTTCCTAGCTCTCAAATTGGCAGCCAGACTTGCCGCTAGTGTTTTGTAATCGCTGATAGCAATTACAAAAATTGGCCAAAACGGAGATGCTTCCTCTGATGGCGAGGGTGAAAGCTGTCAATTTCGTGCTGTTGGTTTTTCATGAGTCACTGTTTTTGATTTACCTTGTTTTGCTCTGATGTTTAAGTCTAAGAATACGATCTCTGTGGAACTTATGGAAAAGGTGAACTTCTTTAACTCATTCTGGGTATTAAGCCGATTGATGAAACTAATTGATTTGGTGTCTTCACCATCCCATATGATCAAAACATCATCAATGTACTTTTTACTCATTTTTATGTTGTGAAGAAATGGATTGTTGGGATTTAGGATTTTATGTGTCTGTAGATGGTGGGCGTACAACCCCGCTACACTAGGAGTGAAGGTACTCCCCATACTGGTCCAATGTTTTTGCAAAAATAGAGATCCCTTAAATTCTAAAAGATTCTGCGTCAATGCCCATTTGCAACATTCCATTGTGAAATTTCTGAGAGTGTGACACTCCCGGTCTATTTTGAAGAGTACTTCCTTAATCACTTCCAGTATTTCAGCCTGGAGTAAACTGGTATAAATGCTTTCTATATCCAGCCCTATTAGTAGATTGAATGCTGGGTTCGAATCAATATTATGGAGGAGACATAGGACATCATTAGTGTCCTTCAGGTATGTGTAAATTAGAGCCAATGCTCGAACTATAGGGTGCCCTGGAGGATTAGTCTGGTTCTTGTGAACCTTGGGGATGGGGAAAAAGTATGAGGCAACTGGTGTGTTATTTCGGAAGAAACGTGCCTCTTTTTTTAGTTATCCAATCATTGGACAGGGCTTGCTCCATCATACAGTCAATCTTTTTCTTCAGGTCTTTGGTGGGGTCTGACTTTAAACGTTCATAGTTTTTCTCGTTACTCAAAAGACAGAGACATTCCATGTGGTCATTTTGATTAGATTGGATTACAATGGCCCCACTCTTATCTGCTGGCTTAATAATAATCATGTTGTGCCTCCTTAGTTCATCTATTCCTCAACTTTATTCTTTAGTTATATTGTGGAAGGTTTCTATCACGATTGGATTGATCTCCAAGATCTCTTCCATTACCACCTTCTCAAGGGCTTGTAATTACACAGGGACAGCTGTGGGCATGGGGGTGAAAGTAGTTTTGAGTTTTAGACCCATATCCCCCTGATCATTCTCATTTTGTGGTCTGCCTTAAAAAAAACCCATTGAGTTTAATTTTTTCCTCATAAACTTGTCTAGGTGCGCAGTGGGTACTAACCCTGGTACCTTCTCTAGATCGCTTGCCTATGGGTCTGTGAGTGTTTTCCATGATAGGTTTTAGACTAGGCTGTGCGGCTGCTTGAGCTTGGCAGGTTGTCCTTCTTCGTGCTCCTTGTGGTTACCACTTGGTGTTCTGGTTGGTACGCCCATTGTACTTGGCTCTTTCTCTCCCACTTGTCCCTACGGCAACCCACCTAATAAAGGCCTCTGCTGCTTGTATTGGGGATGTGTGAAGTATCCTCGTGGGGGATTACATGCATCAAAAGAGATATGTGGCATGTAATATGTATATGGCCACAGTACCCTTAAGAACTTCCCAATTTTTCTTTCCCATTATTCAATCATACCGACTGTAGCATTTATTAAAGTAACAGTTGCTATCAGCCAGGTATTTTTAACAGAACCCCCCCCCCCCCCCCAACTCCTATTTTCTTAAAAAATTGTTTGATATTATTCAGTGTTCCCGTGTAGCTCATTGGTGGCAGGACGCCCTGTTCCGCACCGGAACGGGAAGGAACCCAATGATGAGGCATGCCACCTAGAGGCAACTCTGGTAGGTGAGGGTTCTACATAAATAAAAACAAATGTTTTCTTTTTTAAGAAAGAGGCCTGCACAGTCCACATGTTAGGGTAGGGCTCTCTAATTTGTAAGGTGGATGAGCCCCCCTCTTTTTCCCTCTCATTTGTAGTATATTAGCAGTTTTAGTAGACAGAGCTTTGCATCAAAAGCCATGGGTGGAAGCATGGGAATGCCCATGTACCACCAATGGGATGCTCCTTGATGCAAAGTGCTGCAACGCAGCTCAAATTGCTATTTGCATTACATTACAGACTACTTTCCAGGTGAAGAACAGTTTTGTGCTGGAAAGTAAATAGTTTATCAACACTTTGAGTTGCTATACCTCACTTTTTGAGACATGCATCAGCGCAAGGTGTTGATAATCTGCCCCATAGTGTCTTGGAACATTGAAGCTCAACCACTGATGCTAGAACTCTACAAACCCTTTTTAGGTCTTCTTTAAGACAGTGTATGCACTGTCTCTTGCAAGATTGTCTGTTTTCCAACAGTGGGCTTTGAGAGGCCCATTGCTTACCATTGGTTGGCTTCAATGCAACTCTCATTTGCTTGCTTACTTCTGGCCATCTACCTTAAGCTTCTTTCTTCTTCATGTGTTTCTCCCTCTCCTGGACCCACAGAAGAAAATGAAACACCTCCTTCACGCTAACACCAAATTCACTTAATAGATCTTGGGAATTCCGAGCATGCCCCGCGGAGACTCGCAATAAATGTGAGTGTAATGAAAGTTTTAATTTTTGGGGTTGGACATTCACAAATTTGTCCCTTCTGCCAAGTGCATTATAGCTCAAGCACTTTATCGAGCGTCAAACGCCTTCCAAAGCACTTCCTGAGCACAGAGTCGCTCAAGCATGTGTGGCTGTGCGGAGGAGCTGCTGGAGGTCAAGTCATTCGGGGGGACACAGCCATTCAGCATTATGTAGGACATGAATTGACGTGTCCTAAGTGCAGCAGCCATCTTCAATCGGCAAACAGTGAATATTACATATACGCGACCACAACATTTCTGAAGCCTTGCAAAAGTGATCAGTTGCACGCATCCTAAGTGCAGCAGGGGATAGTGTAATTTGCAGATCCGAAGCCTTGAGGAATGGATCAGTTGCCCACGTCCTACGTGCAGTGGGGAACAGTGTAATTTGCATACATGTGGCCGCGTTGTGCCGGAAGCCCTTCAGAAGCGATTGGTTATTCAAAAATTTAAAGGGCCATAACAATTTGCACGGCCAAATCTAGAAATGGAGCAACATTTCCAGAATTCCGAAAAGCAAAACAATTAAGGTAAAAAATATATTTTTAATTATACAGAATTTACCCAGGGAATTTACATTGTGAATGTACACCATAATTTTTCTATGCTCTGGAAAAGCAGCTACGCAGCATTATCACCTTTAAACAGATCCCTATATGGAAATAGACATTTACAGACATGGCAGCTGGTAGTGTGTCCCAACCACTAGCTTTTCTCTCACTGAGGGGTGAACCACTACTACCATGGAAACAATGGAAAAAACTCTTTGATTTCTATTTACTGGCGATTGGTGGGGAAAAATTCTCTGCAGCTAGGAAGAAAGGAGTTCTGTTACACAATATTGGTGTGGAAGGTCACAACATATATAACAGTTTGAAACCTGTACCTGTGGGTGACCGAGATGGAGTACCAAATTATATTTTTGACATGTCAGTCATAATGTTAGAAAAACATTTTGACACCAAGATAAATGTTGTCTTAAGTCATAAGTTCAATGCCAGAACACAAGGGAAATCTGAAAGCTTCGAGTACTATGTGGTGTGTCTTAGAACATTGGCATGCACTTTCGACTTTGGTACTGTGATAGACTCCTTGATTACAGATCAACTGGTGAGGTGCACAAACAACACTAGAGTCCAGGAAAAACTGTTATCGATAAATTCAGATGGGCGTGGGAAATGAGGGACACCTGAACTGTAGCACATGCCACTTTAGTCACTGGAGCTATTAGCGAAAATGCTGAGAGCGCATGTGAGAGAGCATGTGTGTGTAAAGTCATCAAAGAAGGGAAGGTTTTGGGTAAAAATAAGGTACTTTAAGACACCAAGTTCAAGTGTTACAGGTGTGGTAATCCTGATCACTCCTCGAGCAGTGCTAATTGTTATGCAAAGAATGCAACTTGTAGGAAATGTGGGAAGAAAGGACATTATGCTCGAGTCTGTAAGAGTGGCAAATTTGTAAATATTGAGAACGTCACAGAAGGTGTAAGCAAATTTGTGTTCAATGTAACACCTGGAATGGGTGGAATGGACACTGGTCCCGTTGTCATGCCTGAGTGCTGCATAAAGTTGGACGGTAAGAGTGTGAAAGTTGTGGCGGATTCAGGCCCACCCTACACGAAGGTGGGCAAAGAGAATTGGGGTAGAGATTTTGGTAATGAATCCATCATATTACAACATCCGGACATTAACCCTGTGAGTTTTGAAGGAACTTACATTGATGTGATTTGATATGTGATCATGAGAATTGAATATGGGGATAAAGAGACTGTAGGAAAACTTATCATAGCCAATAGGGGAGATAACTTGTAGGGGGAGTGACACCAGCGCAATATGGGAATCATGCTGAACTGGAATGCAGCACAACAAGTCATGGTTGTATCCAGTAGCAATGAACACAGAGATTTGTATGGTGAGTGTTTTGTGACAAATTGGGTCTCTTGAAGGAATTTGAACACAGGATTATTCTGAAAAACAGGGCAACTCCTAGTGTACATAAGGTTAGGAAGGTTCCCAACCTGATGATCAAACCCTTTAAGTTGGAAATCAACTGATTATTGGAGGAAGGTGTCATAGAGGAAATAGAATCCTCAGAGTGGCTTGCTCCAATTGTTTTGGCACCTATGGATAGGGCCAAACACCTAAGGATGTGTGTTGATCTAAGGGGTTTAAATAGAAACATCTGGGTGGATAGGCAACCCCTGCCGACTATTTTGGAATCATTGTCCTTGTTGGAAAAGGCAGAGGTGTGCAGTGTATTAGATCTTTCTTACACCTACTATCAAGTCAAGTTGCAAGAATCGTACAAGCATTTCCGTCTTTTGTGACACCACTTGGTGCCTATTGCTTTGCAAGAATGCCGTTCGGATTGGCATCTGCAGTGGCATGCTTCTAAAGGATAATGAAAAAGGTGCCAAATGAGGTTCCTCATGTGCTCTTTCTTCAAGACGATATTCTGATTTATGGAAAGAACCTTGAGGAGCATGACAATACTTTCAGAGTAGTTCTGGGTAGGCTGGCTAAAGCAGGACTTACCCTCAAGAAAGAGAAGTGCAGGTTTCAACTTCCTGCGGTCTCGTACCTAGGCCATACTATTTCAGGGTAAGGTATAAAACTTAGGTTGGAACTGGCTAAGTCTATCATTAAGGCTCCAACTCCACAAGATAAGGATCAGGTACGACCCATTTTAGGCTTAGCAGAATTTTACTTGAAGTTCATTGCTAATTTTGAAAGTATTGTTTAACCTATTAGGGAAATTCTCAAAAAAGGGGGTAAGTTTGTATGGACAGAGGAGTGTGAAGCAGAATTTCGCAGAGTCAAGAACAGCATATGTGAGATGCCCATGCTAGGACACTTTGATGCAAGAAAAAAGACCATAGTCACTACGGATGCTCAGAGGACTTGATGCTGTTCTATCACAGATGGTAGGAAGAGAGGAAAAAGTGGTAGTCTCCATGTCGTGCTCACTTAAGGGTGCCGAAACTCGGTACTCGGTTATCGAGAGAGAGAGAGAGGCGTTGGCCTGTGCGTGGGTGATTAAACATTTCAAATTTTACCTGTCGAGTCTACCTTTTCTGGTCAAGACAGATCATAGACCACTGGTGTATATATTTTCCCCCCAAAAACATGAAGAAGTCACTCCCAGAATCAGAAGATGAATAGAAAGATTGAATTTTGTTGTACGGCTGGGTTCAAACTGGAATGGCATGGGGAGCAAAAAACAATGAATTTAGGCCCAGATCTCTGTACTGGGGAGAATATATGACATTGTTCTGTATTCTGTCCATCAATTGTTCTTTTTGCATTTGTCATCCCGAGTGGGACGGGTATGCCCAGACGTAGGTCCCGTGCTCTCCATGCCACTGGAGTCAAGCTAGCCTGGCTGATGAGAGGTGGAAACCCGAAACCGGTCCTAGGATGCTTGTTTCCAGTCCAGGGAGGACCTGGCCTGGCAGTTCAGGCTGGACTGTTCCCATAGGGAGCAGGATCAAGACTGATTTGCATATGACTGGGTTCAAACTGGAATGGCATGGGGAGCAAAAAAACGATGGATTTAGGCCCAGAAATCTGTACTGGGGTGAATGTATGATATTGTTCTGCATTCTGTCCATCAATTGTTCTTTTTGCATTTGTCACCATGAGTGGGACCGGTATGCCCAGACGTGGGTCCCGTGCTCTCCATACCACTGGAGTCAAGCTAGCCTGGCTGATGAGGGGTGAAACCCCAAAACCGGTCTTAGGATACTTGTTTCCACTCCAGGGAGGACCTGGCCTGGCAGTTCGGGCTGGACTGTTCCCATAGCGAGCAGGGTCAAGACTGATTTGCATATGGCTAGGTTCAAACTGGAATGGCATGGGGAGCAAAAAAACGATGGATTTAGGCCCAGATCTCTGTACTGGGGTGAATGTATGACATTGTTCTGCATTCTGTCCATCAATTGTTCTTTTTGCATTTGTCATCCCGAGTGGGACGGGTATGCCCAGACGTAGGTCCCGTACTCTCCATGCCACTGGAGTCAAGCTAGCCTGGCTGATGAGAGGTGGAAACCCGAAACCGGTCCTAGGATGCTTGTTTCCAGTCGAGGGAGGACCTGGCCTGGCAGTTCAGGCTGGACTGTTCCCATAGGGAGCAGGGTCAAGACTGATTTGCATATGACTGGGTTCAAACTGGAATGGCATGGGGAGCAAAAAAACGATGGATTTAGGCCCAGAAATCTGTACTGGGGTGAATGTATGACATTGTTCTGCATTCTGTCCATCAATTGTTCTTTTTGCATTTGTCACCACGAGTGGGACCGGTATGCCCAGACGTGGGTCCCGTGCTCTCCATACCACTGGAGTCAAGCTAGCCTGGCTGATGAGGGGTGAAACCCCAAAACCGGTCTTAGGATACTTGTTTCCACTCCAGGGAGGACCTGGCCTGGCAGTTCGGGCTGGACTGTTCCCATACCGAGCAGGGTCAAGACTGATTAGTATATGGCTGGGTTCAAACTGGAATGGCATGGGGAGCAAAAAAACGATGGATTTAGGCCCAGATCTCTGTACTGGGGTGAATGTATGACATTGTTCTGCATTCTGTCCATCAATTGTTCTTTTTGCATTTGTCACCCGGGTGGGACGGGTAAGCCCAGACGTGGGTCCCGTGCTCTCCATGCCCAGGAGTCCAGCTAGCCTGGCTGATGAGGGGTGAAACGCTGAAACCGGTCCTAGGATGCTTGTTTCCAGTCCAGGGAGGACCTAGCCTGGCAGTTCGGGCTTGAATGTTCCCATAGGGAGCAGGGTGAAGATTGATTTGCATATGGCTAGGTTCAAACTGGAATGGCATGGGGAGCAGAAAAACGATGGGTTTAGGCCCAGATCTCTGTACTGGGGCGAATGTATGACATTGCTCTGCATTCTGTCCATCAATTGTTCTTTTTGCATTTGTCACCACGAGTGGGACCGGTATGCCCAGACGTGGGTCCCGTGCTCTCCATGCCACTGGAGTCAAGCTAGCCTGGCTGATGAGAGGTGGAAACCCAAAACCGGTCCTAGGATGCTTGTTTCCAGTCCAGGGAGGACCTGGCCTGGCAGTTCAGGCTGGACTGTTCCCATAGAGAGCAGGGTCAAGACTGATTTGCATATGACTGGGTTCAAACTGGAATGGCATGGGGAGCAAAAAAACGATGGATTTAGGCCCAGAAATCTGTACTGGGGTGAATGTATGACATTGTTCTGCATTCTGTCCATCAATTGTTCTTTTTGCATTTGTCACCACGAGTGGGACCGGTATGCCCAGACGTGGGTCCCGTGCTCTCCATACCACTGGAGTCAAGCTAGCCTGGCTGATGAGGGGTGAAACCCCAAAACCGGTCTTAGGATACTTGTTTCCACTCCAGGGAGGACCTGGCCTGGCAGTTCGGGCTGGACTGTTCCCATAGGGAGCAGGGTCAAGACTGATTTGCATATGGCTGGGTTCAAACTGGAATGGCATGGGGAGCAAAAAAAACGATGGATTTAGGCCCAGATCTCTGTACTGGGGTGAATGTATGACATTGTTCTGCATTCTGTCCATCAATTGTTCTTTTTGCATTTGTCACCCGGGTGGGACGGGTATGCCCAGACGTGGGTCCCGTGCTCTCCATGCCCAGGAGTCCAGCTAGCCTGGCTGATGAGGGATGAAACCCTGAAACCAGTCCTAGGATGCTTGTTTCCAGTCCAGGGAGGACCTAGCCTGGCAGTTCGGGCTTGAATGTTCCCATAGGGAGCAGGGTGAAGATTGATTTGCATATGGCTAGGTTCAAACTGGAATGGCATGGGGAGCAGAAAAACGATGGGTTTAGGCCCAGATCTCTGTACTGGGGCGAATGTATGACATTGCTCTGCATTCTGTCCATCAATTGTTCTTTTTTAAATTTTGTTGGTGAGCATCTATCTAGAGTAAAAAATAAAGTTGCAGATTGCTTATTCCAGTTGCCTGTTGAATCAGGGGATATGGGGTTGAACGTACAGTGCATTAATTGGGTGTGTGGCAATGCCATCAGTGAGATGGAATGGAAGCCAGCAAGGGACAGAGATGTTGAAATAAAGGAACTTGAGGAACTCATTGTTAAAGAATGGCCTGAATACAAGAGTATCCCAGAATTTCTGAGAGGTTATTGTAATGTGAGAGAAAAGTTGAGCTGGACTGGTGATGAACCTTTCAGAGGAACAAGAGTGATTCTTCCATGTGAGTTGAGAGACAAGGTGATAAATCTGGCATATGAAGGTCACCTGGGGAGAAACCTGCCTAAAACCAGAGTAAGGGAGGTGTACTGGTTGCAAAGTTTAGACAGGCAAGTGATTGTAACTTATGTGCAAAGAACAACAAAAGTAAGGTGGCATCTAAGGCCCTTTTTATTTCCTGTTGAAATACAGCAGGAACTCTGGAGAAAACTAAGAGGCTTATTTACAAGTGGCTTGTGCCGCAGTTGCATCAATCATTTTGATGCACCGACAGCACAGGCCATGCTCCAAATTTACAAGTCAACGCATGTGGCCAAATGCATCAATTTTTGTAGGCATGCATTGGAAAATACCTACGCCAGAACCGGCTGCGCCACACAGAAATTAATATATGCAAGGTAGGCTTTTCCACCTAAAATACACCATAAAACGGACGCAGTGGTATTTGAGTTTTTCAAAAAGTCATGCGTCATCAGTGAGCCAGAAATGCGTCAAAATTCCTGGCCAGGCGTAGGAAAGGATGCATTGGGTGTTGTATATGAAGACAATTGTAAAGCATAAATCAATGTCTCAAGGGGAGTTGTTTGGTAGGAAGCCACGCTGTATCTCCCTGTCCCCAGCAGACTGAACACGGCTGCCACTGCGATCACCCATACAACTATGGACGCATTTTCCCACTAAATCCCGGCGCAATCTTCTCTGAGGTTGAGACCTCCGACTGGATTCACGCCGATCTCACCATCCCACCAAATTGGCCAGGAAACTGGCCACGAGCCTCAATTGTGCTCCTGCCCTCCTCATAAATAAATATGCAAACGGAGCCTGGCAGCCTTTACCCGATATCCACCGTGACTTGCCAGTAGATTCAACCCGATATCCACCATGACTTGCCAGTTGATTCAGTCTATGTCCCCGCATCCAGCGGCCTCATCCACTGAAGCTCTCCTTTTCCATGCCTCAAGGACCCTCCCACCATTTGCCATCAATTGTCCTGGCTTCTCAGCACTGTGTCCCACTTGGTAACCTGGTCCTGATGATGGCCTAACATTATATAACATTGTATAAAGGCCGAAACACCGTCGACCCCCACAGCGTAATTCACGGCGCCTCCCTTGTGATTGCCCAGAAGAATTAATTTGTCTATAATGTACTGAATGTACGGACGTCACGAATGACCACACTGTATACATAACCTTGTTTGCGCCTCTTTCCTGCTGTATATATTCCTTCACGTGTCACCAGCACCGTTCACCTTTCACAAGCACTTGTGCACAGTATCACAGGTTACATGACATTTAATGTAACACAGTGCATTTATGATTGTTTGTTTATTTATTTCTTATGTTTTGACCGTATAATCAAATATATGTGGAAAGCAATTCCTTAATCTTTTCGCTTCACGGTCTTTTGTTTCCTTGCTCCCCTTCCCCCGTTCTTGGTAATTCATTGTGCTCCTTGATAATTTTTCCTACCAAACAACACACCTTGAGACACTGATTTATGCTATACATTTTTTACCCTGGTCTCTATCAGGTTTATGGGCAACCTCCTGTAGCTTGTTACTACACGTATATGAAGACAAGGCAAACAAATCAGTCTGGCAAGCTCAATTATGTCATGGAGGGGCTCAGTTTGCCGCTGGGAGCTGCAAGGAGGCGACCAGAACTACCACCACTTCAACTACAAGCCCCCACCCCTGTAGACAGCACAGGAGAAGGGAGTGCATTTATCGGCAGTGGAGTTCCCTCATTGATCTCATTGAGGATGAACTCATCACCTACTACCAGCTGGGGAGGAAGTCCATAGTCCAACTGCTACACCAATTAGCACCAAGGCTACAGCCACCAACTTTTAGGTCCACCAACACTCTATGCAAGTCAAGTTCATGGCTGTTCTCCACATGCTGGCATCTGGTTCACTCCAGATTATAACAGCCAGAGTGGCAGGAATCTCTCAGCCAGCTTTCTCTACCGTCCTACCCTCTACCCAGAATGCCATCATCCACCTACCACCCCAGTGCCTCCTCTTACCAACACACAACAACAGTAGCTAAAGACCAAGCAAGGTTTCTATGCCATCGCTGGTTTCCCACATGTCCTGGGTGCCATGGACTGCACACATGTGCATCTTGTTTCCCCTACAGCAACATCCCATGTGTACAGGAATCAGAAGCACACATACTCAATCAATGTTCGGGCCATCGTGGACCATCAGGAGATGTTCACCAATGTGCTATGCCAAATACCCCGGGAGTCTGCATGACGCATACATCTTCAGGCACTCCATCATCAACAAGCGCTTCCAGAATGGGCAATATGAGAATGGCCTACTTGTAGGTAAGCAAAACTCAAGTACCTAACAGACCTACTAACAGTAGGAAATGTATGACACAATAGCCATCTTTGTGTCTGTCCATGCAGATAGGGCCACATCTATGAGGGGTGTGCCTTATACATGCACCATGCATCATTGTACATGTGTAATGCTAATCCCCAAGTCACACATGTTAAGACACACAAAGCCACCTTGTGTGCCTTTGAATTGCGTAAAGTTCAAGAACAATTCAACTCTGGCTAAAATGCAGTGTAGCATCACTGTGTGCAAATGAGGTGTTCCATCAACATTGTGGGGGTGTCTCCATGCCACTCCCATGGCTCATGAGGCATGTCATGTATCCCACAGCAGGAAAACTTTAAAAGGTGAGAAATTAATTTGTCTCACCAGGTGATGTGTAATGATGAAAAATAAAAGAAGTCTTCCAAGTCACTACCAATACCTATGTGTGCTGCATTCTGTGGCACACATACAGAGACAATCAGGCCTCTGAGGGTGCACTCTCTGCAGGAAGATGCACCCTCCTGTATGAACACAATTCCGCATCCAATGCAGGTCCAAGAATCTGTGTGCGAGTGTAGGCAGAAAGTTCTGGATTGTGCTGCATGGCCTAAATACCATGCACTACTCCCCTTTCTGTGTGAGTACTGCAATGCAGAAAGTTGCCTTGCTGGACTGCATATTACCACTCTCCAAAATATCTGTGTCCTTGTGTCATGTTCACATAGTGGGTAGACGATGATGTGCCACATTGACATGCACTTACTAATCTAACAATGACAGTAGTGACACAACGTTACTGAGATGCAATGTGTCACTTCACTCTGTGTGGATGGAAGGAACCACATCAACTGCACTGGCTAACAAATCTTAACGAAATCATGTGGCATGACAGTCAAGTCAACTAGGAGTACAAAGGCAACACAACAGAAAAGTCTGAGGTGAGTGTCTCCTTAATGGTGTACCAACTCTTCGTATCACTCAAAGGTCAACAAGGTCAGTGGGGTGAGAACAAGAACAGTGTTACACATGGCATTATACTGGTATGTTGGCCGAAGTTTCAGGAGCAACACAGGAAGCAGTAAGTGGAAATGCAATGTGCGGCATTTCATTTCAGTGTAGGGCCCAGACAAGTCAATATTTCAATCCTGGATAACATTGTGACATCAACAGTACAAAGCACACATATCATCCAGCAAAACTGACTGTCTATGCCCCTAAATACACATAGGCATTGATGGATGTCAGCAATGTGATGGCTCACCTGTTCTGTGTAGTCAGTAGGCCAAATGAAAAACATATGAATCCAGCAACGTGAAACTCACAAAGTCGAACAAAGAGCTGCCAAACATGTCATACGTCAGTCATCAATATAGAATAATATTCAACCTGGACAAGGCACCACAGTGTACTCAGGATACGAATCACAACATTCATTTGCCACAGCAATAAGGATAGATTCAAGGCATACAACTACACAAGCACCTATAAGTTATAGTCCTACACATACATGTTAAAAAATAATGTATTGTGTCTACTTTTGTAACAACACCAGTGTATCCTACATGAGCATGAGCCACATTGCAATACTTATAGCAAAGTGCACCATGGCAACTTCTCTCCCAAAACGATAGTTTAAGAATGAGAATGAATTATATAACAATCTGTGTGACATGTGTGAACTGCACCACATGTATGACCCAAAATCACATGGTCAAGTAAATATCCTATGAAATGGCTGTGCAAATGTCATGTAGACCACCAATGACATCTGTGGTTTACCATGTATATATGCATGCATGAGAGTAATACACGTAGGTAATGTCACTACTTAGGGAGGACGAACTAGCCAAACACCTGCTCACCAATCTGTCACTTCACAGATGTAGTAAGAGCACATAAAATAGAATGGTCAAGAGCATCTCCAAATAGCCATCACAGAAAGCTACCGGATCACCATGAATGTCATGATGTAGAAGTGTACAATGTATCATGCAATGCTCAGCATTTGCTTTTACAGAGAGTAATGGAACTGTATGAGTAACATGCATTTTGAAATACCGCCCAAAATGTATATGACTACTTAACTACACATAACACACATGCACATGAATGTAGCTGAACAGTGAGCAAAGGCATTGAGAGTCGTCCTTTCTTTTTAACTTTCAGCTGACCCAGGATATGGTCTCCAGCCATGGGTCATGACCCCATATGCACATCCCCAAACTGAGCCGGAGAAGAATTATAATCAGGCACTCTGCAATACCCGCAACATTGTTGAGAGAACCTTTGGTATGCTCAAGTCCAGGTTCAGATGTCTGGACATGTCAGGGAGCTGATGGCTCTACTCACCCCCTATGGTGTGCAAGATAATACTTGTCTGTGCCATTCTACGCAATATCTGTGTACAGACTAATGTCCTGTGGGATGGGGACCATCAAGAGCAGGATCCAATGGAGGAGGAGGAGGAGGAGGACGAGGACGAGGACGAGGATGAGGATGAGGTTGGTGGAGATGTCCAGAATACAGTGTCTGGCAATAGGTGATGCACAACATTTCTTTGACTGAAGCACATGTACCTGGGACCTGAACTAACATAATCTGAAGGTTCAACATGCAAATAAAAGTCTGAATCCATTATTTGTCTTTGCGTTCATATCACAGTCCCAGTAAGCATCAACTCACCCACATCTTATCAAGTCAAAGTAGACCTCAAAATGTAGCAATCAGGTCATCAGTGGCCTAGGCACTTAGTAACGTTTGGAACACACACCACCAACTTCCATACCTGAGAATAACTGCAAAATGTAGTGTGTCTCACCAATGTGTGATCATGCAGAATGGCTGCATCTTACTGGAACAAATCTTGTGGCAGACACCATCGGAGACAATGATTTCCAGTTGTAATGGACAAAGGCCTACTGTCATGGTGACATGTAAAAGCTGCCACTTCTAAAGAGGACATACATATGTCAGGTTCTCACCTGTGTTTCTGCAGGAACGCCACGGATGATGATAAGGTCCGCAACCTCCCCTAGTCACAGGGCATCAAAGGTAACCCGGGGAAGAAGGGAAACAAAACAAGGAAAGGAGGGGAAAACACAGCCTCGAAACTCTGGGCACCTCAGGAGAATCCGGATACGCCAAGAAGCTGTAGGTGTACAGGAAAAGGATTATTATACAATGCTTAATAAAAACAACTTGTATGTCTCTGTGCGTTCCTTCCTACCTTCACTCTTTGCTGTGATAGAACTTGTATTTTCTTTCAATAGGTGACCATATATACAGTGTCTTTAGAAAAACGGGACTGATGCCATATACTTAGGAGGGAAAGAAAAGGGAAGTGATTGTGAGTTCTCTTCTACCTACACCACGAACCAAAGGGTGTACCTAAGACCTCTCATGCCGCCACCTCTTCTATATGTAGAGTAAGGATCCTTCTCCTCTTTTGTGAAATGAGGAGCAATGAAGGTGAAAGGAAATCCGCTCACTGTCGGACAAATAATAACCCCTTCTCTACTGTCTAGGAAAGAGGCCCTGTTTAGGCAGGGAGGACCCTCACATACGCCCAGAGCACAGGACCATGAATTATCAGCAACAGAGAAAAATAATAAAAGTCAGCGCAAATGCGCTGTTACCGCCACCGTGCAACTCTAGCTGATTCTCCTCGTACAACCTCCGGAAAACTGTAGGGAAATGAGCACGACTTCGAAGAGACCAGGACCGCCGGGAGATAACCAACGTGGAAGAACGCCGCCGCGTACTGAAACACCCGTCGGAACAACAACCCGGAAGTGAAACAGGTGAGGGAAAGCCGGAACTCAGGAAACACTAGAACGCGAAGCGCGGTGGAGAGAGGGAAGCCGGGTTTTAATGTGTCCGGCCCCTCTCCGCGCACGCGTACAGAGCATCGATTCTGCCGGTGAGTAGCTGCCGTCTGTCTGCCCTCGCGCAATCCTGACAACATACATGTGTAGCTTCACACAAAACACAGGACATGTAAACTAGTGACTGGCTACATTGTCACATATACCAAATCATGCTGAAGTAGCTAAAGGACACATTTGCCATGCATTACATAGCAATGCAACGATGAACAAAGGCCTGTACAAATTACATAATGAGCACTATCGCATTGTACAGGTAACATGCAAATATCTGAACACATGTCAAATACTGAGATGTCAAGAGGGGAATGCACGATAAAACTGTATGTGCATACACACAAATTCAGTGCACATGGTTAGATGGAGGGAATTGGATATGAAGTTTGTTCTGCATGGTAAGAATTGTCTTCTTCTGACCTGAGAGTACAAGTGCATAGTAGAGCAGATCACTATTCTTGTATCCACCAAAAGGTGAAATATAAGTTGAGTGTGTCCCATTACATATGCCTGTGTCAGGGAATGCAGTATCCTTGGACCAGGAGGCACTCAGAAAGGGCGGCCCTCAGTGTACACTTACTGCTACTAATGTTGACAGAAGCAACACCGAGACCATGTGTCTATGCCAGCATCATGTACATTGAACATCAGAGTCATGGTAAAGTTGTGCCCCATGAATCACCACAGGGGTAACACAACATGATCCCTGCACATTAGAGCCACTACACAGAGGGCACTTGAAGGGGTAATGACAATGTAGTAGCTTTTGATGTTAGATATATGGATCACAGGACATCATGTAGACTATACAGAGATTGGAAATAGAGGCGCATACATTGTCAATGGCCACACAGTGCTGACCAGATAGTTTATCTATGCCACACCTTTGTTTGCAAGCACATTGCACAATTTGCGCTGTAACCAACAAGACACTTTAAATGTTGACTTGAGAACTGTGTGGGGGCTGGAATGGCCACCTATGGTCAATACAACCCCATGAGTCAAGGATGCAACTGTTACATGCAGCAATGGATGTGACTGTAATGTTGCATCTTACTGATAACCTATATATGCTGTTAGCCCCAGTGCTCCAACTATGTGGGCTGCTGTACACATTAGACACATTAAGTAGTAGTAAAGCTACGTCAACATATATGTAATATAATTCCAGTGAAGGTAGCAGTCACTAATGCTTTACAGGTTTGCCTGGTGTCATCTTTCAGTAAATGCACATTTTTGCAGTTGAAGTACACGGCTATATATATATATATATATATATATATATATATATCCTACTGGCGGTCGCCAGTAGGTAGTTATAGTTAGGACCTCGTTTCTATTCAAATAGCGTTTTTTCTTTTGCCAATATCATTGGCGCCGTTTGGCGAATCTTCGCGAAATTTTCAAAACTAGTGGTCCGCTCCGGTCAGCTCCTGTCTTGAAAGTTTCGGGGTGATTCGTCAAGCGGGGGCCGAGAAAAAAGGGGGGTCCCAAAACGTGTTTTCCCCATGTTAATTTCCATAGGAAACTTTAGACAAAGCTACAGCCCGAACTGCTGAACGGAATTACACCAAATTTGGCAAAAAGGTAGGTCTTGGTTCAGAAAGAGCCCTTTTTTTAAAATGGTGTAAATCCGTTCAGTAGTTCCTGAGAAATTAGAAAAAGAAAAATATCGATATCTGAGCACCGAAGAGGAGTCGCGACTCCTCCCGGGCACGAGCTTCACTCTGATGACCAGAATGTGTTGGCAGCGATCTTGTGACTCAGTAACCGAGTCACAAGAAAAGAGTAAAAAAAAAGGTAAAAAACAAGAAAAGGGGGCAGGGTACAAACACCCTGACCCCTTAGGCCTGCTCAGGGGGTCCCACAAGAACCCCCAGGGCCAAAGAAAGCATTTTCTTAAACGGCCGAATTCGCGCTGGGGTCGCAAATCCGGCTGAGAAAATAAAAATAAAACGAAGCGCGGGCTCCGCAGTTCGTTGAATTTAAGCCCCCGGGTGGGCCAGGTCCCGGGGGCATGCTAAATTATGTTGCGGGGGCCCCCGCAACCCCGGGGACCGCCACCTCCCAGGGGCATTGTGCAAAAAGGGTGGGGGGGGGCCTCGCGGCCCCCCCCAAACCCCGGTGTTGTAAAGTCATCCTGTGCCCTGGGCACCCCCCAACTTTTTGCTGACTGGAACTGGTGGTAACTGACTCTGACTGACCCTGGGCTCTGTCTAACTAGGCCCACGGTCAGTGCCAAGCTGAAAGGAACACATTAGAATACAGTTAAGACACCCAACATACACTAGGGTACACAATGGGATGGTGGGGTACCCCTGTAATTGGCATGACCTACCCCATAAGCCCCTAGTATATAATAGGGCAGGGGATTGAAACTACCTAGAAGTCCCCAGTATCCTGGGGCATGGCAGTTTAGAGGCCAGCAGTTTTTCTGCACTTGCATGGGTGCAATGCTGAAGCCTGTGGTCAGTTTAAAAGCAGCCGTGGGTGCCAGGACTGCTTTTAAAAAGCAAATTGTGCCCAAATTCGACTTTGGGGTTTGGGGCACTTAAAAATGGAAAATCTACAATGTTTTGGCATATTAGGGGCCCCCAGGGTCTTCCCTAGGTATCCCAGGGGTGGGGGTCAGTTATCCATAATGTACACCCTTATAAAATGAGTTTTTATATGCCTGGGTAAAGTGAAATTTCACATTTCACTCCCCACATTGTGTTAAAGTGCTGCCCAAATTCGACTTTGAGGCTAGGAGCACAGGGAATTGAGGATCTGCAATATTTTTACAGATTCAGAACCCCTAAAGTCTCCCCTAGTTGCACAAGGGTTGGGGGTCCTGTAGAAATTAGGGAAATACTTATAAAATATGTTTTTATAAGCCCTGGTGCTAGAAAACTGGCCCAAGTAATTTTTCCCATTGCAAATCCCCAGTTACATAGGCTAACATTGCAGGAAGATATTAAATAATAACTCCTGATAGAAAAGAGCTAGAGCTACCATTCAAAGACTTCTCAGAATGGTAATGCTAAATCCAACAATATTATATTATTGAATTTCTCCTAAAGTGAACAGACAAGAAGTTATAAGACTTTCTTAGTTTAGTTCCAAATCCAGCCTTCCAGTGCTCTGTCCTGATTGGTCAGAGTTAAAGGGATTAGCCAGCCTGCCTGAAGAGGTGATAAAGAGCCCCTGGGGCTATCCAGATGGACTGGGAGGGCAGTGTGCTGTTCCACAAGAATGCCAGGCCAGGGGGAGGAGTCGTAAACAATGAGCTTCAAAGGGGAAGAGCCCAGAGCAGTGTCATTTACAACTCTGAACCCCCACCTTAGCTAGATGGCAGGATTAAGGAAGGTATGTGCAGATGTAGGGGGGAGAGGCTAGGTTAATTAGCCAACTCAGTGGGAGTGTTTAGCCAGCTCTTACCTCCTTGCTGGAAAATCAGCCATTATGGATTTGGAAGCTTTGTTGCACTCTGGGATAGAATAATGCCACACTCTACAGGAAGGAGTCACCCAAGTGGGAAATTACCCTGCTCCTATTGGTGAAGCTTGACCTCCTGCATGACCTAGAGACTGTGGAATAAGTATCTGAGAGAGGCCAAGCCCCTCAGATCTGCTGCTTGAAACTGAAGAAAGCAAGACTGGCCCTGCTGAAAAGTTCTGCCCTCTGGAGACTGCACCACCTGAAACTACAGCTTTGTGGACTAACTGTGCTGAGTAAAAGAAGTCAAGAGTGGACTCCCTGCAAGCTACAGGTTAACAGAGCTCATCTGGACCCTCACCACCAAGAATCATCAACCTGGGGAGCTACCAGTGGATTTGTAAGGGTGACGTCCAGTGCATTGTGGGAATTGAAGTCCTCAACTTTCAAGGACCATCGTGGAGCTTCCAGACCCTTGGAGTAAGTTTGAGACACTTTGGGACCCTTTGAGGAACTTCAGGAAGAAGTTCAAGAAGTTTGGGGAACTTTGGAGGAACTTTGAAAAAAAGCTCCATAGGGGGACAGACTCATCCTGGTCAGCCAAGCTGCCTGCCTTCAACCGCGAGCCGGCCAAGCCCACCAGGTTCGTCCCGCTCAAAGCTCCATCGCATCGACTTCCAGAGATTGACCGGGACTAGAGAAAATCTGAACCCGGCGAACCCTCACCGGATCCGGCTACATGAGGAGCATCGAGAGACACCGCGAGAAAAAGCTCCAGAAAAGCTTCTAAGTCCGCTCGTATAAAAGCCGACCGGGAGCAACCGCGAGAGCCAAGCCGCCTGTCTTCCCTCGTGTGTCGGCCTGGATTTCTGGATTGCCCCTCTGAAGCGATCTTGAGAAATTTTCTAGGTCCGCTCCAGGGAAGTTTACCGGGACCTCGTCACAAGTCAAGCCGGCGAACCCTCACCGGATCCGGACTGGCTGGGAGCTTCGAGGGGCCTCGCGAGAAAAAGCTCCAGAAAAGTTTCTAAGTGTGAAGGTAAAAACTTTAACCGGTACCTTCCGAGGGTGGTAGCCGCTCAGGGCTCCATCGCGGTCGGCCTGAAACTTTGACTTTGGCCTGGTCTATCGCGAGCCTATGTCCCAATATGCTTCTAAGTGCTATATTTTTATTAAGCTTTAAAAATTCATATCTCCGGTTCCCTACATTGGATTTTTGTTGTTTTGGTGTCATTGTAAAGATAAAAATATTACCTATTTTTATAAATTGATGTTGGATTTTTATTATGAGTTGTGTCTTAATTATTTACTGAATTGGTGTTTTTAAATGCTTTAAATACCTGTCTTTGAAGTTAAGCCTGCCTGCTCGCAGCCAAGCTACCAAGGGTTGAGCATGGGAATACATTTCTAAGACCTATGCTGAGTCCTATCAAGTGTTAGTGGCCCTTTGCCAGGGGCAGACCTACATTTGCCCCTACCAATAACCCACTTTCCAACATTTGGTGCTCAGCGGTGTGGATGTGGACTTGTGTTTAAAAAGTACACCTTTCAGTGAATGAATTAAGATTATAAAAATCTTCTAAATTGCCTTAGAACAAAACTTTTGAGTTTGATTTTTGGAATTTGGACTAAACTGTTTTTAATCCATTGTTTTGATTTTTCCAAATTGTTCTAAGTCTATTGTGCGTAGTGTTGTGACCCAAAACTAGGGAACCATGGAGTTGGACCTGGCTAAACTGTCCCAGTTTAAGTTGGCTGAGCTTAGGGAACAGTGTAGGCTTAGGGGGCTGCCTGCTTCCAAGAGGTATAGGAAGGCAGGGTTGTTTCAGTTTATACAAGCCCATGACCAGGCAGCTGAGGAGAATCAAGGGGGGGTAGAGGGTGTCCCCCTCAACATCATCCCAGGAGAGGAGGATGATGCCTCTTCCATTATAACTAGTGTAAGCCAACAGAATCCTGATGGTGGGAGTGGGGAAGGGTCCCTTACTCAGGTACCATCACTGTCCCTTGCAGAGAGACAGCTTCAGGCTCAATTAGAGTTGATTGCCTTGGAGAAGGAGAAATTCGAATTGGCTATGAGAAGATGGGAGAGGGAGGAGAAGAGAAATGGTGGCAGTGAAAATGATGAAGATTTTGAGATGTCCAGGGGTGGTGCATTTGAACCTAAACTTCCCAAGGGTATAGTACCCAAGTACACTGAGGGGATGACATTGACAAGTGGCTAGCAGCTTTTGAGAGGGCCCTTAAAATGAGTAGGGTCCACTCTAGGTATTGGGGTGCACTCCTGTGGGAGTTGATTCCAGTAGCTGGGAGGGATAGGCTCCTGACTCTGAAGGGAGAGGACGCAGAATCATACCAGCAGATGAAGGCATGCTTAGTCAAGAGATTTGGTCTGACTCCAGAGCAGTATAGGGTGAAGTTTAGAGGCACCCAGAAATTGAGTTCAAAGTCGTGGGTAGACTTTGTGGACGTTTCAGTAAAGGCACTGGAAGGCTGGATTGTTGGTAACAAAGTTGACACATATGAGGGATTGTATAATTTATTTTTGAAGGAACATATTTTGACTCATTGTGCAGAAGAGAAGTTACGCCAGTATCTAGTGGACTCTAAGCTGACAGACCCCAGAGAGCTGGGGAAGCAGCTGATGAGTGGGTGAGAACCCGGGTTTCCATACAGCACCAGGGGGTGACCAGAAGAAAGGAGGACAGGTCCCTCCCCAGGGGAAAGCCCAAGGGAAAGAAGGTCAAAACCAGAAGGAGTCCTCCAAAGACCCACAAAAACCTGCACAAGGAGGGGGGCCCGAGCCAACCCAAATTCAAAGGGAGGGGTATCAGGGAAAGCCTGGTAGGTTCTTTGATCCCTCAAAGGTGGGTAAGTGCTTTGACTGTAACCAGCCAGGGCACAAGCAGGGAGATGCTGTCTGCGCCAGAAGCTCCCCCTAAGGGGCCATCCACAGGGTTAGCCAGTGTGAGTGTAGGGGTGGAGAGTGGTGCACCAGAAGGGGGTAGTCCAGTGGTGGCAGCAACCTTAGTGTCCCTGGGTGGGGTGAATATTGCAACCCTTGATGCCTTATCTCCAAACATGGACAAGTACAGGCAGAGCAGTCTAAAGAAACCAACCTGTCTATAGATAGTATAAAATGTGCCCATTAGGGTCACTCAATAATCAACAACGCTGGGCTAACATACAAATATTTTACAAAATGTGTAAATTTTTATTTTCATTATTATCATTCATATAGTTTATCAAAATTAGCAAAACAAGGATAAAGACATATATATGATAATACATACCAAACATATAAATATAAATACGGTCCCACATTTAAACATTCATAACAGCACTCATTCAAAATTACATGCACACTCAAACATTCAAACCAGTCAGAAACACTTTAACATCAGACAGATCCATAAGATTACAAAATAGTAGAGGGTCCTATACAGAGAGCTAGTATTAACAGAAAATACTCTTGTGCGTTCTCTTGGTTGAAGGTTGTAGCTAGATCCGGAAGCACGAGATTATTCAGCGCCAACGCGCGTTTCGGTGTCTAACCCAATGTGGGTCACACCTTCATCAGGGCAACCAGATGCATATGTGGGACACAAGAGAAGAACCACCTAGTGGAATAGAGGGGGGTGGGGTAAAAACAATCAAACTTTCATTACAATTCTCAATAATGAGCATGTTTATACATTACAATTTATCATATCAATTTTAAACAAAGTAATAATTCAGAAGAAAAAGAATGTTAGCCACAAGACTAAAAACCATTTTGTTTTAAATAATAATAATCCAGAATAAATATCAATAAATGAAAGGGAGGAGCGTGCACCAAGATGGAAATAAAATACATCCAATGACCAAAGAAACTCACCCGGAATTCTGTGCAGATTGAGAAAATAGATTGAGTGACATCAGTAGGGCCACGAGATAGATATACACATATATATATAGAAAAGAAATACCTTAGTGTGGGTCATCCAAACAAATAAGTAAAGCAATCAAAAATTTATTGAGACCAGCTCAACAAGGGTATCTGTGGGGATAAAGATGAACTCAGATGTCAATCTAAACAAATTGAAGAAAAAACGAATTTAATAAAGCTGTGGGGCAAATCCTAGATAGTAGTCTGCACCATGGCCCCCAGGGGAGACACATAATAGGACAATCTTACCAAAATAGTAATACAGGATAGATGCATAGACGGGCTCCTCAGGCTCCAATACGCAGTAGATAACAGTAAAAATAAACGGGCACTGAGGTCCAGGGTCCGTGAGCCAGGATGCTCATCAACGCTCAGTCAGATCAATTCATTTCAATCTGAAACCACAATAAATAAGTGTCTAGATAAGGGAAGGGGGTTCTTTTAGATCAAGGTGGGCATAAAGATATATATAGAGAGAGAAGGTCATGGGCCCAAAATAGGTTTTATAAGTCCCCTAGGGAGATAACATAGTGTGGAACAGATGTATCTGCGCTAGCCAGAGGATATGCGAGTTAATGGGAAATCGATATTTAAACCCATAGGGTCTACTCTTTAAGGGAAGACCCAACAATCTCACTTAAAATTTTTTGTCCTGTATGAATAAAACATAGATTGAATGCGAGGAAAAACGGTCGGCACATCAGCTCAAGATAGCGATCAACTGGGGCGGTATAGTCATCAAACATCAAAGAGCCCAGTGCAAGATGCCGAGAACCTTAGATATCGGCTGCCTTTTACTTAGACAAGCGGTAACCTTGCTCAGGGGAGTAACGCAAGGATAGAAAAAGCCCAGAAGGAGGGCCTGGGGACTCACCAGTTCTTAGAATGAACAGCGCGGCGGCAAAGGTCTTCCAGACGGCGGGCGGGGCAGTCGGCTCCCGGAGACCATCGGAAAGTACGCTAAAGTTCTTCAAATTTATAAGGACGCGATGTAAGTATCGACGCCCTGCGGGGGGCAGAGGCCTAAAGTGAATGGGACTGAGGTTGAGGCTATCAGAGACACTGGGGCTAGTGTAACTATGGTCCTGGATGGGCTGGTGCCTCCAGAGAGGGTGCTACCTGGTGAGTTTCACCAGGTGACGTATGCAGACAGCACTACCAAAATCCATCCTATGGCTGTGGTGGATTTGGAATGGGGAGGTGTGACAGGCCCTATGAAGGTAGCTGTGTCAAAGGTGCTCCCAGTCCAGTGTTTACTGGGCAATGACCTTGAAGCCTCTGCGTGATCAGAGGTGGAGAGAGGACTCCATATGAAAATATTGGAGCTCCCTGAGCGGGTATGTGCTGTGACTAGGTCACAGACTAGCCAGAAGGGAGGGGCTGGACACTTGGACCCTGGAACAAAGGGCCAAGCATCCATGGACAAGGGTACTGGGCCTGGTGAGCCAGCCCAGGGAACTCCAGAGGTGCAGGCAGAATCTAACCCTGATGGGGAGGATCTGGCCTCTGAGGGAGGGACTCCATCCCTGCCAGAGCTGTCAGATTTGGCAGAACTGACAGGAGCAGGTGGACCCTCCAGAGAGGAGTTCAGTGAGGGACAGCGTGACTGTCCCACCCTTGAGAGCTTGAGGCGGATTGCCTCTAAGCAAGAGGAAGGGGATGACAGTGGGTTTCATAGAATCTACTGGGAAGATGGACTGCTTTATACTGAGGCCAGAAACCTCAAGGAGGGGGCCACCAGGAGGTTGGTGGTGCCCCAGAAGTACAGAGAGTTCATCCTGACTTTGGGTCATGATATCCCCTTGGCAGGACATTTGGGACAGACAAAGACATGGAACCGGTTGGTGAACCATTTCTACTGGCCCCATATGTCTGAAAAGGTAAAGGAGTTTGCAGCTCCTGTGTCACCTGTCAGGCCAGTGGCAAGGCAGGGGGCAAGACAAAGGCTCCCCTAATACCACTGCCAGTGGTTGGGGTTCCTTTTGAAAGGGTGGGGATGGACATTGTTGGTCCCCTGGACCCACCTACTGCATCAGGGAATAGGTATATCTTAGTGGTAGTTGACCATGCCACTAGATACCCTGAAGCCATACCTCTGAGAACCATTGATGCTCCTGCGGTGGCTAGAGCACTGCTTGGTGTGTTCACCAGAGTGGGGTTTCCAAAGAGGTGGTGTCAGATAGGGGCACGAACTTCCTGTCCAGCTATCTGACTGCTATGTGGGATGAGTGTGGTGTCAACTACAAGTTCACCACCCCCTATCACCCACAAGCAAATGGTCTTGTTGAGAGATTCAACAAAACCCTGAAGGGCATGATAAATGGGTTGTCAGAGAAACTCAGGAGGAGATGGGATGTTCTCCTCCCATGCTTACTGTTTGCCTACAGGGAGGTGCCACAGAAAGGGGTTGGTTTCAGTCCCTTTGAGTTGGTGTTTGGACACCCTGTGAGGGAGCCATTGAGCCTGCTGGGAGAGTCTTTAGAGAAGCCTCTTAAAGAAGCAAAGGACAATGTGCTGGACTATGTGCTAGGCCTGAGATCTAGAATGGCAGAGTACATGTACAAGGCAAACAGGAAACTGGAGGCCAGCCAGGAGCTCATGAAGCACTGGTATGATCAGAAGGCTACTATGCCTGAGTATACTCCAGGACAATTGGTGTGGGTGTTGGAGCCTGTGGCTCCCAGGGCCCTCCATGACAAGTGGAGTGGGCCCTATCCAATCTTAGAAAAGAAGGGGAGGTTACCCATTTGGTTGACCTTGGCACCCCCAGGAACCCTCATAGGGTCCTGCATGTGAATAGATTGAAACCCCACCATGACAGGGCAGACATGACCATGTTACTGGTCACTGATGAGGGTGTGGAGGAGGAAACGGAGCCTGTGCCCGACCTCCTCTCCACCAATGTGCAAGATGGGTCAGTGGAGGGGTGATACTCTCTCCCAAGTTGACAGACCAGCAGCACAGAGACTGTAAGCAAGTGCTGGAGCAGTTTGCTGGCCTGTTCTCTTTGACCCCAGGCATCACTGAGTGGTGTGTGCACCACATTGACACTGGTGACAGCCTACCTGTCAAAAATAAACTGTACAGGTTGTCTGACCATGTCAGAGCCAGCATTAAAGCTGAGGTCGCTAAGATGCTGGAATTGGGGGTAATTGAACCGTCTGAGAGTCCATGGGCCAGTCCAGTGGTGCTGGTACCCAAACCTAATCCTCAGGGGGACCCAAGGAGTTAAGGTTCTGTGTGGACTACAGAGGATTGAATGCAGTCACAAAGACCGACGCTCACCCTATACCTAGAGCTGATGAGCTCATTGATAGGTTAGGGGCTGCTAAGTACCTGAGTACTTTTGATTTGACTTCAGGTTACTGGCAGATTGCCCTCACTGATGGAGCCAAGGAGAGGTCAGCATTCTCCACACCAGAGGGACATTATCAGTTCAAGGTAATGGACTTTGGATTAAAGAATGCACCTGCCACCTTCCAAAGGTTGGTGAACAGGGTCTTGTCTGGGTTGGAACAGTTCAGTGCAGCTTACCTGGATGATATAGCTGTATACAGTTCTACCTGGGGGGATCACTTAAGCCACCTAAGGGAAGTGCTTCAGGCCATGCAGCAGGCAGGCCTGACTATTAAGAGCAAGCAAGTGCCAAATAGGGCAGAGTTCTGTGGTGTACCTGGGCCACCTGGTAGGTGGGGGCCATGTACAGCCTCTCCAAGCTAAAATCCAAACTATTTTGGATTGGACAGCACCTGTTACCCAGACTCAGGTCAGGGCATTCCTTGGACTGACAGGGTACTATAGAAGGTTTGTTCAAAATTATGGGACCATTGTGGGGCCCCTAACAGAACTGACTTCTAAAAAGAGGCCCAAGAAGGTGATTTGGACCCCAGAGTGTCAGAAGGCTTTTAACACTCTGAAAGCTGCTATGTGTTCAGCACCAGTGTTACAGGCCCCTGACTACACAAAAGAATTTGTAGTTCAGACAGATGCTTCAGAGCAAGTGATTGGGGAAGTGTTGTCACAGCTAAATGAAGGGGGCCTTGATCAGCCAGTTGCCTTTATTAGCAGGAGGCTTCTTCCCAGAGAGCAGAGATGGAGTGCCATTGAGAAAGGCTTTTGCTGTGGTGGGGTCACTGAAAAAGTTGAGACCATATTTGTTTGGGACTCACTTTCGTGTTCAAACTAACCACAAGCCTCTCATATGGCTCATGCAGATGAGAGGGGAGAATCCCAAGCTGTTAAGGTGGTCCATTTCCCTACAGGGAATGGACTTTACAGTGGAACACAGACCTGGGGTTGCCCATGCAAATGCAGATGGACTTTCTAGGTTTTTCCACTTAGCTGAGGACTACCAGGGTGTAGGTTAGTAACCCCTCACCTTTTGTTTGGGGGGGGCTATGTTGTAAAGTCATCCTGTACCCTGGGCACCCCCCAACTTTTTGCTGACTGGAACTGGTGGTAACTGACTCTGACTGACCCTGGGCTCTGTCTAACTAGGCCCAGGGCCAGTGCCAAGCTGAAAGGAACACATTAGAATACAGTTAAGACACCCAACATACACTAGGGTACACTATGGGATGGTGGGGTACCCCTGTAATTGGCATGACCTACCCCATAAGCCCCTAGTATATAATAGGGCAGGGGATTGAAACTACCTAGAAGTCCCCAGTATCCTGGGGCATGGCAGTTTAGAGGCCAGCAGCTTTTCTGCACTTGCATGGGTGCAATGCTGAAGCCTGGGGTCAGTTTAAAAGCAGCCCAGGGTGCCAGGACTGCTTTTAAAAAGCAAATTGTGCCCAAATTCGACTTTGGGGTTTGGGGCACTTAAAAATGGAAAATCTACAATGTTTTGGCATATTAGGGGCCCCCAGGGTCTTCCCTAGGTATCCCAGGGGTGGGGGTCAGTTATCTATAATGTAAGCCCTTATAAAATGAGTTTTTATATGCCTGGGTAAAGTGAAATTTCACATTTCACTCCCCACATTGTGTTAAAGTGCTGCCCAAATTCGACTTTGAGGCTAGGAGCACAGGAATTGAGGATCTGCAATATTTTTACAGATTCAGAACCCCTAAAGTCTCCCCTAGTTGCACAAGGGTTGGGGGTCCTGTAGAAATTAGGGAAATACTTATAAAATATGTTTTTATAAGCCCTGGTGCTAGAAAACTGGCCCAAGTCATTTTTCCCATTGCAAATCCCCAGTTACATAGGCTAACATTGCAGGAAGATATTAAATAATAACTCCTGATAGAAAAGAGCTAGAGCTACCATTCAAAGACTTCTCAGAATGGTAATGCTAAATCCAACAATATTATATTATTGAATTTCTCCTAAAGTGAACAGACAAGAAGTTATAAGACTTTCTTAGTTTAGTTCCAAATCCAGCCTTCCAGTGCTCTGTCCTGATTGGTCAGAGTTAAGGGGATTAGCCAGCCTGCCTGAAGAGGTGATAAAGAGCCCCTGGGGCTATCCAGATGGACTGGGAGGGCAGTGTGCTGTTCCACAAGAATGCCAGGCCAGGGGAGGAGTCGTAAACAATGAGCTTCAAAGGGGAAGAGCCCAGAGCAGTGTCATTTACAACTCTGAACCCCCACCTTAGCCAGATGGCAGGATTAAGGAAGGTATGTGCAGATGTAGGGGGAGAGGCTAGGTTAATTAGCCAACTCAGTGGGAGTGTTTAGCCAGCTCTTACCTCCTTGCTGGAAAATCAGCCATTATGGATTTGGAAGCTTTGTTGCACTCTGGGATAGAATAATGCCACACTCTACAGAAGGAGTCACCCAAGTGGGAAGTTACCCTGCTCCTATTGGTGAAGCTTGACCTCCTGCATGACCTAGAGACTGTGGAATAAGTATCTGAGAGAGGCCAAGCCCCTCAGATCTGCTGCTTGAAACTGAAGAAAGCAAGACTGGCCCTGCTGAAAAGTTCTGCTGTGCAAAGACTTCTAAGGCCTGACCTCTGGAGACTGCACCACCTGAAACTACAGCTTTGTGGACTAACTGTGCTGAGTAAAAGAAGTCAAGAGTGGACTCCCTGCAAGCTACAGGTTAACAGAGCTCATCTGGACCCTCACCACCAAGAATCATCAACCTGGGGTACTACCAGTGGATTTGTAAGGGTGACGTCCAGTGCATTGTGGGAATTGAAGTCCTCAACTTTCAAGGACCATCTTGGAGCTTCCAGACCCTTGGAGTAAGTTTGAGACACTTTGGGACCCTTTGAGGAACTTCAGGAAGAAGTTCAAGAAGTTTGGGGAACTTTGGAGGAACTTTGAAAAAAAGCTCCATAGGGGGACCGACTCATCCTGGTCAGCCAAGCCGCCTGCCTTCAACCGCGAGCCGGCCAAGCCCACCAGGTTCATCCCGCTAAAAGCTCCATCGCATCGACTTCCAGAGATTGACCGGGACTAGAGAAAATCTGAAGCCGGCGAACCCTCACTGGATCCGGCTACATGAGGAGCATCGAGAGACCCCGCGAGAAAAAGCTCCAGAAAAACTTCTAAGTCCGCTCGTAGAAAAGCCGACCAGGAGCAACCGCGAGAGCCAAGCCGCCTGTCTTCCCTCGCGTGTCGGGCCTGGATTTCTGGATTGCCCCGCTGAAGCGATCTTGAGAAATTTTCTAAGTCCGCTCCAGGGAAGTTTACCGGGACCTCGTCACAAGTCAAGCCGACGAACCCTCACCGGATCCGGACTGGCTGGGAGCTTCGAGGGGCCTCGCGAGAAAAAGCTCCAGAAAAGTTTCTAAGTGTGAAGGTAAAAACTTTAACCGGTACCTTCCGAGGGTGGTAGCCGCCCAGGGCTCCACCGCGGTCGGCCTGAAACTTTGACTTTGGCCCGGTCTATCGCGA
Source organism: Calotriton arnoldi (assembly GCA_963921515.1). Lineage (NCBI taxonomy): Eukaryota > Metazoa > Chordata > Amphibia > Caudata > Salamandridae > Calotriton > Calotriton arnoldi. The sequence goes on along the minus strand of CAWUFW010003604.1, from coordinate 1,207,363 downwards.
GCCTATGTCCCAATATGGTGCTATATGCTTCTAAGTGCTATATTTTTATTAATCTTTAAAAATTCATATCTCCGGTTCCCTACATTGGATTTTTGTCGTGTTGCTGTCATTTTAAAGATAAAAATATTTCCTATTTTTATAAATTGGTGTTGGATTTTTATTATGAATTGTGTCTTAATTATTTACTGAATTGGTGTTTTTAAATGCTTTACATACCTGTCTTTGAAGTTAAGCCTGCCTGCTCGCAGCCAAGCTACCAAGGGTTGAGCATGGGAATACATTTCTAAGACCTATGCTGAGTCCTATCAAGTGTTAGTGGCCTTATTGCCAGGGGCAGACCTACATTTGCCCCTACCAATAACCCACTTTCCAACACCCGGGGACTGCCACCTCCCCGGGGCTTTGTTATAATTAGGGTGGGGGGCCTCGCGGGCCCCCCCAAGCCCTGGGGACCGCCACCCCCCAGGGCCGGCTCCTGCAATGTCCCAGCGTGCCAACCCCCGGGACATTGCCGTTTGCTATGGCAGGGCGGGAGCCGTGCGGCTCCCACCCTGCTATAGCAAACACTGCTTTGGTTTTTGAAAGCGAGAGCAGGAAACCTGCTCTCGCTTCCAAAAACCAAAGCAGAATTGCTTTGCACAAGGGGAGCTGCATGTCAGCACCTCCCCTTGTGCAAAAGCAATGCCGGCTCCCGCAGGAGGCGGGGAGCCAGCAGGGACCGTGGGGGCATTGGGGCTCCCCCCACGGTCCCCATCAAAGAAGCCAGGCCCCAGGGGATGGGGTCCCCGGGGCCAGAAATGGCCCGGGAGGGGGGCCCCGAGGATAAAAATAAAAAAAAGAGGCAATGCCCCGGGGGATGGGGTCCCCGGGGCAGATAAAAGCCTCAGGAGGGAGGCCACGCAGCCCCCTCCATTAAAAAATAAAAAAAAGTGTTTTTGGGCATGCCCCAGGGGCCCCCTTCCCGGTTTTTTTAAAAAAAAAAAGGGGGTCAGGCCCTGGGGGATGGGGTCCCCAGGGCCCAAAACATAGTAAAAGAAGGGGGGCCACACAGCCGGCATCTCACCGGAGGCCACGCCCCCTTTCTCCACCACTCTGCAAACGCGCCCCCTGGCGCGTTGTTAGATGGGGAATTAATTCCCTTTGAATACTGAGGGTCCCTGGGGCCCAACTAGCCCACCAGGTACCTCCAATATGCGCCAGGGAGCTGCGTCGCAGAAAGGTGGTCCGAGGCCACGCCCCTTTTACACCACTCTGCAAACACGCCTCTTGGCGCACTGCTGGTGGGGCGATGAGATCCTCTTGTGTCCTGAGGACCTCAGGACACAAGTGGACTTTATCCCCGAGCAGCAGTGCACCAAGAGCGCGTTTGCAGAGTGGTGTAAAGGGGCGTGGCCTCGGACCACCTCTCTGCAATCCAGCTGTGTGGCGCTTACTGGAGGTACCTGGTGGGCTAGTTGGCCCCAGGGACCCTCAGTATTCAAGGAATTAATTCCCCAACTAACAACGCGCCAGGGAGCGCGTTTGCAGAAGTGATGGAGAAAGGGCGTGGCCTATTTCTACATCTCAGCAATCCCACTGCGTGGGGCTTAGTGGAGGTAACAGGTAGGCTGGTTGGCCCCTAAAGGACCCCCAGCAGCGAAGGGGACTTCAATCCCCATCCAAGAGCGCGCCAGGGAGCGCGTTTGTAGAGTGGTGAGCAAAGGGGGCGTGGCCTGCTACGAGTACTTACCTATGCTGCTGTGTGGGACTTACTGGAGGTAATAGGAGGGGTAGTTGGCCCCCAAGGATGTCCTTGGGGGCCAACTACCCCTCTTGTTAGCTCCAGTAAGTCCCACACAGTGGGATTGCTAAGACGTCCTCGGAGGACATGCCCCCCTTTCTCCACCACTCTGCAAACGTGTCTCCTGGCAGACTACGGGATGGGGGATGAAGTCCAATTTACTCCTGAGGGAGTTTGGGGGCCAAGAAGCCCTCCTGGTACCTCCTGTAAGTTCTACGCAGTGGAATTCCTGAGCGCTGGTCGGAGGCCCAGCACCCTTTCTCCACCACTCTGCAAACGTGACTACTACTTAAAGAAGCATCTTTCTGCACCTCTGACTTAGAGGTAGTTTTAATCCCCCTGCTGTATTATGTACTAGGGCCTTACAGAGGAGGTCATGCCAATCACAGGGGTACTCGAACGCATAGTGTTCCCTAGTGTATGTAGGTGTTTTCACTGTATTCTAAGTGTCTTTTAGTATAGCACTGGCTCTAGGCCTGGTTAGTCAGAGTCAGTTACCACCAGTACCCGTCAGCAAACAGTTGGGGGCACAGGATGATTTTGCAACAAGGCCTCTTTCTGCTCCACCGTTGGTTGTTTCTGCACATCTCTTGCTTCTTCCTGCACTTTTCTTCGTCTTTCTGGACTTCTGTTGCCTCTTTCTGCATTTCTTCCTCTTTCTTCACATGTCCTACCTCTGTAGGCATAGTTAGAAATTAGCATTTAAAAAACCTTAGAAATTCACTGAAAAAACCATAGGTTTCAGGCACGTTATAGTTAGAAATTAGCATTTAAAAAAACCTTAGAAATTCACTGAAAAAACCACAGGTTTCAGGAACGTTATAGTTAGAAATTAACATTTAAAAACCTCAGAAATTTACTGAAAAAACCACAGGTTTCAGGGACGTTATAGTTAGTTGGACATTTCACTCGTACAAAACCAGAGAAATTCAGCCGTTATAGTTAGTTCAGCTAACTCGCGCCCCCGCAATGCACTGCTGATGACGTCACATATTACATCATTCATGGCATGGTCAGTGACATCACTGATGACATCTCAAATGACATCACTGATGACATCATCCAGTGACTGTGTGTTTCTGTAAAGTTTAAATATGTTTTATATATATAAATGCCAAGGTGTATTGAAGAATGAGTGAGTGTATGAGTGTCTGAATGGATGATTTAGTAGGTGTGTGACTGACTGTATAAGTGAGTGATTGAAAATAGTACACCATATATATATATATATATATATATATATATATATATATATATATATATACATATTTATATATATATATATATATATAATGTCACTCAAGATTCATCACACTTGTCAGGGACTACTGTAGCTGGACTCATGATTGTCAAACCATCGGCTAGCAGATTTAGCAAAGATATTTCACAAGGTGCATTGTGCATGTGCCACACATCTTGATTCCAACACATAGCCCATAGAGCATATGTGTCTGCGCCATAATTTACTATGGTGGAAGTTGGCTACTGTAGTGTGCTAATTGATGTCTGTCCGAATATCCCAGGTGCCATATTGGTCCAACACTTCACCGATAACACCTGTCCAGTAAATAGGTACGCAGAATGCTACGTGAACTGTAGACTTGCTGAACCAGCCGGTCTCTGGGCCTCCATGAGAGTTGATTGCATCCGTAACCAAAGCTATGTCAGCAATTCAGACAGATTGTGTGAATGTTAATATGGTGCATGATAGTGTATACAACAACTTATTTAATAGGCATAGCAGTGCTATATAATTGAGCTCCAAGATGCCTGTTCGGAAGCTACCTAGGTTCACCCAAGCATACTACAACCCAAAAAAGCAACTAATGGTTTGGTATGTCTGTACACATCACAACATGTATGTGGTCCTCACATAAAGATATTGTCAACCTATATGTCAGCACAAGGAAAACTAAAAGCCACCCATAGGCACAAGATTTACAATGGCAATGCACACAGCTGAAGATATCAAGCCTGTCAGGTGAGACAAGAGGAGCAAGGTAAGTGAGACTCAGGCTGTGTTCCCCTGCATTTTACAGGTCACTACAGTGTATCACAGAAAATAGGTTAGTTGCCTGTATCAAAACCCAAGCATTCACCCATTTGAGTGTTGCGGTTCAAAGGTAGCATTGCTCGTAAGCTGCGCATCAGCACCAATGTGTTGAAAAATGCCTTGGCGTCAATGTGTCGTGCGTCAAGCACACATTGGCTATTTCTGTACCAATGCATCAGAAAAAATGACGCATTTGTGAAAAACAGGTGGGGTACAGGCAGGAAGTGACGCATTGGGGGTGGCAGACTGCTAACTAGTAAGTGTGAATTTTCTTTCGCTTTCACTTACTCTGTTAGTGTGTGCATGGTAGAGGAGGTTGCCTGAGATGTCTGTTGGAGTAGTGTGTCAGTTGGTATTGTGAGTGTGTGTTGTGTTCAGATCTTGTCCCTGTTTCTGTCATATATATTGTGTAGTGTCATTGTTGTGTATTTTTTTGTCATTGTACTGTCAGGTGTTTGTGTATTAGGGTAGTGTGTGTAAGGGTAGGTATAGTAGGTTGTAGTTTTAGATTTAAGGTAGGTTTTTGTGGGGGGGATTGTTGAGGACTTGGGAATATGCCTGGGAGGGGGTGCTACTTTAGGGAGCCGCAGATGGGATGGCTGATTTGGCTCATCTTACACTACCTCCTAAGGATACTTGGGGCTGGTGGCTCACCACAAGGGGTACCCTGAAAAGGAAAAACGTGACCAATGGGTGCGGTTGCACTGGCACCATGAAAACGTTTTCAAGGTGTCCCATACAACACACAACTGAATCATCGATGGACAACAGATGTTGTTTCCAAGGAGGCTGATTTAATAGACTTCCTGTGCCTGGAGATTGGTGGAACTGTCGATATGTATGTGTGTCATGTCTGCATTTTGTGATGTACCTTTAAGCAGAATGCTATACTTAAACATGATAAACACTTCATTTGTCTTCGCAAACAATATTGTGACGTGCAACAGGTATAATATTGTAAAAATATATGAGGAGATGTTAAGTAAGCAAAACTAAGTACCAGACAATGTGGATTTGGGATAGGCCAGCACAGCAATTAGGCTTGCAGTGCTGCCCAACACCAAAGGGTAAGGGTAGGACTCTACCGTATTAATCCAAGTTGGTGCATTCCTGTGCCTTCACCCTGCACTGGTGCCATTTTAGAAAGACTTGCCCCAACACACGCACCCTTGAACCATGGTGCAAAGGTACCTGTGTTGTTGCAAGGATTGTGTTTGTTCAGATTTAAACCTGAGATCCTTTTTTCTCTTTCCATGATTGTTGCATACTTCAGCACTCATGCATACATAAGAAGGCGTGGAGAACTCAGATCATGTCGCCACCTTGTGCCAGCCCTGGGGGCCCATATAGAATGTGCTCATCCCCAGGCCAAGACTGTGTCAGAAATCTGGGCAAGCCTCATTAGACATGGGTGTTGTGTGGGTAGTGCCCCCATAAGGCCCTTGGAAGGCCTCCCTGGCGCTGTGTCTGGAAAGCTGCAATTTTTCCTGCGTTGCCGTAGTCTATATCGATGAAGCCATACTAAGGCAGCCAAAGTGGCTTTGTGTCACTTCATATTTATATGATGTACCAATTTGTCCCACTGTAGCATCTCAGAAAGCGATGTTTGTGTGGTGCCAGGGGCACATTAACTTGCCCCTTAGGTACTCCCATGATTAATCATGTAACCCATGTGTCATGGTACACTGGACTCTGCCATTATGCTGCCCAGCATTACTCAAACTATCTCATCCTGGACTCATGCTTCAATCATGTCATTATCGGTATCCTAGAAGTCCAGCAACCCAAGTGTTCTTGGCTGCAAACGGACTCGATGCAGTCAATGAGCTGGGCATATTGTAAAATGTGTGTTTATGTGGGTGCGCACTTCATTAATACTGTTATCTTATGGTATATTTGATAAATATATTGACATATGAAATTGCAATATTCACAATGCCATGTCATCTTTCATGTCTTTTAGGTGGCCATCTTCCATTCACATGGGGAGAAGTCCAATTGTTTCAGGACCCCAATACTACCAGTAAGTGTCAATAGTACATGTATGTCTATTATGATGTCTGTGTCAGATCGATGGTGAAATGTGTGGTGGGAGGTTATTCTTAGCTACCATCAATGAGCTGTCACTCTGTCATTCAGTACAGAACTGGGCCAAACTGTCTTTAAGATTGCTCACAGACAACAATAACATTTTTTACAGTAAGGTATGTAAGCTGGCCCACAGGAAATACAGATCTCTAAATATGTTCCTATGCCCATATTTATGAGCAATTGGCCTAGAGTAGGGCCGCAAGTTCCCTTGCAGCGCTTCCATACACCAACCTGAAAGGGAGTGAATGCACCGTGCAAGAATGCCTTAGTTTTTTGCAGGATTCTTACTGTGCAGGAAGGGTCACCTTTCTGCACTGCGACAATCCTTTGAGGCCCTTCCTCTTTCTATGTGTGACGCAGATTTCTCTTGTAAATCTGGGCCCGCGTCAAACTCCATGGGCGTTGCATTGGAAAACACACCGCAACACCCATGGAAGGCCTCCCAAGCACTGAGCGAGCCTACGCAGCAATTTGGCCATGTAGCCTAAATCAACATTTATGAGGCCACGCAGGATGTCTTAGTGTGGCTTCATGGTTTTTATTCAGAGCCCTGCATCACACATGTACCACTTTATGTGGGGCAGAAGTGCAGTAGGGCTCTCATAAATAAGCCCCTGACTGAGTGAGGGCGGCAACATGTGCAGTCTTGTGAAAGTCCAGACGGGGGTATGCCAAGACAGCCACACTGCCTGTACTATATCACCTCACCCACGGGCACTTATGTTCATGATCAATGATCTGAACATTTGCTGGCAACAACCCCAACTCCCAATTTAGGGTAACCAGACCCATGTGTCTAATTTGTAGATCTGTACATCTTTATGAGTGTGAATGATTGGCCGGTATGAAATGGACTCTATCTCATTGTGAGTACTGGTGCAGTTTGTGCAACCACACACACGGCACTTGACTCAGTTTAACTATTACTAGTAGGGGATGTCTATGTAGTGAAAACATATTGTTCATATCTCGATCCCTATCTTGATCCCATTGCTTATAATGTTATGGTCAGGGACAGTTTGATTGTCTCACAATGCCAGCCTATTTATGTTAGACATTATTTACATATCTTGACTGTGTTAACACATATTTCATATTTTCACCGAAACCAAAGGAAGCTACCAGCAACTCTGGAATCTTCACAAAGCATACCAGAAGATGCACAAATTGTACACACTAGCTAAATCCGCTGGAGAATGGAGCATTGGCAGACCCAGAACCCTGTCAGTCCCTACGGTGCCTACTGGCCATTCCACAACAGGGCCAAGCAATTCAGCAACAGGGCCAGACCAGGGCCAAGCCAACCTCAGTCCCCACAAAGTGTTGCGCCACCTGCTCCTTCAGCAGCCACACAGCAGCCCACACAGGCCAGGAGCCCACCCTCTCGGGACTCAGTGTTCAGTTACACCATTACTTATGAACTGCGCAACATTAATAGG